>QEPC01011255.1:11724705-11763663 GCA_003113815.1 Sphenodon punctatus | reverse complement strand
AGCCAAGCTATCTCGCCAGGGCTGTCAGCCCGACCGCCCTGGCGAGATCTTCCATTGCGCCCATTGAGCGCAATGGAAGGCTGTAGCCCCTCCCTCCACAGCACGTCCCATACGTGCTGTGGACGGAGGAGCTCAGCCACCCCAATCGCGTTTTCCATAGGAAAGTGCTTTGGGCGGCTGATTTTTGAGCCTCTGGGACCCACTCCTCTGGAGTGGGTCCCAGAAGAGAAGTCAAGCCGCAGCAGCCTCTGCCTTGCTTTTGCAATCAGAGCGGAGGCTGCTGCAGTGGCGCTGTGGTCAGTTTCAGTGAAACTGACATGAAATTGACCACAGTGCTGCAGCCGCCACCGCTCTGATTGCAAAGGCAAGGCAGAGGCTGCTGCGGGTGACAAGGAAGTGGCAGGGAGGGTTTTGTTTGTTTTTTTACTTTGACCGGCAGCGCGGCGCCTGGCGGGGTGCTTGGGGGGTCAGCGCCCCCAACGCCCTGTAAGGGGAGCCGCGCCTGATCGGATCTGCATGGGTATGAGTGGGCACGTCTCGTGTAAAAAGGACCTGTACCAAAGATTCCACAGCTGGGATCATGATCTCCTCAATAGCTGCTTGCAGGAGGGATGGGTTATAAATATATTAAATATATAAATAAAATAGGTCACATTCCCTTGGTGATTAGGGATGGATTGCTGAACAAAACCTGAATTTGCTCTAAGTCTTTGGGGTCAATGATAATTTGGGATTTTATTTCAATGAGAGAAAAATCCACTCTCTGCATTCCATTTTGAGCTGTGCAGCAGTACATGATTTTTCTCATTTGTTTTCCTGTTTCTTCTGAATTCAGGTCTAGAGAAATCTTTAGAATTGTGGGGCCCTCTGCCAACATCCTGGTTGGACTAACAGCATGTGACCTGTTGCAGGTTGTTGCATAGAATTTTGTGGGGCTCCTCCTTGGTTACACATACTTTATGATACTGCTCTGTGTTGTAACTTTGGACTAACTTTTGGGGAGTGGGGGATGGGGTTGCTGGATCAGGACCAAGAGAAGCCCTGCCCCTCACCTACAGATTTTCACCCCGACACAGAAGCCCTCAATAACACTGAAATAATTTGAAAACTAAATTCTGAAATGTTTGAAAAAATAATTATTGCTGTGGAACGGTTTATTATTCCTGAGTTTTCATGTTTCCTGTCTATTCCATTTGTAGGGTTAGACCACATAATTGATTCCAAATTTATGCTTAGTGGTAAACAAAGTGCTCAGAAATCACACATAGAGCAGCAATCTCTGCTTCCACCTGGCAGTATCTCTTTTAAGAACATAAGAAGTGCCATACTGGGTCAGACCAATGGTCCATTGAGTCCAGTACCTGTCTCCGAGAGTGGCCAATCTCGGTCACTTGGAGGAAGTACCCAACAGGTCACTATGGCGTGATCCATTCCCTGTTGTTCGCTCCCAGCCCTGACAGTAAGAGGTTACATTCCCAAAACCTACCTGGTTAATAGCTGCTGATGGACCTATCCTCCAGAAACTTGTTTAACCCTTTCTTAAACCCAGTTCTACTATTGGTCTTGATATGACCACATCTTCTGGCATCAAATTCCACAGGTTAATTGTACACGGAGTGAAAAAATACTTTCTTTTATTTGTTTTAAATCTGCTACCTGTTGGTTTCATGGAGTGTCCCCTAGTCCTAGAACTATTTGAGAGCGTAAATAAACGGTCCCTATTAACATGTTCCACACCACCCATGATTTTATAAACTTCTATCATATCCCCTCTGTTGTTTCTTCTCAAAGCTGAAGAGCCCCACCTATCCCGCCTCTCTTCATAGGGGAGCTGTTCCATACCCCTTCTCATTTTTGTTGCCCTTCTCTGTACCTTTTCTATCTCCACTATATCTTTTTTGAGATGGGGTGACCAGAAATGCACACAGTCAAGGTGCGGTCACACCATAGATTTATATAGTGTCATTATGGTATTCTCAATTTTATTCTTTATCCCTGTACGAGTAATTCCTAACATTCTGTTTGCTTTTTAGATGCTTGTTGCACACTGAACTGACGATTTCAATGTATTGTCCACAATGACTCCAAGGTCCTTTTCCTGAGTGGTAACTCCTAATTTAGAACCCAGGATTGTGTATATATAGTTTAGATTGTTTTTCCCTATGTGTATCACTTTGCACTTGTCCAACATTAAATTTCATCTGCCATTTAGATGCACAGACAACCAGTTTCACAAGATCTCCCTGCAATTCTTCACAGTCTGCTCATGTTTTAACTACCTTGAATAATTCGGTATTGTTTGCAAATCGTTCCCTGAGATGCCTCCAGCAGCCTCCTTCAGCTTCTTCACTCTTTGGGCATTTTCACACAACACACTCTCCACCCCACCCCCAACCATTATACATGTCACAGGGCTGCAGTGTTACCCTATGGGCACCCTGTAACATGTATAGTGGGTGGGTGGGTAGTGGGTGGAGAGTGTCTTGTGTGAAAATGCCCTTTGAATGCACTCCTGTGCAGTTTAAAGTTTTAAATAAATCAGGCAGAACCCACACATTTGCTTTGTACACCAGGAAGTTTGATACAGGAAAGATGAATGTCACAGAAAAGACACCTTAATGACATGTTGTCAAAAGACCAATTTTACTTTGGTCTCTCAGCAGGGAAACGCACCCCAAGCAGGTCTGCCGTGCCCCCGCACCTCCCTTCTTCCTAAAGTTCCAATGAGAGAGCTTCTCCTCACCCAAAACCCTTTTGTCCTGCAAATTAAACCAATCAAGGTAAATGTGATTCAATTCAATTAGCCTGTTAAAGAACAGTTTTGTTTTTTTCCAGATCTATCCTTTCTCTCACTGAACTCTACATAAAGCACTGACCCACTGGACGCTCTTTGTCTGGGATGCCGCACTTTGGGGAAAGAATAGGACATGCATGTTCTCCCCACTGTGAAAGTTGGAGGGGATGGACCACTGAGCCTCCCCCACTCTTCCACCCATCCACAAAACGTACCCATGATACAGATGTTCAGGTCCTCATCCCCACAAGGCAAATTGAGGAGGGAGGATTTAGAATTTGCCTTCTGTTTCATTAATGCTGTTGGCTATATATGCAAGATATCATTTCAGGATGTTCAAAGGGACCAGAAGAAGTTGACAACCATTAAATTCAAGACTTGGCTAGAACCATTTTGTGGGATTAACATTTTGTGTTCTAACTCTCCAGACAGAGGAAAGCACTGTGCCTGCCGGAGCTAGAAGGTCTGTGTTGGCTGCTGTGTTGATTGTGTGCCTTTGGGGAAACAATTTATTATGATGTTTTTAATAACTAATTCTGGGTTGCCAGTAAACGGCATTAACCTGTCAATAAATTGTACTACTTTTGCCTGTGGATCTAAATAGCTGCTTGGTGTCGAGAGGATATTCTCTTTTAAAAAATTATTTATTTGTCCTAGTAATTCCAGCAAATCACCCTTTATAGCTTGAAAGAGAAATTACAACCTCTTTGTTCTGTCTCAAGTTTCTAGGAACTCCTTAAATCAAAGCTCTGAGATTCAATAGTGAGATACATATAACTATAGGTTTTATTGATCATGTCTGCACTACATGGACATTGGACAGTCACACAGCAATGAGTAAACTTTCAAAGTCCTGTCTCAGCACGCACTGGGCTCAGTATAAAACCTGAGATGGATTCTCTGAGGGACTCTCTTCTAGGGTTGATCCAAAGATAAAGATCAGATTCCAAAGATAAGAATCAATTTGACCATGGCAAATTCCACTGTTTAGTACCAAGCCAAGTATTGTGCAGTGATGGCAGCTGCTTTCTAACTCCTTCAGACCTTATAAAAAAACCCAGAGATTATTGACAGCAGAATGCATGCCATCTGGGTGGGATTTTCCAATAAACAGTTTAAGGGAGGCCTCTAGGGTAGAGGACTAGTACAGAAATGGAGGAGAATAGTCCTGTTGTTTAGAACTGCAGTCACAGCTCTATAGTTAAGGTGTGATGGAGTTCTCATTGAATCCCTGCCTATCTTTAATGATGGAGTTTTGGGGCACTTTACTTGCAGGTTTGCGACCAGAACTGTTGCAGGTCTTTTCTCAGTTGTATGTTAGTTTGAATGTGTTGGAAAATTAAAGGAGATTGTGTAGTAACCACTGTGGTTCTTACTAAAAAAAAATAATCCTGTTTTTGGTTGAACTTGATAAGCCATAAATTAGGTTGTTATCTTCTATGGACCAAATCATCATGTCAGGCATATGCGTTTGGATCTCATTGTGCATTCTGGGTTATTATTATTATTATTATTATTATTCGCATTTATATAGCACCAGAGAAGACGTCGTTCATTCAGGGTCCCTCTTGATGGCTTGAGGAGGACTAAATGTCCCCCGCCACTTCCCTACCCCAGTGCATCCCAGTCCAGTGTGCTGGGACAGGGAACTGTCTTTAAATATCCCCCAGCTGCCAGGAGTTAGTGGACTTGTTGCGAGCGGTCTTGATGCTATGCAGCCAGAAGCCTGCTTAATTCCAACTGGCTGATGAGGTGTGCAGGGGTGTGTATTTTGGGTTGGGAGAGATTGTGCAGGGAGTTAGATCAGCTCAGGTAAGGTACAGAGAGGGTGCACAGGGAGGTAGGTCACATCAGGTCGGGTGGGGGGAGGGTGCACAGGGGACATAAGCTCAGGAGGTAGGTCATAACGGGTGGGTTGTGGGGAGTTAGAACAGCTCAGGTAAGGCGGAGGAAGGGTGCACAAGGAGGTAGGTCACATCAGGTCAGGTGGGGTAGTGGGGAGGGTGTGCAGGGGATAGATCAGATGGGGCGGGGGAGGGTGCGCAGGGGGGAGATAAGTTTAGAAAATAGGTCACATCAGGTGGGGTGTTGGAAGATCACAGGGGTTAGATCAGATTGGGTGAGGCAGTGGGATGGCTGCATGAGGAAGTAGGTCATATCGGGTCAGATGGGGGAGGGTGCGCAGGCAGTATATCAGATCGTGTGGGTGGGAGAGGGTGCCTAGGAGGTAGATGTGGGGAGAGGGTCTGCAGGGGTATATCCGATTGGGAGGTGGGTCACATCAGATCGAGTGGAGTGAGGAGGAAGATGCTTGGGGGGTGTAAATCAGAGTGGGTGGGGCACGGGGAGGGTCCATGGGGGCAGTCAAACTTAAAACTTTCAAGTTTAAGCAAACTCACTCTGCACAGAGAATAATTGCTACATTCAGTATCATTTCATACTGAACAGGGCTGATGAGAAATGAGAGATGCTGTCTCCATTGGCTGCTGTGGTTGTGTTGCCCTGGCGATCCAAGCGGCAGAAGATGCTAAATAGTAGGGATGGGCGAACAGAACCGAGTTCGGAAATTCAGTTCAGTTTGAAAATCGAGTTCGGTTCGGAAGTTCGGTTCGGTCGACTGAACTATTCGAGTTTGGTCCGAACTCTGAACTTCCGAACAGAGTTCGGAAATTCAAACCCCATTGAACTAAATGGAAAATTATCTTATATGGATGGGCGAACAGAACCAAGTTCAGAAATTTGGTTCAGTTCGGTTTGAAAATCGAGTTCAGTTTGGAAGTTCGGTTTGATCAACCAAACTGGTCAAGTTCAGTCCGAACTCCGAACTTCCAAACCGCGTTCGCCCATCCCTACTAAATAGCATCTAACTTCCCCATAGTTTGTCTCTTGCCAGCTCTCTGAGAGAGCAAAAGATGGTCACGGTGGAAGCAGTTACTTCCAGTCCCAGTGAAGAGGTCTACACATCTTGGTTTCCCAGTTTTTCTGCCATTTCCAGAGTCCATGGGTTAACTATAACCTTCCCCTCTCCTGACAAATTTGTGGGGATTTATTTTGGGGGATTAGACATTAGCAATACCAAACTCTCACAAGGCATTCCAATTGTTCTCTCCTTCCTTAATCTCTTCCATCTCGTGCCAAAAGCTCCCCCTCACTCTATCCTTGCAAAAGCTACTCTCAGGCTGCATTCCCATCTGCGGCAGCGGTGGCGGCAGGGGCGAGGGAAGACACGGCAGTGGGGAGGAGCCAGCTGACAGGAAAAAAGCTGGTGAAAATGGGGATCTGCCCCAGGTTCTCTCGCGCATGCCAGGGCGCAAAATCTTGCCCTGACATGCGCGCAAGAAGCACGCATGCACTGGCACTTTTCCTGTCAACCAGTTTCTCCGCACTGCCGCGTCTTCCCTTGCCCCTCCCTCTGCCGCCACCGCAGATGGGAATGCAGCCTCAGCTGCACAGTGATTAATTGGCAGAATTCAATCCAGGCCTTCTTGGGGGTGTGGGAATGGGGTGTGTGAATGATTCAGTTATACTTTCTCTACTCCAGAGAAGGGGATGGGGAATCTGCCTGGCCAAGAGGGGAGGACATTTTGCTACAAACCCAAAATCTGTGTAGAAAAATACCAGGCTGCAAGGTACTGTTAAGTCCCTGCAGAAGCAGATTTATAGTGGATCATCATTTTGATTTGCTCCACGTGACAGCTGGAAGCCTCTGATTGGCTGGCCAGGTTGCTCTCCTGATTGGCTGTCTCCAGTTACTCCAGGGGTGGGGAACCTTTTCCCTCTCACAGGCCACCTTGAAAACTAATACAAGGTCTCAGGGCCACAGAGAAGTTGGGGGTGGAGATGCTTAACAGTCAGGTACAGTTTAAAAAAGAACTATGAACTGAAGATCGTGAATCTGTGCCACTGATCTCTTCCTTATCCTTGTGTACATATAATCACCTGTGCTCCCTTCCCCAGAGCTCAGTTGTTCACTGCCTGGGGCTGGGGGTAGTTTTTCATTGTCTTTCTGTCTGACTCAGGCATTCCTGTTCATCATCATCATAATTATTCATCATTTTTCTTGCACTGTCAATAGTTCAAGTGCTTTACAATCCTTATCTAGTTCACCTGAGGCAGATCTTTCTTATTCTCATTTTACAGATGGGGAGAAATGAGACTGAGAGGATGTTTTTACATGAGACACTCCCATGCATGGATGTTCACTGTCTACGTGGGGGAGGTCTCGTTTGAATATAGTGCATGGGGGTACGTCCTCCTGTGACCACGCACCGCCCATCCCATCTACACATGGGGCACTCCGGGAAAACTCCCCCCCCCCCCCCGGTGCCCACACACACACCTTACATAATAACTGTAACACCATCCCCCTGTCTTGTGTAAAAACACCCAGAGTAAGTTCTCCAGAAGGGATTTCATTGGGATGAGATTTTATTTATTTCCAAAGGGGATGCATTCCTAAAGATATCTATTTCACTCAAGTCTTATTGATGATTGAACAGAAATTAAGATTAACATATTTATTACATTACAAATCATGTAAAGCATGTTCATGCCTTTCAAAGATTTTCAACATCTTAATTTTTGTTGTCATCAATAAGACCTGAGTGAAATAGATATAAACCAGAAAAGAAGTAAATGCATGTAAATGTGACTTTTTATAAAAGGTGTAGTTGAAATTAATTACTATTTGAAGTTAAAATAAATTTCATTTTTGATAAATTGCATTTGAAAAGATATGAAAGTATATGATTATATTTAAATTATTTTGTAATAAGAAATATACACTTTAACTTACAAATATGGTCTGCCCATACAACATATAGGCAGGTGGTAACTCAAGAGATTCCCCTAATTTGGAAGCGTCTCATTTCATATGCTTCTAGTGTTGGTAAAACATGGAATTTCCCTATTCTTCGATCCAAATAGAAAAAATCACTCTTCAAGGCTACAATACCCTAATTTCTTAATAAAAAGTAAACGGAATTGGCAGGCATTGCCCTGGAAACCCAGGTGCTTCTCACAGCACATCACTGCACCACAACCACTTGTGCTAGGTAATGCTGGAGCTCTCAGAATAGTTGGAGAAGAATTTTAATGTGAAGGAAGCTAGGGAAGAAATTACCATCTAGCTGCAGGCTTCTCCTCTGACCCACAACCTATGGACCCTTTTGTACTTCCCCTCAGGCCCCAAATATGATCCCCAAACAACCCCTGCTGACAGCAGCAGTGTGTTTCAGCAGTTCCTTCCATGCATTATTAAATTGCCAAAATAAAAAAAAAAGCTTTGCTGCTTTGAAATATGTTCTCATTAAGTGTAATTAAATCTTAAAATTCTCCTCCAGGCCTGGCTTAAACACAAGCTCCCATCAGACCCAAAGTTTCCTTTCTTTTTCAAATTTTTTTATTGAAGTCTCACATTTTGCTAATTGCCTTATATGCAATGATGTTCCAAAGGAAAGGCCTCCGCTAAATACATTTGCCATTCAGTGAAGCATTTGTTAATCTGGTAAACCACCCTGTTCTTAGCACAGAGTATTTTTTTCCCATTGAATATGAATCATTCCGTACAGCTCCTTAATATCACAGCTTCTTATTCATTATTGCTTAATTTCATGAAATCAAAGATGCCCAATTTCAGTTAGCGGATAATTAAGATCATAAATCAAAATTGTTTCAGAAAGATTACCAGCCACTTGAGATTTCCAGGTTCAAAGTGTGACATGCCATGGGCCTGGTTTTTTTTTGGCATCTATTGAAAAATGCAAACATTTGCCAAGCATTTCCAAGATGCTGTTGATTCTGGGTGCCCTCTTTAGGGCATCTTAAAAGAGTATGATGGCTAGGAGAGATGAAGTGAACTTATAAGTTTCTAATCACAAGTTGAATTGACTGCCCAAATTAGAAATGTTTGTTCTGGTTAATCTTGTAGAATTTGTTACTTTAGCGCTTCATTTGTCGGCGCACCCCAATAATTGAGACAGGACACAAGGTGTGGATTTAGTGTGGCTGCACCCTTTATTCATCCAAAATTAGAATGAAATAGAATAGGTGGGGGGTGATGTCGCCTATTGTGATCAGGGTTCAATAGCAACCATAACGACATCAACCATTGAAATCAAGGAAGGTTTTGACATACCTTCGATAACGTCTCCAACAACACTAATTTCTCCCCCTTTGTCCAGCGCTGTTGTGCACGACCCAGAAGGGGGAGCACAGTCCGTCAGGACAAGAGTACAGAACAATGTATCCACCGGTGGGGGGCCATACAATGCCCTTGCCGCCGTGCCAGGCACCCTTCCCAGGAAAAAAAACACACCTTGCTTGCCATACCCTGCAAGTGCGGTAAGCGTGGCTTCCCCATCTCTTAAGGAGATGACTCCTATGTTCACTTAACCTAATTTGAACAGATACTGAAAACCCACCAAAGGGTGCGACAATTACAACACGAACACTGAGAAACAACCGTTATACTCAAACAGCACCTCTTCCAATGGCCAGCCGAATAGACCCCATACTGTAAGGAAGGCAAAAAAAACAAGAAGGCCCACTGGCCAAATGTCTTCCAAAAATTCCTTCCTGACCCATACTAATGCAACCAGTCAAAACCACAGTATTCAGGGAGGGAGGGTGGGTACTGATCTGTTTCCCGCTCTTCCAGGAATGAGCAGGGAACGCAATGCTGGTTGGAGCTCCACCCAGGGACGTGGCGGAGCACCAATCAAAGGGCTTGATTTTTGCGCCTGCAGCCAGGGTTGTTCCTATGTTCACTTAAGCTAATTTGAACAGATACTGGACCCCCGCCACCAAGGAGCCGCTGATACCATCGGACAGGTCCGGTCCCCAAACCTATCCCAGGACACCCAATAACATATTCTTCAGAGCTTGTAGGTATATATCGTTGCCAGCTGGTGACAGGTGGACTCCATCCTTCCTAAATAATTCTAAATTCCTAAATGAAATTCCCTTATGGCTAACTGTTTCCCCGCCAATTGTCCCTAACCATGTCTTAACGTTCCCATTATTGTTTTTCTAGTTTTATATATCTTCTTAAGTGGTATACCCTCCCCGCAACTAACTCTCTCGACCAGTTCCGTCCAAATCAACCTAACCCCCGGAATTAACCTTCTTACTGCGCAAATACTATTTTTTATGTCCCTAATCAACTGAACCCCTTTGAGTCTTGGCAAATCATTCTCCCCTAAATGAACCACCAAGATGTCAGGCCTGCCACCCTCGAGGTGCAACAATAGTTGGGGGAGCAACTGGTGCCACTTCATTCCGCTCCGTCCAAGCCAATAAATTACTGCCTTATCTGATAATCCCAGCTGGGACCCCCATCTGGGCTGCAAAGGAAGCTGCCCCTATTCTGAATGAGTGAGACCCAAATTCCTTAACCAGCAGGTGCAGCTTGGCCAATGCTGCCCACAATCCCGACACAAACTGATGTCTGGTAGCTGGGGACCCGTTATTGTTGCAAAAGAATGGGCTCAGGACCCTCGGCTGCATTTTCCAATATGACTGCACCTCCATGACTGGCGGAGCAGTCACATAGTATGGCATCGCCCGCCCTACCTAGCCTCACTGTCCGCCTCCTGCCCCGATGATCAGTTTTTGACATCCTAAGCTGGATAACCAACCTGTGCATTCCCACCTCAACATCTTGCATCGCTAGCGCTCTCCCCAATCTGTCCCTGGCTGATTCCACCACCAACTCGCTCACCCTAAATGCTCTGAAGAATGCTAGTTTAAAGAGTGCGGCAAACATTTTTTCTTCAAACCCATCATAACAAACCTGCTGCAACTTACCGACGATTTGCACCAACATTGGGGCGGTGATGGGTATCCTAGAGTAGAGAATGGCCGACTGCTCACGGGACCAGGACTCTAATAATCTACAAGCGAAGAAACCTTTAACTGGAGGAGGGTGCCCAGAAAGCTGGCTCATAAACCCCAGGCCGGCCAATTTTCCTGCAATTGTCCTTGGAGCCACCCCTCCCTCCTTAAAGCCATAGCAAACTGCAAGACCTGCGCCTCGTGAATTGGAAAGCTCAGGCTCCATCCGTACTGCGCCCGGAAATGCTGAAATGCCTGAAAAGCCCTGGCGTAAGCTGTTCTGGTATGGGCTGCCAAAGAGCTCTAAGATCCAAGGCTCCACATGGCTGCCGGCATGGGTTCTGGGTTCTGGTTGGCCTGTGGAGCAAGCAAGTGGAAACGTTCCATCTGGAACCGAGAAAAGCATCAGCGATCTCATTCTTGAGTCCTGGAACGTGTTTGGCATGAAATAGGATGTTATGCTGGAGACAAGTCAGCACCATGACTCGTACCAAACCCATAACCCACCGAGAGCGGGATGAGAGTGTGTTGATTATATATACTACTGCCTGGTTGTCACACCAAAACAGCACCGACTTGTTCGCCAATCATTCGCGCCACAATTGCACTGCCACCACAATTGGAAATAGCTCCAGGAATTTAAGATCCCTTGTTACACCCTTTTCACACCATTCCTGTGGCCACCTAGATGCACACCACATGCCAATAAAATAAAGACCAAAACCCAGTGAACCTGCAGCATCCGAATGCACCTCAAGTTCTGCTTCCAGGAGTAGCTGATCCCTCCAGACACTAACTCCGTTGAACTCCCTTGGGAAATTGAGCCATACCCCCATGTCCTGCTTCATTTCATTGGTAATTCAGACATGGTAATGCGGTAGCTTCCCATAAAATCGGGACATAAATGCCCTACTGGGGGCTATGACCCAGCATGCGAAGTTCAAGGTACCCACCAACGACTGCAGCTGCTGGACCGTGATCTTAACCGCTGACTTGCACGCCTCTAACTTAAGTATCAATGCCCTCACCTTGTCCATGGGGAGACGCAACATCCCCACCACAGTGTCCAATTCAATGCCCAGGTAAGTTAGCATGGTGGTAGGCCCTTCTGTCTTTTCATTGGCCAGGGGAATGCCGAGGTGCCCAGCCACCTGCTGAAAGGTGTCCACTAAATCAGAGCATTCTGTCATGCTGGGGTGCCCGATGAAGAAGAAGTCATCAAGATATTTCATGATGCCCCCCCCCCGTCAGTCAAGCGCCATACTAACCATTCCACCAGGAAGCTAAAACGCTTGAACGCCGAGCATGAGATTTAGTATCCCATGGGCATTGCTTTATCATAATAAAATTTGCCCTGAAAGTGGAACCCCAAAAGCATGAAGCTGTCTGGGTGCACTGGCAAAAGGCGAAATGCTGATTTGATATCACATTTTGCCAGCAATGCCCCCTTTTTAAACTGCCTAACCAATGTAACTGCCATGTCAAATGATGCATAGTGCACCATTACTAATTTCCTTGGAATGCCATCGTTCACTGAATGACCCCAGGGGTAAGAGAGGTGGTGAATTAGCCGGAACTGCCCAGGGACTTTCTTGGGCACCACCACAAGCAGAGAGAAAACCATGTCAGGCAAGGGCGGGGGGGGGGGTAGTGGCTAGAAACGGACCTGCCATCCTCCCTTCTGCTACCTCCTTCCCCAGCTTCTCTGATACCAATGCCTCCATACCCTCCACCAACTTTAGGTTGGGGGCAATCCTACCCTGCTGTACATCCCCTGCTGGTATCCTGAAACCCTCGGTAAAACCTGTTACCACTACCAGCCTGTTGGGATGCGTGAGCAGGGCGGTTGCCAGTCTGTCCACTTTAACTGGTGTTGGGGCTGTTGCCTGGAGCCCCTCCACCTGCACCCCCTTGATTACCTTTTCCTGGTCCATTAGATCCCACCTTTGCCTTATTCCATGGCTTGGCCCAGGGGCAGGCGGACGCGGCGTGATAACCCCGACACATGGGGCAGGTATACCGAAACCTATGCCGGGCGGGCGCACAGCCCAGAATGGGCAAACTCCCAGCACTGTCTGTTGCCTCCCCCCGTGCCCTGCCTTCCCCAGGACCTATTCGGGTCATTTACCAGGGCGACACCCCCTTTTACTAAAAGGTGACCACTATCCGCCCTACGTGCCCCAGACGCGTCACTCATGCAGTTCAACCAGAGGTCGTGTGCATGAATGTCCCACCGCAAACCCGGGGTGAAGGACGCCCGGTCCCTGAAAGCCTCATCGTATCTCAACCAGGCACCAGGGGGACCCATCTCATATGCCCTCCGAATTATTTCCCTGTATTTCAGCAGGGTTGCCCCTCTCTCAGGGAACATTTCCAGCAGCACCCCATGGTATAAGCGGTGGTCCAGTTGGTCCAATTTCTATCTGCTCTCGGCCTCTTATATCACTCTTTTCCCTTCTTCTCATCCTCTTTGCCCAGATCCACAATTGGATCACTAAAGAGAAGGGCGAATAGGTCCACATATTCACCTCTCCATATTTTTTCCCTAGTGGCCGGCAACAGATGTTCTCCTATTGGTGCTGATAAATTCACATACGAACCCCCGAGGGGTGCTGGCTGGCACACAACCTCGCTCGGTTGCACTGCTTGTGCAGGGGGCCCCTGTGCCCACACTTGCAATGCGTGTTGTGCTTGGGGTTGGCCAATCACTGTGGCTGCACTGCTCACACGAGTCCCTAATTGTCCTGTGGCCTGTGACAGGTTCGAGCCAATGACTTCTGGGGCCACCTGCACCCACCCCCCGTTCCACCACAAATATTTCAGTCCTTTCTTGGTGGGAAGGGGCCTGGGACCCCTACACGGCCTCCTGCTGTGACCATTGATGTGTTGTCTTCCACCACCACCCCCGGGGAACCCATCCCACCCACCAGCCAGTGGTCCTGGTACGGGAACGGGGTGGCACTGCCATCAACCCCCCCAAACCATGCGCAGCCCCTTGTCCCCCTGGAATGCCTACCTCCCCTGCATTCGTACCTGGGAGTCCTCGGGGGGGGGTGCATAGGTGCTTCGCCCCCTGCGCTTCTAGTCACCAGTGTGCACTCTACGGCTTCAATCCTGGCCAGGATGTCCGGGTCTTCCCCTCCAGTCATCTCCATTCCATCATGCCTCACCCTCCTGTAATCACACTGCAGCAGGGGCAGGGCCCCTCCTTCATTAGTATCTTCCTCCTCCAGGACCTCTCCTTCATCCCCTTGCTCCCCCACACGGCCAGGCTGGACTGAAAGATGCCAGGATAGCCACTCGGTCCCCCGGTCTGCTCCGGTCTCCCCGCCCCTGTGTCTAACGGTGGGGGGAAGGGCATCCGTAAAACGTACGGGAATGACAATCTGCCTTGTACCCTGCCTAATAGTCCCCACCCTTGACTGCTCCGTGACGTGGGCTGGCAACTCTACCTGGCTCCCGCCCTGCTCACATGCAGGGGCAAAGGCCCTGCCTAACGCCTGCACCACCAGCGGTGGGGGGGGGCTCCATAACTGGCTCGTCCCCGAGCCCCACAAGGGCACTCGGCCCATGCCCTGCCCCTTGCAAGCACCCCTCCCTTTTGGATGCGTAGGCCTCTACCGGGGGGGAAACCAATGCTGTGCTCGTTCCGGGCCCCCACAGTAAAGCCTCGCATGCCTCAAATCTCTCGAGGGCAGTGCCCACCCCGGGGATGGGCCCTGTCCCACCCGCACTTCTACCCTTTTTGTTCAGCGGCCCAGAAGTGGCTGGGTTTTCAGGCTCCCCACCTCCCTTCTTCCCTGTTCCACTCCTCGTTGCCACCAGCTGTGCAACAGTGCTGGCTTTCTTCTTCGCGCCTGCCCCATTTCCCCGCTTCTTAGTGCACGCCATACCTCCCAACCAATTCTAATCTCCCACTGCGTCACCAGTCAAACCCAAACCGCGGTCCCAGGAGCCATTGCCACACTGCTGCTCTGTTCCCCGCTCCTCCTGAAATGAGCTGGGAACACAGCGCTGGTTGGAGCTCTGCCCAGGGATGTGGCAGAGCACCAATCAAAGGGCTCAATTTTTGTGCCTGCAGTCAGAGTTGCCCATCAACCCTGGCTGCCACCACTGTGGCCAGTGCTCGAGCGCTATAGCAATTGCTGCAAACGCCCACTCCCTGCTGTCCTACCTCATGGGGCGGGGGGGGCGGGCTGGTGTGCAACAACCGCCCCACCGCTGCTATTGGGGCGGAGGGCAATTCTTTATTATTTAATATTTAGGTTGTTTGATATGAAAAGGGTTAATTGGTACATTGGCTTTTGTGGTGAAGTGCTGTGGGTAAGTTGCTGCAGGAGTAAGCCCACATTGGGTGTTTTTAGATGGTCAGGATGCCCCAGTGCTGGCTGCGACAGCCCACTTCACCCCAGGTGGTCCATCCGTTTAATGGCAGCCCACAAGATGTTGAATCAGAGCAGGCTGTCCCTGCTCCAGAGCAGCCCCATCACCTCCACTCTGGAACATCCTAGAGTGCTGCCAGTGGAGCGGGCCGGCCAAATCTGAGGCACCAGCCCAAAGCGGAGCAGCAGTCCATCTAATGTGCAGACCCATGCTGCTGCTCCACTTCCAGCTGGCCATTGCCCCGGGCAACACTATAGCATTGAGGACACTCTAGCCTGCAACTCTATGGTGTGTGGAAGCGTGCAGTGTGGGTGGACCACAGGCTGGGGAACCTGCTGGGTCCATCTGATCCCAACCCAGGTGGGGCTGGGAACAGGTGGACACAGGGGCATACCCTTGTGTCCATTTGAAAACACCCAGTGTACCAATGCTTCAACTGGACCAGCAGAAAAGGGGTTACGGTGGAGCCCAGGGAGTAAGAGGGTCATGTGACCAGAAAGGGTTGGTTGCATGACAGGGATGGGGTTATAGGAGCGGACCTAGCTGAGCTAGAAGGTGAATCAATGGGTGGGGGAGTCAGTTTAAAGGCAGAAGGACACAGAGCTCCTAAGGCATCCTAAGTTGCAGCTACCCTGTTGAGGTAGGTGAAAGTCCTGACCCCCACCTAGGGTGGCCATTGGTATGGCTTTATACCAGACAGTCCTATTTTTAAAGGGTTTGGCCCTTGTCTGTTCCCAACATATTTTTTTATCCAGTATTCATACGTGGCTGATGGCTCTGGCCACTTTCATCTTTCCCCCCACCCTACCACGGAAGTCCTGAGCTCATGACTTCTGGGCGGAAACAGTGGCTTCGGCAGTGTGGACTCAGAGGTGAGCTTGAGGGTCAGGAATGGGAAGGGATCCTGGAGCTGCAGCTGCTGCACTGTCCGCAGCAGTTCCAGCCTGGGCTTGTAAGTTACAAATGCCACTTCCCCCTCCACAGCGCCTCTCAGCTGAGACGCACTTGAGGGGTGTGGGATGGCAGGCCTCAGCTAGGATCGCTCAGGAGCCCAGCTGGGGCTTGTCAGTGTCAATGACTGCTCCCCACCCCCACTAGTGCCAAGAAGTGCTGGGGGGAGGGGGGAAGCAGCAGCTGGTCTTTGGAAATGACAGCCTCCACCTCAGCCAGGACTGCTGTGGAGTCCAGCTGGAGGCCCCAATGCTCCTGCAGCACCTGTCCTTGTCCCCATTTCTTCTGGTGCAGTCCCAATTGCAGGGACATTGTGCCACACGGGACCCACGCAGGACCTGCGCACACCCCACGTGGATCCCACGCACAGAGGGCTTGGGATCATGGCCACTGGCCTGATGAGACAATGGGTGTTTTTAGACAGACCTGGGGTGGCTCCAGGGGTGGCCAGTGTTGCTTCCCCCACATCCAGTCCTGCCTGGTTCAGGTTTATATGGACCTGGCAGTTGCTGCAGCCCGTGGTCTGCCCACACTGTATCCCCCACCTCCACACAGAGTTGCAGATGGATCACCCAACACTTTAGGCCAGTGGTTCCTAAACTGGGCTCCACGGACCCTTTGGGGTCTGTGAAGCATTCCTTGGGGTCCGCAGCATGACCCGGCTGCTGCAAGTCATGTGGTTGTGTAAATGGATGCAAATTAGTTGGGGGTACTTGACTCTTTGCTAAAGCTGAAAAGGGGTACACAGCCACAAAAGGTTTGTGAACCACTGCTCTAGGCTGCTGCCCACAACTCTATGGTGTTGCCTGGGGCAACTGCCGGCCAAGAGTGAGACTGCAGTGGCCATCCCCCAAGGAGATGGACAACAGCTCTGCCTCAGGCCAGTGTCCCAGGTTTAGCCCAGCGGAGCAGCTGGCAGTGCTCTGGGATGTTCTGGAGCACTGCAAGCAGGGCTGGAGTGGAGCAGGATGCCTCTGCCCCGGCTGCACATTTGGCAGTCCGCCTTTAGACAGACAGGCCACCTAGGGATAAGGCAGAGCAGAGACCGTTTATTTACACTCAATCTGGCTCCAGGATAGTTGTCTCTGATATTATCTGTTATTTGTATTACAATGTTTTCTAGAGCATCATTCTCACCACTGGTGTGATTTTGAGTAGCCCTAGTAGGCTTCCAATGTAAAAGCATTATTTATGTGTAACGTGATCAACTCTGGAGTGGGTGGCGTGTGCTGTTGGAGTTGGAATGTGGGTAGTGGGGGTTGTTTTTTTCTGCAGGCAGACACACAAGTTCTACCTGTTATCACAGCAATAAAATGAAAACGCCTTGCAAGGTACATGATTCACATTTCCAGTTTGCTGTTCAAATAAATAATACGGCAAGGAAGTGCTGGTGACTGCATACTGAGGCTGTCAAAAGAATGTGCTTTGAGAACCAGTGTCAGAGACTCCAGCCAGGATCAGGGCCCAGTGGGGTGTTAGGCACAGCACATACTCATTGTGTGCATCCTGTCCTCATGGAACTCAATGGCTCAGCTCCCTTTGACTTTAGTGAATGAGGGTGCACCCATAGCAAGGGATAGGGCATATTGGGCAGTTTTACACACCTTAAAGTGCTGGTCATTCAATCTTCTGGGTTTACAAGTCCACAAGTAAGTTCCAGATGCATTCTTCACACACACACTGCCCTGAGGCAGCCTAAAGTAGCCGCAGCTGTAGACGTGAGGGGCTGCCATGGAAAACAAGTGACAACAGCTGCCTGGAACAAAGCAGTTTACCAGGAGAACTTTTTACACACAAAAGTTCTGGGAGAAGTTCTATGCAGAAGTTCAAAGATCCGGATGTTTAAGATCTGGGTGAGTGATTTAGACACACAGAAAGTTCAGGATGTAACAGCAAACATGCAGGAGAAATGTGTGTGTAAAAACACCCATAGACAAGGCAAGTAATGGGTGAGAAGAAAAGAGAGGAAGTAGTTTTTCTCGGGTCATGTAGCTGGACCAGGGGCAGAGCTGGCAATTCAAGCTGAAACGAGCAAACCCGTCAGATCCAAATGATCTGACTCATAATGAATGAGCGAGTAAAACGCTACCCGTTCACTCTTCAATTACCCATTTTCAGTTAATGCAAAACTGCCGTTTATCTGCCAGTTCCAGTTTTTACTCCTTATTTTCCACCACTAATTTTCATTGTTCCTCGTGAAAATGAGCCTCAAACTGGAAATGGAAAAAATGGACAAAATAAACAAACTGAAATAGCAAAAAAATCAGTTGCTCAAACATTTTGTTGAATGTTGTTCTAGGACTACAATATGCTCAAAATTTAAAAAAAACGAAATGACCCTCACCCACCCACAAGCAGTTATTCTGCTGCTTGCCTCCTCTTTACTGACAATAGAAGCCATATCCTCCTGATTTCCCACCTTTCTCCTCTCAACCCCATCCCACCCCACCCAATGCCTCATCACTACCCTGCTTTTAAAGAGGTTGGTTCTCTTTGATTGCAAAGAAATATATGCTCTGGAAGTGTTTCCAGGCTTCAGTGTAGCTGCTGTTAACTTGCCAACTAAGTTTCCATTTTGCTGTGTGATGTGTCCAGTGCTGTTTTCTGTGGTCACCAGCCTATTGGAAAATCAAAACACCATTTCTTTTTACACGGGCTATTCTACGGTAACTAGCTGTCAACCTAGGTCAGAGATGAACCAACTACCTAGGAGCCTTTTCATAGGATTACTAATTCCTTGAGACCTCTAGTCTCCATGTACATAAGCCTGAATGAATCTGATGGCTGCTCACAAAGGCAGATAACTTGCTATTCTACTCACTCTACCCTGTGCCATTTAAACACTGGTGGCTGGTCTTTGTCTGCCGCATGACTCTTGGTAATACTTTGGGAGCCAGCTGTAATAATTCAATTCTTTTTTTTAACCTTGTAATGTAGTTACATCCACTGCAAGGGGCCTTGGATGTCTCCTTGATATTGTAATGCTCTCTCACCTTTAGTCCAGATGAGTTTGGCTTCAGGATTGACAGATTGCTGTAGAAGTAGGGACAGACAGCTTTCATGCTGGGCAACAACAGCAGCCTTAAGCCAACTCAGCGAGCCAATGCTGTGTTTATGCAGCCACATGTGACTAGATTTTTCTTTGGTTCTGCGCCCCCAGAGCTGCAGCTGACAGTCAGTGGGAGCCCCAGGTGCTCGGTACTTCTTGGATTCCAGTCCCATTTGGCTTTCCTCCATCGAGGGTTCCACCTCACGTACAGACAGACAGGTGGTTACCAGGCAGTGGCCCATCAGTGGTTCCGTCTGAAACTGGCACTAGCAGTTTGTAGAAGATCTATTTTTCCTTAACTGCCTTCTGCTGCTTTCAGTTCAGGATGCCAAGCTCTGGCTTCACTCCTTGATTCCCTATCTGTGTGTCAGGGTTCAGCAGAAACACTTGCGACTCATGTGTATGAGGAGGTGTACCAGAAGCTTAAGAAGTGACGAGGAACTTACTATGCAGACATATGGCTGTGAGACTCTGGAGAGCCCTGATCGTAGCTGGAGGAATGAGCTGCATGGAGCCCCACAAATGTTGCTCTGTGTTACTTACTACCACATGAAAGCTAGCAGACAGGCTTGTAGTTATGACATTGGCAGGGGGGATGGGGAAGCAGACTGCACGACAAGAGGGGCAATTTCTTCAGACTAAGAAACTGAGAGGAAAAACCTGCAACTCATCCTGCTTGTAAGGTGTGTGTGTGTGGGGAGGGGGGGGGGATTAGTAGGAGAGGGACAGCGCACTCTCCACTACAGACTCCCTTATCTATGGGCCTACCACATTTTCTTTCCTTTATAGAATTGCTGCTATTGTATCTTACAGTTGGGTGACCATGCTACATGGGAACTCATACAAGTGTTTCATTTCTTAGACACCGCTCACTCTTGAAAGATTGCCTCAAAGTATCTTCAGATCGATTGATACCCTTTTACACGTTTCTTGGGACTTTCAAAGAAGGAGAGTATAGAGCTACGGCTTCCCTTTCCTCCCAAACCTCTCTGAGGCACTACACACTATTGTAGCAGTATTAAGCTCCCTAAATTCAGGGACCAAAATGCTATCCAACCCTTATGCCAGCCAAATAAGGAAGTTGTTGAAGCACCTTTCTATTCCAATCCTCATCCCTATGAAGCTGTGTAAGTGCAGGACAGAATCTAGCTTTAAGATGATATTTTACTCACTACTTCCTATGAGTCTATCCAAAGTCCACTGAAGTCAATGGAAAGACTCGCACTGACTTTGGTGGACTTTGGATCAGGTGGTATGAAGTAGTGTGGGTAATCCTAGCAGGTTGATCATTTCCAGAGTCGGGGGTTAATCCAGGTCTGTCGTACTGGAGCTGATATTCTAACACTGAAAAATCAGCTGTTTTGAGGTTGCTCTTTTTAAAGCATACTTGGATTTAAGTTTAAGGCTTTAAACCCAAGTTGCCAATCAGTTGTATGGGAAGTTTCATTGTAAAACCAGAAGCTGTCTCGTTGGGCGCTTTTAGACAGACAGCAGCTCCGGTTCGCCTGCACCAGCCCGCTTCACCCCCAGGTTGGCCTGTCCATATAAAGAGCGGACACCAAATGTGCAAACTGGAGTAGGCTGTGCCAACTTCTGGGCAGTCCCGGCGATGGCACACCAGAACATCTGAGAGCACGCCGTGTGGGCCAGCCAAACCCAGGGCGATGGCTAAAAGTGAAATTGCTGTCCGTCTGTTGGGCAGACCCATGGTGCAGCTCCACGCCCAGTAGGCCTTTACTCTGGTCAGCACCATGGAGTTGTGGCCAGCCTAGAGCATTGGGTGAGTGGCCTCAATTCTGTGGTGCAGAGAGAGTGCCATGAGGGTGGCCCATGGCCCAGTGAAACTGCCTGTCCATCTAAAGTGGTCCTAGGTATGGCTGGAAGCAGGCAGAGGTGATGGTGCACTCCTGGAGCAGCTCTGGGGATGGACAGCCTCCACATCTGTCTGTTTACACCCAGTGTTACTGTGTATGATCACAAGATCTGAAGCACCAAATTATTTAGGGAAATGAGAGCTTTTGGACCAAGAACTTTCAGCTTTTCAGTCTGGAGCAAACTCTTAAAAAAAAAAAAAGCCCCTAAGCCACAACACACCTGACACTAAGTGAAGTGTGGTGGTCTAGAGGCAAGACTCTCGCCTCTGGAGCCAGATGTCCTGGGTTCAAATCCCCTTACTGAGTAATATAAGATGGAAACACTGACATGGCAGCAGTACAAGACATCGCTATCAGCAGTGTATTTTAAGTAGCTGGCTGGCAAAGGAACGACTGTTGCTTGTTGCCTTTTACCAAGTAAAAGCATTGCTTCTTATAAGGTCAAATGTGTAGCTTCTTCCTACTGGAAAGGCTGAACAAGGACAATAAATGATTCATTGTGAGCATTCCAGAGGCACACAGTCTCCCCATGTGAATGGCTGTGGGAATACATTAGTACATAAATTTCCTGTTCATACAATGTGAGCTATGCAGAAAATGCCTCTTCTTCATCATTACCCACATGTGGATCAAACAGGCTATTTGTGAATGGCTTCCAATTGTGTCCTTTTTATATCCACTGTATTCCTTCCAGGGTAATATCTGTTTTTCTTCCTCTCTGGGAATTTGATTGGAAAGATGTGTTATCAGTTAGGCCCTTTTCACATGGGTGCCCCACCGCTCACATACGTGTGCGGTGAGGGGGGGTGCCCATGCAAACGCAGTGGCGGGTGCGGGGGGAATGGGTGGGTGCTCGTGGGAACACTACGGGAGGTGGGGTGTGTGTGCGTGCGTGCGTGCATGCTGGCGCATGCTCTAATGCCACTGGCTCCATGCGTGGAGGTGTGTGGAGATGGGTGTGCACCCACTCCCACCTCCCATGGGTTGCACACCCATTCCCCCACCCACCGCGGCCCATTTGAAAAGGACCTGTATGGAGGCCAGTATAGCTCAGTTGACATCATTGGAGCTGCATGATTGACACCAGATGTAGATCTGTGATCCACTCCCAGTGATTCCTTACAGTACATGATGGTGTTCTGTCTCCGACATCCAAATTCATTGTATATTAGATTACGATGTGGCCTTCATTACTGTTATACTCCAGCACTGCACAAATACTATGGGTTTTATCCTCGCAGAACCTTGCTCAATAAGGGCATATTGTAGATTTACTAATTTGCCCATTTTTCACTCAGGAATTTTGTGACTTAACCAAGAGCTGGACCCAAGTATCTTGAGCTCCCATTCAGTACTCTAACCCATCCCTGTCACATCCCTCTCTACTCTGGGGTTGTTCCAGTGATGTCTTTTTTCCTTTCCTAAACTTTGAGAGCCAGAGGTGCAGCTGGTTTGCATTGATCTACTGCACCAGCTGAGGTCCTTTCCTGGCCCCTAACTCTCCATGAATAGAAGGGTTTATATTATTTTTTAATGATTAAGTTATGGTTTAAATATTTTCATTTGCTCTGAGCATGTTAAGAAGGCAAGCATGCATTCCACAACTGAACCCAAAAAAATACGGTTCAAGTCCCTTGTCATTATTTAACCAGCTCTGGTATTATTAGAAGGTTTTATGGGCTGCTCCAGATTCGGAAGGTTTCCTGTAAACGAACTTTCCACCACTCCATGACAGTATTAGTGTGCCAGCCCAAGTGCAAGATGGAAAAATGAAAGAGGGAAATGAGTGAGGGAACCTCACCGATCTTTTTTTTTTTTTAACTCCATCTGCAAGAGTATGGGATCAGGGCAGGAAATAAGGCTATGCAGTTATTTGTGAGGAGTTTTAAATCTGTCAAGTATATAGTTTCAGGACTCTGGAGAAAGCTGGAATCAACCAACTAATGAATGAAAAAGACATTATGTAAAGAGTCAGACAAAAGCTACTGATGTCCAGGCCTCGTGGCAACAGAAAACCTGTGACCCTGCCCTTTGCAAGACGTCTCAAGAACACTCTGTTCCTTTGGACATTAACAAAAAAATAGCCTAATTCAGTAAACAATTCCAGCATTTCCTTCTCCTTTCTCTTCTGTGGGTGTTTGGAATCTCTCACATCTGTAGGCAGGGATTCATTGGCTAAAATAAAGCTTGTTATACTACAGTGCTATTTTAAGGGCAAAAAATAGAAGCAAGCTCAATAAGCCTGTGGTGTTGACAGGTTTTGGACCAAGTCCAGTGTGTAAATTCATAAAATAATATGTATTAGAGCTGAAAAAAAATCTCCCTGGTCATAATGTTTGACCCAATTCTGACAAAGCAGGCTTTCCTCCTGTATTTTCCAACAATTTGTTGTTTGCCACCCTGAGCCTTTGGGGAGGGGCGGGATAGAAATTTGAATTAATTTAATTAAACTAAATAATTTGATGTATTGTGGGTTTGGGGATTTTATCTGTTTTTATGGGGGTATTTTAATATCTGGGTTTATTTTGTTTTTGTGCATTGTAACACATCTGAATCCCAAGGGAATTGACAGGAATTGGTTAATGTGAAATGGGGTGATTTCAGACATTACGTTTTCGGCATTCACCACAGTCAACCTCAGTCAAACGCAGGCGGTGGTGAAAGAGCCATGCACGTCTATTGGCCCTCATCCAGATGTTCACCACAGTCAAACACTGGCCAGGGTGAACCTAACCATGCTTCGTGAGGTCGGGGCAGGAGGAGGTCCAGAAGTGTGGTGAATGGTCACCACGGCAGGGGTGAAAGAAATGTAACATCTGAAGGGAAAACCCTGGCCGCGGTGGAAGGAAATGACCACGGACCGTGGTGATGGCATGCAGCGCCGCTGCCAGACAACCAACAACAAGCGGCACACGGAGGGAGATTTAAAGGGCAGGCAGCAGTAGGGGAATGTGGCGGAGCAGGCGATGGAGAGGAGGGTGGAGGAAACGGAGCGGAGGATGGAGCAAGAGGGCAAGGAGGAGGTGCAGCAGCAGCAGCAGGAGGAGGAGGGGGAACCTGGCACCACGGAGGGAGGGGGGAGGGGGGATGGGCACACGGGTGTACTAGGGTATGGGGCGGGACCGGGGGAGCACAATAAATAGTCTTAGACACACCTAACCCTGTCCGAGTGCTTTCATTCCTACAGGTGCATACCCCCTCCACAGCCTCGTCGATGTCCCGCACCAGGCACACCATGGTTGTGTGCCCCACACCAAGGTACCGGCTATGGTCCAACATCGGGGGTACCCTGTGCGGCCCCCCGGGGCTGGGGCCTTGGCCCCCGGCCAGCTGCTCCTCCCTGTGCATGCGCGTGCTGTCGTTTCTATCTCCACTAGCAGGTGTGTATGCGTGGGGCTGTCCGGCCTTGCATGCCGGCAGCTGTGCACTGCCCACTCCCTTCGCATCCCTCCACAGCGGCCCCATTGTTCCCGTCCTGCCGTTATCTATCAGCCTTGACAGCCCCTGTCTGCCTGTCCAGCCCCCCGGCCCCACATCCCATGCTGCCCCCACAGCTGCTGTGGCTCAGACCCTCCAGGAGCTGTACCATGGCAGCTGCATCACAGCCCGAGGTCCCACTTGGAGGCTCTGGGGGCTCTGTCCAAGACTGGACCAGCCGCAAAAGCATGGCCCTGTGTGACCTGTGGCATTTGCCCATCATTCAGCGCTGGCTGTGCTCTGTGCCCACCCGGCCGGATGCCTATCAGTGCCTGAGCTTTGGTATGCTGCGCTTTGGCTATGTCGCAACCGCTGGCGACTGCTGCATGCACTGTCAAGAGCTGGGGCTCGCCCCCTTCCCTGAGGGGCACTTACCGGACACGCTGGGGGGCCTTGCGGCATGGAGCCCTGCTGAGATGGCCTCCACTCAGTGTGTGTGTGCCTTTCCGGGATATGCAACCTGCCTGTGTGAGGATGGCCCTGTCGTGGCCATGTCCTACTTCATCAGCATGCAGGGGTGCCCATGGGTATCCGCGCTCCAGCGGGGCTGCCTACTATCATCTGCTGGAGCTGTCCCACCTGCCCTGGTTCCCTGTGGCTGATTACGGCTTGCCCCCCCCTCTGGGCCAGAGCTGGTGGCCCTGTCAGAGGTGTGCAGTCACCCTGATGTGCAACTTGGGATGAGCTGTGCGGATCCCTTCAAGGCCTTCTACCTGATCTGCTTCCACATGGCCGGCCACGGCTTCTGCTGGGGACTGTGGCAATGGCCCCGTTATGCGCACCTGCTGTCGTTACCACTCCCTCCACCCAATGGGAGCCCCTGCAGCTCGGTGTAGGGAGCTCTGGGTCCATCTGACAGCTGGCTGCCTCCTCAGCACCTTCCTTCCGCCTGTGGCCTGGGTGCTTGCACCTACGCCTGCTGCCTCTTCAGGACGGCTGGACCCCCTGTGACCCGCCTCCGCCTGCCTGCCTGTGGCCCCCTTGCCTGGGACCCACTGCCACCACCCCAGAACCCTCCGTGTGGCCTCCATGGTGGGCCATTGTGCTGGTACCCTCCCTCCCAGACTGGGCCCCATGCCCCCCTGCTGCTGCCCCTTCTCCCATGCCCTGGGACCACGCACTCCTACTCTGTATGCCTCTGCACCTGGCCGGTGCCGCTTGTGTCCTCAATAAACACCTGTTGCGCTTCCCTGTGCCTTGTGTTGCCGCCTGTCTCCTTGGGCTGCTGGGTCCCCCTGCCCGCTGGGATCCTGTCCCCTCCCCCTCCTGCTGTGCTGGATGTACTGGCCCCTCACCCCCCACCACCTCCCTTGCATTCGACCAGCTGTGGGGTTCCCTGTCCCCCCCCCCCCCNTGCCTCCCTCTGCCTCCCTGCTCAGCTCCTCTTTGTTGTGTGGGTGTGCTGCTTCGTTTGTGTGTGCGCGCATTTCATTTTGAAGTGTTTCCCTTCCCTGGGTGGGGCCCTCCCTCGTCTTTAGCTTCTTTTGCCCTCAGGAGGCCATGTTTGCGTCCGCATAACCCCGGTGCCTTGTGGGGCTCCCACCTCGGTTCTCGCCACCATGTCACGTCTGTTGGGTTCCCCCGGCCCATGTTCTCTCCAGTTGGCCCCAGCCGGTGGTGCCGCCCCTGTCACATCTGTTGGGGCCGCACGTCTCGCCATGGCCCGCAGTGAAGCCATTCGCACCAGGGTGAATTTAACCACGTAACATCTGAAATCACCCATGGTTTAATAGGTGGGGGTTTGGTGGGATCAGTCTGAATACTCCTGTGTAAAATTATTTATAGACTTGCTGCTTTTATTTGATTTTTGTTTTCTCTCTGTTTAATACCCTTGTATCTGTAACTTTCTACATTGTCTTTCTCTACATCCTCTCATTTCTTTACAGTTTTTCAGCATTGAGGTACCTTCTGCATTCTACCTTTTTAATTTTTTCATTTGGCTGGAGCAAAATTCTGTCCCTTAGTTTGAATGCTCCTGGTCCACTTGTATTCTTATTATGGTCCTTCATTAAATATTTAAAGTGCAAACAGAACACCGCCTGTCTGAAGAGCAGACTGGTTTCTGGAAAGGTAGAGAGACAGTGAAGCAAATTTGATAATTTTTATTTAGTACTTCACAGAACGCATGATTCACATCAGCTGAAGGGAGAGGGAGAGATTTGCTGGCCATCAGTGGGCTTTGATTTGACAGCAGGATTACACCAATATGGCACCTCCTCCTTGCCCCCTCCTGGAAGGTAGTCTTGTGCTTTGGGATTGTTCATGTCTGCTTTTGGGTGTCTTTAGACATAACGTCAATGGGTATCTGAATGTGTGTTTTGACCTTGATATGAATACCTGTTTCACCCTGTGTTCACCATGTGGCGCTGCTTAGACACGCACCCCATCTTGGGGCAAATAGGTGTTTTGCTCACCACCCAATCTCAGCACGCAAGCGCTGCTGCATCATTCCCATTGTTCTACCTGCTAACACATCACGCGATATCATTAGACACAATGTTGGCCACGTATTCAGGCAAAACACATAAATTGTCCTTGTGATGCAATGGTGTTCACATCACGTGTTCAGCGTGTGGCCAAATTGGTGTTAGGATTGTTATGGTGCTTACACACAATGGCCAAACACGTGCTTAGGTGTTGTGATGGCCGATCTTTGTTATGTCTAAAGATGCCCTTTGTCTTTCTAGATGACACAGCGAGTTTACTGAAGCAGAGAGAGGGTTTTCATGTGGGGTTGCCAGGTGTAGGAGCACACTCTGCTGAGGAGGTGATGCCAATTCTGACTACAGGTTATATCAAGTTAATTATAAACAGTCTTTGAACTCAACACACCTTTGCATGCATCCCTAGGGTGATTAAACTTTAATGTGGGAGGGAATAAGCATTCAAAGAGTCCATTATTGTAGGCATTTCCTCTGGTATAAATGTTCACTTCTAGCTGGATCTGTTGGGCAAAGCACTCTTTGGGAGCTAAACCTTTAAAAAATGAACACACAAGTTGTGCAAGTAAAACGTGTCACTGGGCAAAAAAAGATATAGTGCAACAGGAGCACCCCAAGTGCTTTCAGGATGAGGCCCTGACTTAGTAAATCCATGCTTGCAGAAGTGTCCGGAGGATGTGTACCTGCAGTAGCCTAGTTTCAAAGGCACTGCTACAATAGGGACAGGGGGTGCATGTGTTTTGGGACCCATAAAGCCAGGGCCCCATGCTCCCTGATGCAGCTGTGTCCTCTGCTACAGGGAGGGTGAGCAAGGGACCCCATTATAACTTCCATACCAGAGCCTATTCCCCTAGCCTAGCCCCTGCCAAGTTTCTAGTATATGGTGGGAAGTAGTGACTATAAAAGTCTGAGCAGGGAGATCACCAAAAAAAGAGGCAAGGCATTTAGGGCAGAGCTCATCTAAGCATGCATGGTGGAGGATGGAAAGGTGCAGGAAAACCTAGCCTGGCATCTTCTGGCCCCACCAGGGAGACTGAGGCTGGGGGGTTGCAGGTGGCAGGAAGTCTTGGAGCCGACTTGGCAGTCAAAGGTGAAGACTAGAAAGGTACTGAAGAGCTGGCCAGACTAGAGAAGGCTTAAGGTCAGAGAGTGAGACCACCAGACCCAAGATAAGGGGAACAGTAGGCCCTGATCTGAAAGGACGGCTGGTGTGCTTGTGGGACTTAGCAGATAATTGCTCTTGCATGGCTTGGGCTCTGTAAATAATCACACACCAACAGAGATACCTGTGAATTGTGTATCTGGAGACTTTAGTCTGCAAAGACTTGTGTTTGTGGGAGCCATCCTCTTGCAAGGGTAAGTGCTCCAGATTCTCTCAAAATGCACTTGGTGCAGGTCAGATGGTGATGAGAAGGAAAAGAAGGCATTAAGCCATCTTTAGGAGCTGTTGATTCAGAATTCTTGGTCCCTCGAATAAAGAAGAACATTTCTAATATAAGCCAGCTGCAATCACCCCCAGGGGCTGCCCAACGGCCAGGGACCAGGCAGATGTGAGAGTATCACAAAGGACGGGCAGTGTTCAGGTCTCCCTTTTCCTTGGCAATTATCCTGCAGCAGTGGTCAGAAGGCCACGTAGGGCCTAGCTTCATGTTGCCAGAAGATTCCCAAACATCAGATATGCATCCATTGGTTTGGCATGAGGAATTTTACTTGGCTTTATTTTTAAATGTCTGATTTTAACTGTGTATTTTATGTTTTTATGTATTGTAACCTGTCCTGAGCCCTTGGGATAAAAACATAAATAAATGAATAGATTTGCCCTTGGAGACTGGCAAAAAGCAGACTTGGCAGACCCAAGAAATGAGAAATAGCACCCAGTTCCTGTAAGGGTAGTTCTCTTTCTTGCACATGCAATAGAGTATTATGACAGTGGGTATTCACATGAGATGGGAGCATCACAGAGGCCAGAGCCATTCTGTGGGGCCCCCACACATAAGACACACGTGTTGAAAGCATGGGGAGACAACGAACAGGCAGTCCCCTGCCTGAATTTCATGTTCTTGCGGCAGCTCCACTCAGTGGTGCTAGCACTCCGGGAGCTGTTCAACAACTGGCCGGGGCATCAGCGATCCCACTAACCCAGGGGTTGCCAGGCGGCGCCACGGACAGTGCGACTGCTGAAGTGGCTGCCCAGTTGACACTGCTAGCTCTAGGGGAAGGAGATTGCTAGCTCTCGCCTCTCCTTCCCCCACCCCCTGGGGCCACCTCTCAGCTGAACTGAGCATGATCTGTTGTCTCCTCCCCCTGGGACTGCCTGATAGCTCAGTGGGGCACGAACTGCTCTCCCCTCCCCCTGGAGCTGCCTCTTAGGGTGATTTCAGACATGACGGGGGCCCTATTGACCCTATCACGGAATCACTCTATTGATTCTCAGGCGGAATCTGACCGGCCCGACAACAGACGAGCTGGCAGATTCCGCCGGGGAATCGGGGAGGGGGCGGGGCTGCGCGGCGCAACGTGCGGCCCCACAGCCCTGCCCCCCCCATGCCCCAAGGCCACCTGCCCTCCGGGAGATGGGTGGGCGCAGCGGCCAATGCGGCTGCGGCGCCCACCTGCCCCCTGAGGTATTGACCACGGCCCAGAAACGGCGGCGAGCATGGCCGCCGATTCCAGGCCATGGTCAGGGGCCAGATGAGACATTACCATGCTCAACCACTGTGAATCCCGCCGTGGTTGAGCGTGGTCATGTCTGTTGAGGCAAAAAGTGATTCCCGCCGGGTGTTCACCCCCGGCGGGAATCACTTTGACTATGCTTTCGGAGATGGTGCCCAGACCATCCTCGAAAGCGTGGTTATTTTGCTCACCACCGGTGATTCACCGTGGTGAACATCTGGCGGTGCAAAAACACATGTTACAGGACCATCCACCACCACGGGGGATTCACCGTGGTTGAGTGTGGTACCCTAACGTCTAAAAATACCCTTAGTTGAGAGGGGCATGATCTGTGCTGGCTCTGATGGAACGGGGATCAAAGCAAGGGCCCCACTTTCCATGCCTGTTGCTCTCTTTTGTTACCCCAGAGAAGCCACATGCCAGGAAAGGAGAGCAGCAGGCATGGAAAAGGGCTGTGACCCCCATTCCTTCAGCGTGAGTGTGGATTGCGCTCCTCTCAGCTGAGAGGCAGCACTGGGAGGAGGGCGTGGGAGAGGAGAGCTAGTGATCTCCCTTCCCCTGGGGACAGCTGAGAGGGGCGCAGTCTGCATTCTCCTCTCCTGGCTGCCTCTCAGCTGAGAGGGGCATGTGAGGCACACCTCCATGGTGCACTGGTGGACCTGGATGTGTGCAGCAGCTGCATGTGCCACAACACACGGGAGGCAGCCACATGGGTAGCTGTTGCTTGGTTTTGCCTGCCTTTGTCCGCACGGAGTGCTCCAAATTTCCTGCATCAACACTATGTGAATTAATGAATGAATTGAATTTATTATGGCATTTAGCTTTCGCCATAACCAATATTTCCAAGTGAAAAATATATAAACAGATAATAATAAAACATATAAAAAGATCATTTGCAAAGCAGAGTTGAAAATAACATTTTATTTTTAAAACCAAACCACTACCAGTATAAATTAATTTAAAATAAATAAACATATATTAACGAAACATTTGCAGTAGTTCCATCACGTACTTTCTCCTTTTAATGGCTACACTGAGAAAATTTGCTAATACAATCAAAGTATCTGCTGAAGTTAGAGTCAATAAGGAATTAAATAAATCAGATTTCTTTCCACGGGACACAGATTCTATTAAAGGGAGTAGCCAAGTATCTCTTAACCTATGATAATAAAGGCAATATAGAAAAAAAAATGCACCGTTGTTTCAGTTTTGCACATGGAACAGGCACAAAGCCGCTGTTCATATGGCACACCCGCAAATCAACCCTCTTGTACCACCGTTTCAATTAAGGAGAATCTAAGGAGGGTGACATTTCTTCTCAAGGTTGCGCTAGAGAGAAGCTTATTTTTATTACCCCAAAGTTGGGTGCCGTTTTCCATTGTTTTACTGAGGTGAAATCCTGTTGGATTACAATATCTCTAGATCTCAGAGCAAGCTCCTTTTTTATAAGGGCTGGGGGCTTCCCACAGAAATATTCCAGGGAAACCTCAAGGTAGATAACTGAGTTGCTAAATACTTAGCCCACGGGTAGCTCCTGGATCCAGAATATTCTAGCTCTTCCCTAGCACATGAAGCAATTAAAGTAGACTGCTGATTCATTACTATTTTCTGCCAAAACTGAAAAAAAGCTACCGTACAAAGATGAGCAATCGAAAATGAGCCTGTTTCTGCTCTTAAAACAGAACCTGGAATGCAGTTGCCAACTTTGAGGAGCCTACATCAACACTATGTGGAGCTGCTCTGGGGCGGCCCCAGGTTGAACATCTGTCGAGTGCCTTTCAGACAGGCAGTTGGCTCCAGGGCTGATGGGGGCAACAGATGGGCAACATCTCATCTGTTAACACTTGTGGTGTTCCGAGTAGTTTAAAAAAACAACAACCTCGCGAGTATTTCTGAGGGTTCAAGGAGAGGTCATCGGTGTTCAGGCTGCTCCTCAGACCCTCTGAGAATACCTGCCAAGTTCTAAGGGGATGGGGGTGGTCAGGAGAGGTGCTTAGGGAGGGTGGGGGCTAGCAGGAGGGTATGGGGGGTTGGAGTGGAAATCTGAGGTAAGGGTTACTTACCTTTCAGAGGGGTCCCATGCCGATGCTTGTCCTCTTCCTGACTGGTAACTTCGAAAGTAAAAAAAAAAACCTAACTGAGCATGCTCAGAAAGGGTCTCAGTGGCCATTACTGAGCATACTTGGCCCTTTTCAAAGATGGCACTGGCATGCCATCTGTAAAATGGGGACATTAGGACTTCCTACTTCACAGTGGAGTAGTGAGGATTAATTAATTAATTTAAATGCAACTAATACCCTTCCCCTAAGGCTCTGTATGCGTTATAACATAAAACCATATAAAAATAGAACTACATAAAAATATATGAAAATCCCTTAAAGCCACCATCCCAACCCCTATACTCTTGTTTCAAATGCTTGAGCAAAAGGGAAAGTCTTACATTGCCTCAGGTAAATGCCCATGCTCAGACTTTTCTAAAGCTCCAGGGGAATGGAGTTCCACAATATGGGTGCAGCAACCTCTCTGCACATGCTTGCTCTATGGACTTGCTGGTACTGCTGCAAGAGAGCACTGTCAGCTGACTGCAGGGATCCTGATGCAGCACAGGAAAGGAGGCTGTTGTTCAGATATGTGGGGCCCATTAATGGTAATGAAATGACACCACATACAGAGGTAGGCAATGAGATGTGACCTGCCCATAGATCCTATGATCAAAGCCAGGTTAATATCTGTAACCTTCCAATGGATGATGATTTTTATTACCCCTTATTCAATGAGATCCCAACCATTTATTTTCTCTCCATTCCATCTCATTTTATGGCTTATTTAATCTTCTCTCATTCTTCCTTGCAAAACAAATTAGAGCTAATGACAGGTGCTTTCTGTCTTTATTAAAGGATAAGTCTTGCCCATTTACTCAGAAAGACTATCAGCATGGACGTAGTTTGACTTTCAGAGTTGCAGGCAACACTGGATGGAGAGAAGTTGGGGCTCTGTGTAAAATAGGAGTATATGCTTCCTCTCTTAAGTTAACATAGGAGTATTTGATGGATGCACATTGACTCGCCCATTAGGGAAAGGAAAATGTTACCTAATTAATTTTTTATGTTCATTTAAACAGAACTTCTCATTCAGGGGCCAGAATTCAGGCCTGTATATTACACCTAGGTTGTTATTTCTAGATTCTTCATGAGCCCCATGCATTAGTGGCAAGCAAGGGGGTCTCCTGGATTGCTGCGGGCCCTCTAGAGGCTGAGGCTCCCTGAGTTTGAGGCTCTGTGGACCCATATTTTATGTTATTCTTGCACCCATATGGTCACTCCAAGCTTATTTATGGACCACTGTGGTGTCCTCCAACACATATGACCCTGTGAGGTTGTACAGTCAGCACCTCTCTGTTTGTCTGAGATGAAGAAAAAGTGCTAGTGAGATGAGATGAGGTGAGGCTAAGGCCGATTTTAGACGTGCAGCTGTGATCAGGCGCGGGACCGGCAAAACAGCCGCGGCGCTGTTTTAGACGAACTGGAAGCGGAAATTGTGCGCGTGATCCGGGGCCGCGCATTCTTTGCCAACCGCGAGCGAACCACCCTGATCTCTCTGGGGTGACATACGCGGCCGGAAAAGAATGCGCGGCCTCGGATCACGCGCACAACTTCCGCTTCCGGTTCGTCTAAAACAGCGCTGCGGCTGTTTTGCCAGTCCTGTGCCTGATCCAGCTGCACGTCTAAAAGCGGCCTTAGTGTGCTGTACCTGGACTGGGAGGTAGGGGGAGGCCCTGGTTTAAGGACCCTTTTACATGGGCAGCGGGGGGTGCGGGAATGGGGGTGCTGCCGTGGTGGGTGGAGGTGGGTGGGTGTCCTTTCCCACGGACACACACCCATCTCACCCACATCCACCCATCTCCACTCATGAAGCCTCCGTTTTGCAGAATGGCTCCGTGGGTGGAGATGGGTGGAGGTGGGTGTTACCCAAGGGTGTGCAACACAGACCATCTGTGGGGTGAACACAGATTGAACACCCATCCCCCCACCCACTGCTGCACCGTTTCCACGGACACCCCACGGGTCAAACACCCTCCTGCACACACAGCGGGGAAAGGGAGAGGGGGGCGTCTGTGTAAAAACGGCCTAAGTCTTGCCTAAGCCAGAAATTCCCTGGGTGACCTTGGGCCAATCACAATATTCTCTCAGCCTAACCTACTAATAGGGTTTTTGTGAGGATTAAAAGTTGTCTTAATTAGTTCTATGTAACGCTCTCCAAGTGCCATGGTGGGGGGGGGGGGGAGTGCTATATAAAAATAAAAATTATTATTGAAATTATTAAATTATTATTATTCCATATCCTCAACTGCAGTCCTAGCTGCCATATTTCCCACCCCTTCCACTGCCTGCCGAGTCGCAATGTGGATACACAACCTGCAAGGGGTTGTACAAAGGGGCCTGTCAGGCTCCATTCCTAATCCACACACGCCCCCTGTGCTCCCAGGCACTGTCTCTCCTTGCACAACACAGCTGGATGCACATCTCTTGCTGGGCAGGTGTCTGTCAGTACCTTGGGGGTTGGAGTGGAAATGGGAGTGGGGGAACCATGCACAATGGGCAGCCCCAGCCCCCTGCAGCAGGAAGTAGCCGGAGACAAGACAGGAGTTGGGTTGGCTTCATATCATCTTTGCACTAGCTTCACCTTTCACTTTTGCTTTTCCTCTCAGTGACCCCAGCCCCTGGTTCTGCACAGCAGGCTTCTGCCCATAGCTGCAGCATAGGACTAGCATGATCTGTGTGAGGTTGTTTGTTGATGTACCAGCTGAATGGCATGGGCTCCAATTAACGGTCCTACTTATAAATATTCATGGTGTCATTCATGCACCAAATAAGTCCTTTGATCTCTTGCTCTGGGTGTGTGTGTGGTGGTAACACTATAACAAAACTGGAATAGCAGGGCAGCCACAGCCAAAGGGTTATAATAGCCTCCTTTTGGGGGCTCAAGATTAATTTCTGTGCAAATCAGAGTGTGGCGATCCAGTTTTTAAAATAACAGTGATAATGAAGTGTGAAATCATAGCACGGGAGATGCATGGTCAGCAAGCCTACCCCTTGTTCAACGTGGCATGTCACTGTGATACATAACTGATGTCTAATTGTACAGTTCCTTCTTCCAATTACCGCACTCTCTTGGTGGGAAAAGAGAAAGGGCTTTTCTCTTTTAAAGGAGCTGTCCAGTAAGCTCCGACTCTAAGCAATTCTGGATTGATCTGCAGCCTGTCCAACACAACACCGTGCTGCTGCTAGCACAGTTCTCAGAGCATGGGCAATCCCAGTTGCTTTGCTCTAGAGAGAAACCCTTTAGTTTTATTTTTCCTCCAAGAGGAAGTTTAAATTATTGTTGAGCCCTTTACTTAAATTACATTTCAGCTCCCCTCCTAGGGAGCCTGAGTACAACAGTTTGGAAGTCCTGGAGGAGAAAAGGCCCTGGTGTTTTAGGCAATCGGTGCCAGACACCTGATTCTGGCTTTACATCTGCCATGGGGAAGTGCTTTAGCTGCTTCAGGACACTGTTTCTCTTTCTGAACTGTTACATATCTGCTCCTTTCATTGTGCAGAAATCCTAGTGGCACCACCAAATCCAAAAAACTGTACTGACTCTCCAAAGAATAATAAGGCAGAGCCAAGGGCTACTGGTACATTGGGAGTGTTGCCCTCCCAGCAACTCTCTCTCTTACAGTGGCTCTAGTCAGTCTTGCTGCCACATTTCTGCCCCTGAGCAGGGAGAGGGATGAAGCTTTACTGTGCCTGTGCCTTGGGAGCAACAGATGTGAGTCCCCTAGAGCACAGGTGAAATAAAGCCCAGGACAGGAGATCAGGGTGGGGCTCACAGACTGGGTTCCTATGGAGAAACCTAGCCAATCAGAGTGGCCTAAGATTGGTGACACAAACCACCCTCAGGCAAATGGCAGGATGGGAGCCCCAGTGGGCAGAGCAGTAACTACAGAAATGCTCTCTCTGTCCTGACAAACTTCTTGCCTGAGTCTCTAGGGAGAGGTAGAGTGAACTTGGTGCTGGATTGTGAGGTGTGTCACAAGTAGAGATGCCCTTCATAAAAACAGCAAGCTCTACTTCTTGATCCTTATCAGTGATACCACACCTACTGACCACGAGAAGCTATTTCCTCTGGCAATACAGGAACTGAATATAGGATAGGACTAAACTGAATATTCAGAATGAATACACCAATTTTTTTTAGATTTGATACTTTGTTCCTGCTTTAACAAAGGGAGTAGGATGCTGCATCATTTACTGCTTCATTTACAAAACTGAGAAAATTTTGTAACTTTTGTTTGGTGTTTTGTAGGGCTGAAATGAGCAGCTAAATTTCTTCTCGTGAATAATTTTGCCATATCAGGCACTGGGATCAATTTCCCAATACCAATGCAATTCTCGATTCTTACAATACCACAAGATAGCGTCTCAATTTACTAACTTTCTGCTTACAATTTACCGCGTGCCATTCATTTACCTCTTACCCATGTTGCTAGGTACCACTTTACTTCTGAGCTTGTTGTTTCTGCATTTCTGAGCCAATCACTGTGCAAACAGCCCATCCCTTGACCTCCCTCCTCCACTCCAGTACCTTTAAATCAGAATTGTTTTACAGCAAAGCACAGACAGGCTGGAGCCATGGCATGTACTCTAGCCCTGCGTGCAGTCGTAGTCAGGGCGGAACTAATAATACTCATTTTTCTTTTTTTCATTTTTAGTTAACCCATTTGTTTTAGTTATTGTAATAACTAAAACTAAAATGGCTTTTTCATTTTGGTTATTAATAACTAAAATGAACACATATAGCTATCACAAGACTATGGTGGGCCTGAGCTCATGTCACAATTATGAGCCTGTCCTAAGGGAAGGGGAAAGGGTCATGGTGGCTATCCCAAGGGGGCTCCCAGGCAGGCATGGTCTCCTTTCACAAAGTAGTGGTGCCACCCTGACTTCCAGAAAGCGCACACACCCCTTACTGGAGTAGCAGCAACCATGCCAGGAAGGAAGTTTTAAGCGTGGGCAGGAACAGGGCCAGCAATCCACCCCTGCCTACACTAAAATCTTTTTTCTTGGCAGGATCTTTTGCAAGCAGCCTTAGAGCTACTAGAAAACTTTAAAAGTGGGCGGGGGCCGTGTCAGAGGGCCCCTCCTCCCCACACACACCTTTGTAAAAAAATCAAAGGTAAGGCTACCCTCAGGGTGCCCAAAAGCTAAACAGGGGACAACCACCTGAATCATCCTGTAACATGAACACTTACTGAACGAGCTTCAATGGATGGTTTACACACTCCATAAATATATATCACCCAATTTTTGTACACTGCATGCACAATTGGAATCTTCCCTCCCAAGGGTGTTGTGAGAGTAAGACCACCAAATTTTGAAAGCCTCAAAGTGGAATGCCCATGCTCCACTGCCACTGTCCTCATTTGCATAAATCAACATAATTTATATAAATTGTACACATTTTGAATAGTCCAGTACCTAATATTGATGCTAGGTTAGAGAATTTGAAGTTGATCGCAAAACCCCCAACTGATTTTAATGACAGAGAATTACGCCCACAGACAAAGACAGACAGAGAGAGAGAGAGAGAGAGAGAAAGAGAGAATTGATGTTTGTGCCAAGGTGTGTAAAGTGCTATGTGTATGATAGGCAGATATTTTTTTTTTCTACTGGTAAACAGACACAATATTTGGAAGATGTCAGCACAGGCCCTTTTTACACAGGCTGCGGTGCTGGGGGTGGGGGTGGCTGTCAGTGTGTGCTGTGGTCCATGTGCGCTGGGTGGGCAGGAGGTTCTGACAAGCACACACAGGTGCACACCACCAACCTCCCCAAACCATCACCCATGCACGGAGGCACCTCCATTTTGTTCAGTGCCTCCGTGCGTGGGTGATAGGTGTAGATGGGTGCGCATGCATGCGTTCGGTAGCGTGCACACCCACCCATCCCACCTAGCCGAGGTGCAGTTCTGACAAGACTCACCCACACATGAACACCCAGATTTCTGGGTGTTCATGCCTGGATGCCACCCGTATAAAAAGGGCAATTGAAATGACAGTTTAAAAATGCACTGCCATTCTAGCAAGCTGGAGAATTATTCTCTGAAACAGGCTGTCTAGTGTTTGTTGCCTTGTTCGGAGGCCTGATTCGGGGGCCTGATTCATCAGCCCTTTTCACACAGATAAAATGGGTGTTACATTTTATTATACATGTTGTAAGGCACCCATACAGCACACTTGCAGCCCTGCGACATGTATAATAAAATGTAACATCTATTTTATCAGTGTTAGAGTGTCTGTGTGAAAAGGGCCATAGGCCCTTTTTGCAAGGATGCAGTGGGTGGGGGGATGGGTGTGCGCCGGTGGCAGACCGAGGTGGGTGTGCTCCCTTTCCCACAGACACACACCCACCTCTACCCATCTCCCACCCACGGAGCCTCCTTAATTTTTTCAGATGGCTCTGTGGGTGGGTAATGACTGAGTGGAGATGGGTATGCACCGGGAACCATCCACCTGCATGCCATGCGCACAAGCACCCTCACACACACACACACACACACCAAGTGGGGGTGGGGAGTGTCTGTGCAAAAATGTCCCTAGTCTACTGAAAGCTCCCATTAACTTCAGAGGGTATTGGATCAAGTCTTTAAGAGATCTACCTGGTTCTAGGCCCTCCAGTTGATGGTAGGGGTTACCACAGGTGCCTAATGAAGGAGGGTGATAAAATTGTCTTTCTTTTCAATGGGATTTGGGCAACTTCTCATAGGATGGGTTCCTTAGAAGTTTCTTTTTAAAATGTGTTCCAAGCTACATCTGTCTCTGGACTTCAAATCAGAGTTCCACAGTCTAAATTCAACTTTCACAGGCTAACCGTTCTTGTCATTAAAAAGTTATTTCCATTCTTCAGTCTGATTTTCTCCCTGCACAATAGTCTGCCAGTCAGACCTTGAGAGTTCAGTTTTCCCCCTTGGTGAACAATCTATTTAATAGCTCCAGATCTGTTGTTTTATCTCTTTTGTGCAATGGGGTGTGTGTGTGCTGTCCTGAGATTCCTGACAACTGATTTCTGAAGGTGCTTGTTAGTTTAGTTACAATAAAACGATGAACTGAAAAATAACCTTGGCTTACTTACATGCTGAAGGTGAGTGCTGTGTTGAGTTGCTTTACCTGTCCTACATCATGCTAGGGGCGGTGGGCCCTCTAGGGATGGAGGGGCAATGCCCTCCTGGCCCCCCAGAGCTCCCCCGGCCAGCGGAGGTGCCCCTGGTATGAACTAAGAGCTGTGCATGCATCAGCAGCTCTTAGCCTCCCTGAGTCCCTTCTTCCCTTCCTCCATGGATGCAGCAAGGATCTGCGGCGGCGCTGAGGAGAGGAGCTGGCCCCACCATGGTTGGTGAGTAAATTCCGGGGTCTGGGGTGGGGGTGGGGGGAGTGGGGGCACA
>QEPC01011255.1:11712786-11723943 GCA_003113815.1 Sphenodon punctatus | reverse complement strand
GCACAAGGGGGGAAGGGGGAGTGGGGGGCATGAGGGGGGAGCGGGGCACATGTTGGGGGTGAGTGTGGGCACACGGGGGGAGGGGGAGCAGAGGGGCACATTGTGTGGGAGTTGGAATGTGGTTTTTGTTCACTTGATGTGGAGTGTTTGTTTCACTGCTGCATTTGGGGGATCTGTGAATACTTTTGCAGCCTTGTGGGAATAGTTTGGTTTATGGTTTTCTGGTTTTTATATGGGTTTTGTTCACTTGATGATGTGGAGTGTTAAATACTAATACCCCCCCATGCACATGCAGCAGAGGGTGAAGGGGAATTAGTATTTAATGCCCCATGATTCAATTGAGGTTTTGAAATCCTGAGATGTAACTTAGTCTGGTGATTTTAGGCATTTTCAGAATGCTGGAAATGTGATGGTTGTGATAAAATTGAGGTTTGAAATCCTGAGATATAAATGTTAGTCTGGTGATTCTTGCTCCACTCTGCAAGACTGACTTCACTCACTCTTCATTTTCACAGGATTGGTGGAATCTTCCACCCATTGAAGTCAATTGCAAAGCTGCCATGGACTTTAGTGGTGGAAAATTATGTCCAATGGATTGTCTGTCTCTTCTACACATCATTCCCTGTAGCACTCACATTTAATGACATAATGGGCGCAAGGATTTTGTATATAAGTTTGTGATTTACAGGACTATTCTCCCCCATTAAAGTAAATGAGAATTCTGTTTTGCCATTGACTTCAGTGGTTGGTGAATAGTGCCCAACAGGTCCCATCTGTTTGTGGGTGGCTGTGATATTGGTCATAATGATTTTGTTATGGCTAAATCACATGAGCCACTTCCCCCCATTACCATGGAGGCAGGGAAACTTCCATGAATGCAATTGTGGCTCTATTCTCATGGAAATTAGCAAACATGGGAATGCACTATTCTGTTTTTATCCCATGAGAACATCCATCATTGTAAAAAATACATTGGGGGACTCGGTCATGCACAAGTGTTCTCATGGGATAAAAGCAGAATAACGCATTCCCACGTGCACAAATTCCTGTGAAAACAGAGCTGTGATTGCATTCATGGAAGTTTCCCTGCCTCCTCAGTAACGTGTGAAAGTGGCCATGTTGTGGAGTACAGTGCCCCATAACTCAGATGTTATGAGGCACCACAACATTTACATGTAAATTACAGGGATTACAGACCACATTGCACAGGGGATGATCAGACACTGTGGGCAATTCATCATAGTCTACAAATTGGGACTATGGCATTCTGTAGTCTGGGGGTGTGGCTCCTAATGCTGATGATATGCTCATCTGTATTAATAGAAGATTGTGCTACCTATTGTCAAAAAGATCTGGTCAGACAGACTCCTGCATGCTGTCAGGGGCTGGACCAGTCCTGGATCACAAATGGGATAGATGGGAACCTTGATGGAGTTCAAGTGTCTGCAAATGTCTCAAGTGTATCTTGGATTTTTGAGTTCTTAAGTAGAGGTGAAATGAACAGTGAATTTGTTATTTGCAAATATCATTCACATTATCAGATAACCCTCTAAATATCCAGAATATTTGTAACCAAGAGTGTTTTTAGTCAAGTGCCTCTTCACCCATTACCCATCCATCATGCATGTTGCAGTACTGCATAGGGTGCCAATATGGCCCTGCAATATGCATGCTGGTTAGGTAATGGGTGGGCAGGCACTTGTCTAAAAACAACCCAAATTGGATCGTTTCTTATCTGCTTATTCAAGTTCAGATTCATTTATTTTGGGATTTCATTCCAGTCTGGTCATTTCTGTCATTTTGCTTACTTTATTCCAGTGCATGCTCAAGAATGTTAATAGTGCCAAAACAAAGTAACCAAAATAACCAAACAAAAGTAACTGAAATACTGGGGGGGGGGGGGGGGACTGGAATAACCAAACTGGAATAGCTGAAATTAATATCCAGCAAAGGGGAATGTATGAGCTTTTTCAGACCTGAATCAAAAAGAGGGCAAATTCATTAGATACAATATTCACTGCAGATAGTCATTCCAGCTCTGTTCTCAAGCTTCTCGACTGTGGTTCATTTTTCTGGCTATTTTTCTCTTTTAATTTTAAACTCATGTTTTCAACAACTCATTGCCAATTAAAGAAGACAAGACGGTATTCCTTTCCTTTCCTAGCTACAAGGTTGCCTAAGCCAAAACCAGGACTAGTATCCATTGTTGGCCTAGTCCAAGAGTGAGATACCTCAGGCCCAGGGGCCAAATGTGGCCCACAGCAAGTTTTTATTTGGCCCCTGGATCCAGATCCTAACCCTGAGCACTGAAAGACTGAGCTCAGGGGAAGGGAGCAGAGATGAGGACATGCGCTAAAGGATGGAGTACAGATTTATTATGGCACAGATACATGGCCTGGACCCTCTTCTTCTTAAACACACCTCTTATACACCCTCACCCCAACTTCTATGAGTCCCTGGGAACTTGTACTCATTTTCAAAGTGGCCCCTGTGAGCAAGGGAAATGTTCCATACCCCTGTCTAGTCTGAGTGCATTATTCATTCTATTCTGCCTTCCCCATCCCAGCACTTTCACTCCTCTGGTTCAAACTTAGCAATTTTCTCCTCTTTTCTGATCCATCTTTCATCTAGTTTTTTTGCATGGTCCTCAGGGGTGATCCTGCATGTACAAGTGAGAGTGGATGATGATGGTGATTGATTGATTGATTGATTGATTGATTGATTCTTCTCACTGTGGATGAGGATTCATTTTCCACTTAGGTCTAATAGGACACCTTAGTGCACAACTAAGGGTATTAACAGATGAGACAGTGAGTGTTTTTACACACGCATTTCTCCTGCATGTTTGCTGTTATAGCCTAAACTTTCTGTGTGTCTAAATCACTCACCCAGATCTTAAACATCTGGCTCTTTGAACTTCTGCATAGAACTTCTCACAGAACTTTTGTGTGTAAAAAGTTCTCCTAATAAACTGCTTTGCTCCAGGCAGCTGTGGTCACTTGGTTTCCATGGCAGCCCCTCACGTCTACAGCTACGGCTACTTTAGGCTGCCCCAGAGCAGTGTCTGTGTGAAGAATGCATCCAGGAACTGCCTCAGGATAGTGTGTGTGTGTGTGTGAAGAATGCATCCAGAACTTGCTTGTGGACTTGTAAACCCAGAAGATGGAAAGACCAGCATTTTAAGGCATGTGTAAAAATGCCCACTAACCCACATTAGATAGGTGGCCACCTGCCCATCTGTTAGGTGACTGCCAGATGTTTGCCACCCCCTGCCCTGCCCCACAACTCCCACTAATGATATCGTCCTGGAAAATGTGGAGCCCACTATGCAGTCTCATTCTCACTAAGGTGAATGTATGTTCACTCATGTGTCCACCCCCATCTGTTGGGGTGCGTGTAGCCTCTGCACATGTACATGTCTGCTAGGACCATACAATCCAGGGTGGAGCACCTAGAGCGGTCCAGGGAGTGAGCATTCCACTCTCACAGATGCTGTGCCTGTTTACTTTTTCTTTTTGTAGTGCTCCCAAAAGCAAAACTAAACAAGAAAACTAATAAAAATTGCAGTGAGGGGCAGCTTCCTGTACCCACGGGTCATTGTGGCTGTGCATCAGGAGAAGGAGTGGAGGGGGTGGAGCAGGGTGCCTTCCCATCTGTCCCATTCCTCATATGGAACCTGCGAGTGGTGGCTGCACATGGACTCCATTGAAAGACCACACACACCAATGGGCTAATCTCTTATTTTGTTTTCACCCTATGATACACACACCTCCAAGGGATGGGCGAACAGAACTGAGTTTGGAAATTCGGTTCGGTTCAGTTCGGAAGCTCGGTTCGGTCGACCAAACTATTCGAGTTCGGTCAACCAAACTATTCGAGTTCGGTCAGAACTCCGAACTTTCGAACAAAGTTCAGAAATTCAAACCCCATTGAACTAAATGGAATAATATCTTTTAGGGACAGGCAAACAGAGCCAAGTTCGGAAATCCGATTCAGTTCAGTTCAAAAATTCGGTTCTGTTCAGAAGTTCAGTTTGGTTGACCGAACTGGTCAAGTTCAATCCGAACTCCAAACTTCTGAACCGCGTTCACCCATCCCTAACACCTCCCTTGCACACATGGATTAATGAGGATTGCGGTCTTTGTCAGTAACACTGGTTTCCCCAGAAGAGGCTCTGGGTGTGAAATAATAGGCTTACAAAATGTAGTTTGGCTTTTATTAAATTCAGTGTTTTAAGAAGTTAGACTATTGCAGAAGATCAGAGGTAATCCAAAATAATGTGTATTTTTCCAAGGATACTGCTATAGGTGTGGAACAGCCCCAAGCCCAGAATTTCATACCCAGGAAAATTTCAGTGTTTTAATATTAGTTTCTATTTCAAATTGGAATGAAACTCCACATTGAAAAATATCCATGAAACAAAAAGCCCCATACTGTTTTGCTTTGGAAATGTCTACATTTTGAACTTGATAAACTTATGTTTATCATTTCATATCAAGGTTTTGACATAAAATGTCACTTTCAGGTTTTTTAAAGAAACCTAGGAAAATGAAATGGCATTTAAAGTCAACATGGGAAGTGTTGTTTTGTTTCAAATTGATGCTGTGAAATGAAAATTTGGGTTTTGAAATTTCCCTGGGGAAAAAGTCAAAAAGGTTTTAGTCAGAATTCAATTAAATGTTTTTTCAGTTGGAAAAATTTATACACAAACGAATATTGATCAGTTTTAATACTAAGCAATATGTTTTCTGTGCTTTAATCACCAGAGTCATTGAACAAGTTGCAACTTTGACTTCAATGAAAACTTTATTAGGAGATTTTCCTCTTCCCAAGTAACATAAATCAGTTGCCATTTATACAGATAACTGGCTGTGAGGAGAACAGAGGTACTACTTAAGTAATTCACCAGTGTTCCTTCTGAAAAATAAAGGACAGCGTAACTGTAAGGCCTGAGGGATGGAACAATGCAGTCACTAGCATTAGATGTCAAACAATAAAGCCTTTAACAGGCTCTTTATAAACTCATTGAAATTGTATGCTGACCTCTCATTCCTGCATATTTTTCACCAACTGCCTGGCAAAGTTTCCCAGTCTGCAATTTACCACTGTTCCAAAATCCTTCCAGCGTGATCCACGTTACTGCACCAGTGTAAACCCCACTGAAGTGAATGGGACAAGTGCTAAGGAAGAACTTTTAAGCTTGCATTGTTTATAGTAGTTGCTGTGTAATGGCAACATAATGAGGAGATATTCCCTGACTAAAAGAAAATCAAGCACCCTGTTTAAATGGGTAGATGTAGGGCACAAAAAAAATCAATCTCTTGGTTAAATCTTTTGGCCCTCTGTTCCCTTGGGTGAAGGAAGCTAGATTTCTGGAATGGTGATGGGAAATCCGCATTGTTAAGTGATCTGTATATTGCATTGCATATGGGGAAGTTATTTTCCACACAGCTGTATATTTTATTCTAGTAAGCACAATGTACTTGTGTTAAACCTTGGTTAAATGTTGCTGTAGCACGGTGCTACCGTAACTTTATGCAGTATCTGGCCATTGAGAGTTGGCACCCTGGCCACACCTAACTCTTATCTTAGAATCATAGAGTCCAAAGAATAATCTAGTCCAACCTGATGATTGGGTACAGGATAACTTCAGCTATGACATCTCCAAAAATGGCTGTATAGCCTCTTTTTGAAAAAAATCAGTGATGGGGGTGCCTATGGCTTCCCTTAGAATCTTAGTCCATTGCTGAACAGTTCGTAAATTGTTCCTGATATCTAACTGAAATCTACCTTCCTGTAATTTGAGTCCATTAGGGATGTGCAAACAGATCACAGTTCGAGTTCGGTTCGGGCGTTCGGTTCGGTTGCCGAGTTTGGGTTCGGCCATTCGGTTCGGTCGGGTTCGGTTCGGTTCGGGATCGTGCCGGAAACTGGAAATTCGAGTGCATGCGTGCGGAGCTGTGTGGCGAGAGAGTGTGTGTTTGGCTGGCTGGCTGTTCAGTTCGTATGTTTTGGCTGTTTGTGTTTGGTTTGGCTATGTTGTTTTGGCTGGTTGGTGAGTGTTAGTGGGTGACTGTTGTTGGTCTGTGTGTTGGAGTGGTTGTTTAAAAATAAAATGAAGAAGACTGTTGTCTTCATTAAATGCCTGGGGGCCAATGTGGTGCTCCCGGAGCCGGTGGTGGTGGAGGAGGAGGAGGAGGAGGTGGTCGCTGCCCCAGCCACTGGACCTTCAGTGGTGGTGGCCGGCTCCTCTGAGGAGCAAGCGGTGGGCACAGGAGGTGCTGCCAGCTTTGTAAACTTTTTTTTTTACTTTGAGGACAAGAGAGGCTCTATCTGTTAGAGCAAGCTCACTGGCGTGCAGGTGGGTGCATGGGTGGTGGGCATCAGTCAGGCACAAATAGTGGGCATCAGCGGGTTGCAGTGGATGTCTGCCACAGAGACAGAGGGTACTGTAGTGTGGGGGGCTCTTCCAGCAATCAGGCATGAGCACGAGCAACACACCCACCCAAACATGTGCCTGCCAGCCATCCCTAGCAAGGATCTCCACTCTCTAGTTGCCATCCCTACCTAGCACCCCCAAATAAGGGCAGGATTTGCACGTGCCAGCCAGAGTCTTTCCAGTTGCCATCCCTAGTGCCACAGGGAGGGCAGGATTTGCATGTGTCAGCCAGGGTCTCTCCATTGCTATCCCTCCTGAGCAACACCCCAAGGAGAGCAGGATTTGCATGTGCCAGCCAGGGTCACCATCTCCCGTTGCCATCCATAGCACCTCAAGGAGGGAAAACTAGAGGCATCATCATAAATGCATGATATTACTTAGGTGTTGTTTATGTGTTCCTGTTTCAGAGAGGAATAGAATGCCATCCCTAGCACTTGCCATCCTTAGCATCCCCTAGCACCCCAAGGAGGGCAGGATTTGCATGTGCCAGGAAGGGTCTTTCTAGTTGCCATCCCTAGCGCCCCAAGGAGGGCAGGATTTGCACGTGCCAGCCAGGGTCACCATCTCCCGTTGCCATCCATAGCACATCAAGGAGGGAGAACTAGAGGCATCATCATAAATGCATGATATTACTTAGGTGTTGTTTATGTGTTCCTTTTTCAGAGAGGAATAGAATGCCAGCGCTGGTGCCACGCCGTGCAGGACAAAGAGGTGGAGGTTGCCAGTGCCACCCCAGACAGTCGGCGGACAAGGTCTAATGTCTGGAGGTGGTTTGATAAGGAGAACAGGTTCGCCATCTGCAAGGTAAGACACAGGGGCTGGAACAACAGGGTATGGATTGCCCAATGACCTGTTAGGAATGGAAGTCCCCTGCAGAGAGAGATTGGCCACCCACCCTCTTATGGAGACAGAATGCAGGCAGGGCTTGATACAGACCATTGGTCTGACACAGTATGGCACTTCTTATGTTCCTATATTTTTATGCTCTTTAGATCTGCAAGAAAAGCTTCAGGTGGCCGAGAGAGGGGACCACATCGGGGCTAATCACCCATATTGAAAGGCTCCATGGCCAGACACTGAGGCGGCAGGAGGACTCTGGTGTGGCCATGGAGCTGGAGCATCAGTGCCAGAAGAAGGGGGGAATGAAAGCGACTCCATGTAAGCCCTTCCCCCTCCTCCAGCCCCGATGTGAAGTCCCCTGGGCCCCAAGAGTCTGCTGCGGCAAAGGCCTTTTGGACTGAAGTGGACAGGACTGGCCGCCAGATGATGTCGGGCATACGCTGCATATAGGCCTGGGGACCATTGGCACTAGCATCACCAGGCATTGGTGGTCAGGGTACAGAACCTTTGGCACAGACTGCATATAGGCCTGGGGGCCATTGGCACTAGCATCACCAGAAATTGGTGGCCAGGGTACAGAACCTTTGGCACAGATGGAATATAGGCCTTGGGGCCATTGGCACTAGCATCACCAGACATTGGTATCCAGGGTACAGAAACCTTGGCACAGACAGCATATAGGCCTGGGGACCATTGACACTAGCAGCAGCAGGCACTGGTTGTCAGGGTACAGAACCCTTGGCACAGACAGCATATAGGCCTGGGGGGCATTGGCACTAGCATCACCAGACATTGGTTGCCAGGGTACAGAACCCTTGGCACAGACAGCATATAGGCCTGGGACAGCACCTCAGCAGCACAGGAACAGTAGCCCTGGCCCAGATTGAGGAGGAGGAGGAGGAGCCCTGTCCCAAGACTGCCCCTGGCATGGGATGGCGTGTGCCACTGAACCATCACTCCTTGTCCAGGGGCAGCTCGGGAAATCCCAGCAGCGGACAGTTGACCTTCAAGAAGAGCAACTGCTCCACCAACTTGGCCCCCAGTCTCAGATGGTGTGGGGAGCAAATGCCTCCGCCACAGAGAACATCCGCTCGCTGGGGACACTGGTTGGTGGGCAGAACAGGATACCCTTGGCCACTTTCGACAGGGCCAGCCACACGTTGGCCTTGCCAGCCCACTAGGGCAAGGGATTGCTGCTGGGATCAATGCATGGCTCCTCCTCCAGGTAGGTCTCCACTGCTGCTAAGGTGCCATCATATTCCCTCTGGTAGCTCTGGGTGGGCACCACCTGCCCCACTGACCTAAGCCACCCTGCTTGCCCTTTTGCTCTGCCTCCCATGCTCCCCAGAGTGGCCTGCACACAGGAGGAGCTGCTGGCAATAGGGGTCCTGCTGGTGCTGCTCATCCTGCTGCTGGTGCTGCTGCTACCGCTAGGGCTGGGGGCAGAGATACACACAGATCGCTGGAAGGGGTCTCTGCTCCCACTCCCACCTTCCACCGGGGCATCCTGCTGCATAGTCTGCTCTGCCTGCTGGACCTTCTGCACCAGCATACCCTTCCGGAGGCCATAGATCACTGTCTTGCGTGCCATGCTGCCCTTGATCCTGGAGTCCAGCATGGTTTCCAGGACATATTCCTCATGGCGCAGGAGCTCATCAAAGCACACCCTCAGCCCCGCCTTCAGGTTCCGCACCAGGTCAAGCACCTCATTGGACATCTTCCTGCCTGCAGGGCCACAAACCCCCCCCCCCCCGAGAATCTCGTCCAAGCTCCTGTGGAGACTATGGACCAGGGGGATCACCTGACTGAAGGTGGTGGTGGAGCTGCTTAAGTTCTCCGTCATGGCCAGGAACAGTCTCAGGATGAAGATGGTATGAGCGAGAATCCCCCATTCCTCCCAGTTGTACCCTGGAGGTGCCTCGATGTCTGTTTCCAGTTCCACCTGATGCAGGGTGGATTTCTGTTCAAGAAGCTGCTCGAGCATCAGGAAGGTGGAATTCCACTTGGTAGAGACATCTTGGACCAGCTGGTGCACCGGGGACCCTTGCTCGGCCTGCTTCTCCTGGAGGAACTCGCTGCCCTTCACGCTCCAGTTAAAGAACCCCGCCAGCTTCCTCCCCCAGTTGACCAGGGAGCTAAGGGTGCCTGGCCCAATCCCCTTATCCCCCCAATCCCAGAGCGTCTTTGACCACAAGATGGAGGGTGTGTGCGGCGCAAGGGATGCTTGTGAAGCCCCCATCATGGACTGCCTTCAGTATATTGGTCGCTTTGTCCATGACCACACACCCCTTGGTGAAGGCCGCGCCTGGCGTGACCTACTCCCTCACCATGGTGGACAGGGTTGCCTCAAGGTTCCTTGAGGTGTGGGAGCTGTCCATTACTTGTGCCTGAATCAGGACCCACCTATTCCCTGCTTCAGGACTCCTCCTGCCACTGCCAAGCGCTGCCTCTGGGTCCTGCCACCAGTGTGCAGTCACTGCCAGGTAGGCATGCTGGGTGTTCCTGGAGGACCACAGGTCGGTGGTGAAGTGGACAGTGCCCCCCCAACCCCTGCCAGCTGCACCCTCACCCGCTCCTTCAAAGCCCTGTACAGCTGTGGCACCACAGTCCTACTCAGGGTAGAGCGGGAAGGCAGCTTAAACTGGGACCAGGAATCCAATCAGCCACTGGAAACCTTTGTCCTCTACAATTGAGAAGGACTGCCCATCCAGTGCAATCATCTCGGCCAACAGGCGCGTGGCTTTCTCCTGAAAGAAGCCATGCCGCCCTCCAGCACCCAATAGCCTTGGCAGCTGCTCCCACCACAGCTCCTCCATAGTGGACTGACACTGCTGCTGTTTTGCCCCCATACTGCTCCTGCTGCTAGAGGCAGCAGCAGTTGGTGCAGGATGCTTGCCCGCTAAAGGAGGCAGGCGACTGGCCGCTGCAGTCGGGAACCCACTGTCATCCACTTCCCCTGCCTTCCCATTTAGTATCAGAGCACTGTGGAATGACTTCAGGTGCCTCGCCATTGCAGTTGTCCCAAGGTTGGCGAGCACCTGCCCACACTTCACCAGCTTATTGCACAAAGTGCACTGCACCTCTCTGGGATCATTTGTCCACACCAGCTTAAAATGATCCCAGACAGAGGATTTTCCCCCCTCCTGCCTTCTGGCCCGCCCTGGGTGACACACTACTGCCAGCGCTGCTGGGAGGGGGAGAACTTGGTGGCACTGGCAACACAGCTCTGGGACTCCTCCCAGATGCCATCCTCCTGCTCAGCCATCGCCTCAGCTACAAACATCTCATCTGCGGTACTAGTGTCTGCGGTACTACTGACTCACTGTCCACGGCCTCTCCTTCCCTTCTCCATTTCTCCCTCCAAAATAATGTTTTTATATTTTATTTTATTTTTATTATTTATTTTATTTTATTTTTATTTTTTGTATTTAATTTTTTATCTAATATTATATCTATCTATCTACACTAAATCTAACTGCTATAACTATTCTAAATGCTATGAACTAAGTGGATTATCTAATAAATACAAAGGCCTACTCCTACAAACACTACTAAATCTCTAAATAATATCTCTATCTCAGCTAACTCCTACAACTATCTACTATCTCTAATCTAATATCTCTCTCTTTCTCTCTCTCATGCTACTCAAAATGAATAAAAAACAGGGGAAGGGATGGAATATATAGAGAGGGAGAGGGAAAGGATTCAATAGAGGGGGGATGGAGGAAGGAAAATTGAACACGGAGGGGTAAAAACAAAAAATAACACCTAAATCTATCTAATCTAAGCTAAATAAATGATAATATGGAGGTAGATGGGTTGGATGGGTCAAATAGGAGGAGGATGGTAATGGATTTGTGAGCTGGAAAATGCTGGGA
>QEPC01011255.1:11678256-11695985 GCA_003113815.1 Sphenodon punctatus | reverse complement strand
AACACACACGCAGCAGAGGGTGAGGGGGAATTAGTATTTAATGCCCCATGATTCAATTGAGGTTTTGAAATCGTGAGATGTAACGGTTAGTCTGGTGATCTTATGGGTGTTCAAAATGCTAGAAATGTGATGTTTGTGATAAAATTGAGGTTTTGAAATCGTGAGATGTAACTGTTAGTCTGGTGATCTGCCTACTTTTAAACCTGGCAGAGCTCAGGTGAATATAACCTACCTAACTGAAATTGCTGGATTAAGTAATGTAATGTCCATCCAATGTTAACCCTGGGAACTCCTTGCTTATGGCTGGGTTATGCCCTGGCTTCGCCTACCGTATCCCTGGCTCCGCCCCTAGGCTAGGCTCCACCCCTAGACCTGCCGGCCCAGCCTTACTACCCCACTGCCCCTCCAACATCAAAACCCACCAGCCGCCCCTGGGGCTCAGTACAGTTGTACCCTCATCCCACCACCACCAGCACAGAGTCAGGTCTGCACTCCCTCTCTCTGCATCTCTTTTTTCTTTCTTGTCAATTTAAACTGTGAGCTTTTCAAGATGGAGACTGTGGGTGAAAACAGACATGCACATAACTCCGCTTTAACACCACTTTAACATTTCTTATGCATGTTGCAGGGCTGTATTGGTGCCCTATGCAGCCCTGCAATGTGCATAAGAAATGGTAATGTGGTGTTAAAGCAGAGTTAAGGTGCATGTCTTTTTTCACCCTGTGTCTCCGGTAATCAATGTGACATAAGCATGGCTTACATAAGCTGTGGCTTCTGTGCCTTTTAAACCTGCAGTAAGCAGGGAACCTGGGTGAGCAAATGGGGCTATAGACCCCACTGCATACCTATAGATTCCTCTTTAAAATTATTTGCATTAGGGTGGGAAAGTCCCCCCTGTGTCTACACACACCTTGCTATACAAGGACTCCTGACCCTTCAGTGTAAGACTCTAACCCTGGAGTGACTAGCTGCATTCTAGTCACCTGTGAACAAATTAGATTCTCCCAAATCCGGTTTCAGCCCTGCTCTGGTGCTAGCACAATTGCTGGGATGATTGGGGAAATGGCTTATGCTTGCTATGTCTTGCTGCTGGGAGGGAAGGAGTACAAAAGAAGGCAATATTTATTTATTTGAACTTCTATTCTAACCTTCCCTTAAGGCTCAAATTAAATGTGACATGTTAATTGTAGCTACCCCCTTCCCTCTAGTCTAGACACTGCCCCCTCCCACTTTTAGGAAGACTCCAGTGTCTCTGGCTGGGAGCTAAGGCTGATATCCCTCCAGGTAGACCCTCTATTTCCCCAAGTTATCTGGAGCAGAACCATGTCAGAAGTGTAGAGAGGCAAAGAGGGTCTCCTGCTCTTTTCCAATGTGGCCTCACTCCCAGTGGAGTGTCACGTGTCACGGTGCACAAAAGGAGGCATGGCCACATCAGATGGGGGGGAGGGTGAGAGTCCATTTGCCCCAGCCCCATTCTAATGTGGCTCAACCCCATCAGAGTGTTGTAATGTCATGTTCGGAAGCATTGTGGCCATGCCAGAAAGGATGGGGAAAGCCCCTGTGCCCTGCCCCTTTGCAGGACAAAGGATCCAGAAAGGTGGCAACCCTGGTAAGATCCATACACAAAGCGATCACAACACTTGGATGAATTTCTCATGCCTCCCTGCTCGCTGTTTATTTTTGCTGTGAAAGACAAAGTAAACTGAGACATTTCTCCACCACTGGAACAAGAGCAGCAGATTTAGGCACCTCAGGCTGATATTTTCACAAGGACGTAGTGAATTTCTATCCTAGATGGCTGATTTAGTCACTTAAAAATCTCAGCCTAAGTGCCATTGTTCACACAGCAAGCCAACAACAATATAGTTGTCCTTGGATACAATGGGATATTTCAGATGAGACACTACTAAACATTCCCTAGCTCATCCTCCAGGAGGGTTTCAGGTAAACCACAATGGCTGGCTTTTGGCCAAGAGATAACTAGTGCACCGAAAGCACCATAGCCTGCTATTACCTTTCATGCTCAAACTGAAAAGAGTTTTCCTAGCTATTGGAAATGCCACTGGAAAGAAGGCTGAGGATATTAGTGTCAAGTTTCTGTTACCCTTTGAATTCTGAGAAATTGTTAGCCTTACCACATGTAGTGGGATCACATGGCTTCACAATTTCCTTTACCACTTCATGGGATTTGGATTGACCAACTGGAAAACAACCCCAGGGCTGAATTGGGTTGTCATTTTCCCATCTTGTCAGGGGGTCCAAGTGTGGGCCATCCAGGATGTAGGCAGACATAGGGGATCAGGATACAGGACCCAGAGAAACCAGAAGACAAAGCCAAGAACCCAGGCTAGGAGAAATACAAGGGAGAAAGGGGAGCAGAGCAGACCAGAGGCAAGCGTAAGGAACCCAGGCATAAGGCTAGACACAGGGAACTAGAGAGCCAAAAGGGAACAGATACAGGGACATAGCTATTATGGAGTGAGGGGGCTCAGTTGAGCCCAGGCCCTGGGGGGGCCTTTGCAAGTGACCTCAGCACTGCTAGAAAATTTTCAGACTGGGTGGGGGAGGGAGTGGGGCCAGTACTTAACCCTTGCCAGCTCTGAAGATTTCCCAGTGATAATTTGGACACTTGCAAAGGACTCCACCAAGAAAGAGTTGTTACGAGTGGGTGGGAGGTAGGGTGGCCATGCCTTCCCTTTAAAAGAGGACCCTTATGAAAAATACATGGTGCAGGGCTTTACTGGAACCACTGCAGCCCTGCAACATGTATTTTTCATAAACATCCTCTTTTAAAGGGGAGGTATGGTCACCCTAGTGTGGGGGTGAAGTGCTGCCCCCACTCCCACCCCCCTTTTTGGTAATATTGCTGCTACTCTGGAGGGCCTGCTGGGAGCTTTCATGGGGAAGTCTTGCCTCCCCGCCCTGGAGATCCTCCCCCCAACTCTGGGGGTAGGGTTGCCACCTATCATGTATATTTTCCCAGGCAACTTATGAAACATACATGTTTCAGGACCTGCATTGGCACCTATGACACCAGTACCAGCCCTGAAACATGTATATTTCATTAGTGGCCTGGAAAAATATACATAGGTGGCAACACTATCTGGGGGGCCCTTTACCCATGGGGGGGCATGATTGGGACTTGAACCCAGGTCCACCACAGCCTTGCTATGCCACTGAGCTAGGGGGAGGTTAGGGAAAAGGGTGAAGGGAGAATGGAGGGGTTCAATGGTCAACAAGGGGACTAGGAACAAAGGAAGGGAGGAAAACCCCTCAGCTGTTCTCCAAGGACAAGGGGAGCAAGCTTCCTCATAGATTTATGAACTCAGGGGGAGAATACCTCTCATCAGGGCTGTCCCTAGGGATGTACGACATGTGCTGTCACATATGGCCCCGTGGCAGCTGGAGCCCCGCACCTGGCTGGGGGAGTGCATCAGCCCCCCAGCCTGGACCATTTCTTATCCCCAGTCACAGCAACGGGGCATCCCTCAGCCTGCGCAAACCGACTCCCTCAGCAGTAGCAGCAGGGGGGAGGAACAAGTGCTGCCCCCCCCACCTGCTTGCTTGCTCACTCACTCACTCACTCTCTCTCCTCTGCTCGGCCATGTGACCCGCTGCAACTGCTGCTCACACACAGTGCACTGTATGATCTTTCAAAGGCCCCTTGCCACTGCGTGGGGCTGCCATTTTCCAAGTCTGGCTGGCATGCTGGGACTACATTTCCCAGCATGTCAAACAAGGAAAATGGTGGCCCCAGCATGTGCATGTGGGTGGCAGCACAGGGCCTTTGAAAACACCATCATACAGTGTACTTTGTGTGAGCAGCGAAAGCAGCATCGGTGTCTGTAGCAGTTCCTTCCCTCCCCCAGGTTTTTGTGTGTGAGAGATCTGAGCTGGGAGACTCATGTTTACCTTTTAATGTATTTTTATTTTATTTTGGATTTTTTTTATTACTGCTGCTTCCCCCCTACAGACTCCCAGGCATGCAGAGGCCATTTTGTGTGTCCATCTGGGCATGGTTACTGTTGTTTAAAATGGTCCCCTTGCTGTTTTCCACCTAATTATCTGCACTTTCTAATTTTTAAGGGGGCAGGGGTGGAATTGGGTGGAAATGGCAAGGGTTTCTTTGCTTGAATTTCCCCTGCATTTTAAAAGACCCCTTTGCACTGTTTGGAGTTTGGTGGAATGTGGATTTTCTGCAATAATGTTATGATGTCTGTGCATTTTAGGACTTCAAACAACATCATTGTTTTTTTCTGCATTTTCCCTGTGTTTTGGACTGGTTGTGGCTAGTGGTTTTCTTCTTTCTTGAACAATCTTAATTAGGATGGTTTGCTTTGCTTGCTGTGTGTTTGCATGCACTGCTGCTTCCCCCTTCCAGACTCCCAGGCATGCAGAAGCCATTTTTGTGGGCCCAACTGGGGATGACTACTCTTGTTTAAAATGGTCCCTTTGCACTGTTTGCAGTTCATTGGAAATGGGATGTGGCTTTTCTGCAAGAATGCCACACCACATGTTATGTGCATTTCTGGACTTCACATAATATTGTTTGTTTTTTCTGCATTTTCTATGTATTTTGGTTGTGCCTAGTGGCTTTCTTTGTTGAACAAACTCAAGATGGCTTGCTTTTCTTGCTGTGTTTTTCACTCTAATAATTGTCTGCTTTCTAATTTTTTAGGGGGGAGATTGGGTTGGAGGGTTTCTTCACTTGAATTATTTCCCCTGCATTTTAAAATGGTCCCTTCACAGTTTGGTGAGATGTGGCTTTTCTGCAAGCTAATGGCTAGTCTACCTTGCCTGGCTGCAGCAGCTGGTGGCTTTTATGCTGTGGAAGAACTGTGTAGAATGGCTGGGTCTCTTGTTGTCCCATGCTGCTGTATTTATGGTGTGTTAAAGGACGTCACATAATATTGTTGGGTTTTCTGCATTTTCCATACATTTTGCTTGTGGCCTATGCTGCCTGTGTATTTCTGATACTAAGGTTTTCTTGAATTGTGCCTTAAGTAAGGTACTTGAATTTTCTGTAACCTGGGCTACCACCCTTGTTATACTACTGTTTTTTCTACTATGGTGCGTTACTGTGTTGGTGTCTCATATCATCGAACACATTGCCTAGTGGCTGGTTACTTTCCTTTCCCTGTTTCTCTGAATGACCTACTTAAGAGCTGTGTGTGTGTGTGTTTCTCCTTTTGTCTTTCTTCCCTGAGGCTGTATCATTCCATATTAATTTTAAAATTCTGGTTGGCTCTGCCTACCATTGGCCTGGAACCAACCCACTTCTGGTCCTGCCCTGCACTCCACCAGCTGCCACTGGCTAGAGAGAAGAGTGTGTATGTGTGTGTGTCTGAGTGTGTGAGAGACTCTGTGTGTATGCGAGAGAGGGGGTGAGTGTTTGAGTCTGCGAGTCTGTGTGTGAGAGAGAGAGAGAGTTACTCTACCCCCCTCCCAGCCCCTCTCCCCCTGTGTCCCAACATCTTCTCATGGCTGCCCCATGACTCTTGGAGGGGAGGATGGAGCCACCACCCAGCCCAAGGAGAGACCTACCAGAATGTTCCTGCTGTCGCCTCCTAGTAGCCTATAGCCTGCCTCTGACTGACCATCAGCACTCCTAAAAGACCCAGGTAAGGGCTGCCTGGCCAAGAAATGCCTTTAACTCCTCGTCCCCTGATCTGAGCACCCAGACTGAGTCCCCTCTAATGTTATGTTCAGTGTTGTTCAAAGGTTTTTCAGGGTAACTTGGGAGTTATCCACCCTAATTTGTTTTAATCTGTAATGCTGCCATTCCCTCCCTGTGTTGGCATGGTGGGGGAAACTGTGGGAGGAATGTTGGGGGGGGCTAGGTAGGAGGGGCACTCTATCGGGGATATATTAGGGTAGTGGTAGGTGGATCTAGGAACGGCAATGGTGAGGGGGTGCTAAGGGGGAAGCTAAGGGGAAGTGGTGGTGCTAAAGCTAAGGCGTACATGTGGGAAGCTAAGGAGGAAGTGGCAGTGCTGATAGGGCATGTGCACAGTTATGAAAGCAAATTATGCCCTGCACCAAGACTTCACACATGGCCCCAGAAACCCTGGGTCCAGCCCTGCAGCTCATCATCAAGGTTCTTAAGGAAAAGGGAAGCACACCCAGAACACAGGGACCAGAGAATTGTAGGCGAGACAGAGATCTCATTGTTTCTCATACTTAACGTGGCAATTTTTAGCCACTGTACTTCTGGGTTGTGACTCAGACTTTATCAGGCTGTTCTGGATTTATTGAGCACACTTGTGTGGCTCTAGAATGCTTGAAAATTCAAGCACAGTTTGCACTAATCACTAGTGTGACTTGACTTTTACAAAGATCAAAACTTTTAAATCAAAGTTATGGATATCATTACTCTCAGTGGGGAACACTCTGCTATGTCGTGCAGGCATGCTTAACAAAGCTGAGCCATAAAAGCCAAGCCATGACACTGCCCCCTTCTACCCGCTCACTAGCTAACCTGCCCGGTGCCACAGCAGCAGAAGGGGAGAGGGAAGGCCCCCCTATCCTGCCTGGTCACCTACCACTACTATCTAAACCTAAATAACACTAGCAGCAGCCTGGGCAGCAGGAGAGGCAGGGGGAGGAGAAACTACTGCCACACACACCCCTCGCCTGCCCACCTACCTATCCCCGCCTCTGCACAAGGAATCATCCTCACCATTGATGAGGCTGCTGCCACCAACCCTCTCCCTCCAGCAACCCGGGGGGGATGGGCAGGGTTCCTACTGGTTCCTGGCTGCCCCCCTCACACAAGAGGGCTCAGCTCCTGTCTTTGTCTCCTGGGTGGATACCACACATTTCCATGGTGAGTAGCGCTGTCTCCTCTGCTCCCCTGCTGGCTCCTCCTCCATGCTGCACTGTGGAGTACCGGCTCTGTGCACTGGGAGCAGGGTGGCAGCAGCCACGGGGAGGGAGGAAACAACACTGCTGCCACCTCCCCCAAGTGCAAGGTGGTGCTAGTCCCTATCCTCACTCCGATTCCTTTCTGATTTGTTCTGTTCAGAAGCAGCAGCCAAAGGTAGGTCAGGATGAACTACTGGGGGTGCCTCGCTCAGCCAGCCACAAGCTGTTCTAATTCCAGTGGATCAGCCTGGGGCAGGGTGTTGGGGGATCAGCCCCTTAGAGAGAGGAGAGCCCTGCTCGAGCTTAGCCAGCTCGCCCCAGTGCAACTCCGCCTCCTCCCCATCTCACAGTAGTGGAGTGGCTGAGCACAGGTGTGTGTGTGTCTGTGTGTGTGCGAGAAGTGTGCATCCATTGTGTGAGAGAAAGAAGTGTATCGGTGTATTGAGAGAGGTCTGTGTGTGTGAGAGAGAGAGAGAGAGAGAGAGAGGTGGGGTGAGTGTGAGTTTGCAGGTGTGTGTGTGAGAGAGTTCATGCACAAATTTGAGTAGGATGAGAAAATGTAAAATACATCGATTAATTCTACTTTTGTTAATGTGCTGGCATAATGAAAGAAGAATATTGATTGTTGACTATAGATTTTGATTTGGCTGGAAGCTCCTCCCAGCAGAGCCTCCAGCCAAATGGTGCGAGAGAGCAGCTCCTCCCTATCTCACAGTGAGTGGAGTGGCTGAGCACAGGTGAGTCTGTGTCTCTCTGTGTGTGAGAGAGTGTGTGTCTCTGTGTGTGTGAGAGAAGTGAGTGTGTGCGTCCATTTGTGTGTGTGAGAAAAGTGTGTGTGTTTGTGTGAGAGGGGTGTGTGTGAAAGAGGTGAGTGTGTGAGTTTGTATGTGGGTGTGTGAGTTCATGCACAAATTTGAATAAGATGAGAAAATGTAAAATGCATTGATTTTGTTAATGTGTTGGCTTAGTGAAAGAAGAATATTGATTGTTGATTATAGATGTTGTGGCTGAGGGATTTTGAAATGTTGTGAGCAGATGAGAGATTTTTGGATAGATGTTAGTGTGTTTTGAGGAAAGAGATTCGCCTTACTAAAGAATTTCCTTACATTTTAAGGTTTGTGTCAAGGTGGATACTCCTTAGCTATGTGTTTAAAACCTTTGGTTTTTAAAGTTTGGAATCAGGGAGCCAAGGATAAAGGGACTAGACAGAAGGGAATTGGAACAAGGGAGCCAGGGTACCAGAAGCTAGGAGAACTGGAATCAAGGACTAGAACATGGAGACTAGAACATACAGGTGGCTGGAGCTAGAGCACAAGGGAACAGAGAGAGATAAGATCAAGACACATAGGGACTAAGGCATGAAATGTGAGGGAGTAGTGTGGAGCTGATGTTGCTTTGCCTAATGTCATGCTGGTACCAGACTCCAGCATGCTTTTTATGCTAGCTGCCAGCTGAGAAACAATCAGAAATTTGGGAGTTGGGGCTGGAATACAGGGGGGGGACACCTGGGATGGGTAAGGGCTGGAAGATATACAGAAGGAACAATTGGGAGGACAAACAGGGCTGCAGGGATGGGCAAACAGGACCGAGTTCGGAAATTCGGTTCGGTTCAAAAGTTCGGTTCGATTGACCGAAGTGGTCGAGTTTGGTCCAAACTCCGAACTTCCGAACAAAGTTCGGAAATCCAAACCCCACTGAAATAATAGGAATATTATCTTTTAGGGATGGGTGAACAGAGCCAGGTTTGGGAGTTCGGTTCAGAAGTTTGGTTCTGTCAACCGAACTGATCAAGTTCGGTCCAAACTTCCGAACCACGTTCGCCCATCCCTACAGGGCTGAGCTCAGGTCTAGGCAGTGCTCTTTGGGACGTGGACAGGGTTCAAGTCCTGTGGGATGTTGCACATCTGTTTAAATAAACTCACTGAAAATAAGATATATTCCAAGATATTTTTTTGAGCAATGAGGTTCTTAGCTGTCAGTGTTTGGTGTCCTTCAGATTACTCTTCCAGGTTATGAATGTCCCTGTAGAGCTAAGACACATTGGGCACACCTTATAGCATGAGTGAGGTCCCCTCTTCCTGCAGAATGCTAGCACCAGGAATAAGCACACTTCTTTCAGAGAAGGTTTTTCTTTGTTTGGTTTCCTTATTTTGATTTTTATCCTGCCCTTCCTTGAAGGCTCAGGGTGACTATCTCCTAAAAACAAGCATATAAAATAAAGAAGATAAAACCCATAAAACCATATAAAATACCCATAAACCATAGGTGACTCATGGGGGAGTATGGGGGACATATGGCCCCCAACTTTCAGAAGCCCTATAGGACCCATTGCCCAGCCCCCTTCTGTGCGCCCCCCCCCCATCGACAGTTACTGGTCACCCATTCAGAAAACTCCTCAAATCCTAACCCTGCCTGTTAAATGCCTGGCAAAATTAATAGGCCTTACGTTGTCTCTAGAAAATGCTCATTGCCAAACCTCCAAGGGAAGAGCGTTCCAGAGCTATGGGGCAGCCACAGGGAATGCCTCTCTGCATGACCAGGTTGTATGGATCCGGAGCAGTGAGGGAACTTGCAAGAGAGCTCTCTTGGCTGACCTTAGAGGCCATGAGGGACACATAAGGAGGGAGGGGCCCTTTAGATATTTAGGGCCCAGGATGTTCTTGTAGTAGTTCTGTTTCCTGTGGATTTTACAAACCACTTACCCACTGTAGTCTTACTGAACTCCTGTGGGCTACTGTGTTGGTGGACTTCAATGACACTACTCTGGAAAAAGGTGGTTTGTGGATCATGGCTTTTTTCTCTTTCTGCAAAATAAGGGATCCACTTTGCATTAGTTTTGAAGTGCATTAGTTTAGTTTAGGGTGGGCCCATGGCTATTTTTTGTTTGGTCCCCTTTTAATTCTTGAATCTGGCCCATGGATCTAGTCCTTTTTCTCAAACAGTGAGTGAGTGCAGGGCATGGGATCGGAGATGAGGGCATGCACTCAAGGATAGGAGATAGATTCATGGCATAGATCCATGATGTGCACCCTCCCCGTCCTTTCCCCATCCTGAGCACACCCCATAAGCCCCCAGTTCCTCTCCATTCCCCAGGTTACCATACCTCCCCTTTAAAAGAGGGTGCTTATGAAAAATACATGTTTCAGGGCTGCACTAGAAGCAATGTAGCCCTGCACCATGTATTTTCATAAGCATCCTCTTTTAAAGAGAAGGTGGTAACCCTATCCTCAGAGCTTGCACTAATTTTCAAAGTGTCCCAGAGGTACAAAAAGATTCCCCTATGAGCAACAGGGATCCCACAGTTGTGGGTGTATCTTTGGCTTTTAAGGTGAGTACTGTCCGCCTTCACCATGTGGAAGATGGTTCTGGGGCCCTGTGAGGAATTCCTATACACACAGGGACTTTTCACAGGCTATCAAGGAAACTTTATAGAAGTGGTTTGCAACTTTGCAAACTTTGTACTGAAGTGACACCCATTTTGTGGTTTACTATGTATAATCCCTCTGTCCCAGATAGTGAGAGAGATATTCAGTGTATCTCAAATATCAATCAGTAATGTGATCTCATTTGCCATTCACACAACTCCACCTGTATTCCTGACACACAGGTTGGAAATCACTGGCTTAAGGCCCAATTCAAAGTCAACTGAAGCCAAAGAGAGTTTTTCCATTGACTGCAATAGGTTTTTTAAACCATGCTTGATATGGTGAATGAAGCTTCTTAATCAGGAAGTGATGAGGCACTAAAATGCACTAAATCACCAGCTGTAAACATCTGCCTGGAGTGGCCTTATATGCCTGGGTTGAGGGCAACTTGCTTCTCCAGCTCTTTGCTGGATGTGATGAGTATAAGGCTATTTTTAACTTGTATTATTATTTAAGTAGACTTTTAGGATAATTTAATCAGACTGTGTGTCTCGCTTGTTTTTATTTCTCCATAAGTGAGTTGATAGTCTCTCTGGTGGTGAACAATTTTCTGCTATGATGAAGAATTTTATGTCCAGCTTATAATTTCTGTTTTAAATCAAGGCCAGAGCCAGATTGTCCATTGGACAGGGAGGATGCCTTGTCCAGATCAGCAACCTGCTGGGGGCAGAATGCTCGGAGCCAGACTGGTGTCTCAGGACTTCTGCTACCTGCCAATCAACTGGGTCTTGCAGTGCAGATGAGGCACAGCATTTCTGATCCCTGCTGATCGGCAGGAGCATCTCACCAGCAGTATGCATTCCATCTTAAACTTTCAATGCAGGTAGAGCACAGTCCTACTGCCCACCTTCAAATGAGCAGGGAATAACAATAATCCCCCTTATCAAGCACTGGGCTCAAACCAGCATTGAAGAGGAAGGAAGGGCACAAGAATATTTTGAGCCCAGGATGTCAAATCATATAGGATGGGCCTTGTTTAATTTTTTTTATCTAGTTAATTTTTTTCTCCTGCCCTTCCACAAAGGCTCAGGGTTGATAACACTAAGGGTGCAGTCAGACGTGCGTTTAAATCGCACAGCCGTCGCCGCGGCAGCGTGTGATTTAAAGCACTGCGCGCTTCCGGGTTGGTCTGAATGCAACATTTCCGCCTAACCCGACCTGTTGGAGTGTGGTTTGAAAAGCTGCTCCGAGCAGCTTTTCAAACCGCACTCCAACAGTTCGGGTTAGGCTGAAATGTGCGCACTCACCGCATTCAGACCAACCCAGAAGTGCGCGGTGCTTTAAATCGCATGATGCCACCGCAACGGCTGTGCGATTTAAACGCACGTCTAAATGCTGCCCAAGACTGTGTATTTGGGTTTTGATAAAACACAAATAAATGGGAAGAAAGGAGGGAGGAGATATTTCCGGTTCCATATTCGAAACACAAATACTAGGGCTGTATATTTGGGTACCAAGTGAACACAAAATTTCCTGAAAAACATAGTATCTGAGGTCTCAAAGTGGGCCTCCAAAACTGCAGCACATATCCAACTCAGAGCTGGGCTGCTTTCTGACACTTAGTTTAGCCCTCTTCTTGGAGAGCCTGTATTGAGTCCTCCCCACCTGTCGGGGCCACCACTGTTTTCTCAGAATTACAATTTCAAGCACTGCAGTTAGCCTCAGCCCAGTGGAGGCCAACTAAATCAGGGAGAAATGGTGAATTCTCCAAACCAGCGACACCTTCCTTTCAACAAGTGACACCCTTGAATCAACCATATGTCCCATTCCCCCTCCCTGAACCAGCAAAGTCCCTGAATCCTGTTTCATGCTCCTTTCCCCAAACCAGCAACCCCTTCAAAGCCAGTTCTATGCCCCTTTGCTATCTCCCCAAGCTAACAACCTCCTCTCCAAGCCAACTAAATTTTCCACCCTACCCCAAATTTGGTAGCAAACTTACCAGCAGTTTTAACCATTTTTTTTTCATTTTTTTTTTTTTTTTTTTGCCTTAAAGGCTTCTCAAACTGGCAGAGCCTCACCGCACTTCTGTGCCAAAATAATCCATATGCAGGGACCCGCGTGCACTGATTTCCACATTGGCGGCAATGGGAGAACTGCAGTAAACATGGGCAAAGGTAGAAATATAAATACTAGGGACAGGCATCCTGGATTCGTATTAATTACGAATTACGCCCTCACATTCTCAAATAATCTTGGTGAAAAAAAGCTGCTCAATGAGATTTGTAAGAATGAGAATGGGTTGAGAATTGGCTGATTCTTGACCTGTTCTCAAGTGACATCTCAGATGGCCAAGAAACAGCACTGCACGTGCGCACATGGCTGTGGCGACCATTCAGCGCATGTGCAGTACTGGTTTTAGTGTTTCAAGAATCTCATGAGATTCTCAAGAACCCTCAAAAGTGGCTCTGCGCGTGCGGAAAATGGCTGTCGGAGCCTGCACATGCACAGAATGGTTGTGGTGGCCATTTGCACATGTGCAGAACATGTTTTGAGAATCTCATGAGATTCTCACAAACCTCAGAGAAAACATGCGAAATCTCACGAGAGAATCTTGCGGATTCTCACTAGAACGGGATGAGCTCTTCTTTCAGCATGGTTTTCTTCTGTAGCTGCTCATAACAATCAGATATGGATTAATCCATATTAACGTGTTGCAGTTCGATTTAAAATCTATTAAATAAAAAAAGAAAATTGCATGCGCAAAATGGCCACCAGACAGTTGTGTGCATGTGTGGCCTTTTCCAAAATGGACGCGGAAGCATTGCTGCCAGTTTGTAAAAGGGCAGTCAGTCTACACATGCACAGTGACCATTTTGCGCATGAGCAGACTGGCTGCCTTTCCCCAAAATGGCGGTGATGCTGCCGCCACCATTTTGCAAATGGCTGTGCATGCGCAGAATGGTCTGGCAGCCATTTTGCACATATGTGGTTATTGGTTTTTTTAAAATTCTTTTACATTTCTAATTGATTTAATTATGGATCTGTAATCCATAATATGGATCCATAATTAAATCTGGAATTAAGATCCAGAACCATAATACGAATCCAGATCTGTAATTCTCTCCTGGTGCCCACCCCTAATAAATATGAATACTAAAAAACATATACAAATACTTGACCCTGTGCACAGCCCTAGAAAACACTAACATTGTCATAAAAACCTACACAAATGCAGAGAATAAAACCTATAAAACCACATATAATATACCCATCAAAAAACTCAAGCCTGTTGAATGCCTGGCCAAATAAATAGGTCTTACATTGCATTCAGAAGATGCTCTGGCTAGAGTTTTGGTGAACCTCCATGGGAACATGTTGCAGAAGAGTGACTGAGCAGGAATGCCTGGTCATACCTAAGCAGGTGATGGGATTAGCTAAAAATCCACTGGGCTCCAGCAAATTCTGCTTATGACATGCTGCTTTTCTCTTGGGGGCAAGCCCTGATTTTGCACATAATAGCACATAGCCCAGTGTTTCCCAAACTTGTTGCCTGTGTGAACCATCTTGAGACTTAACTATAATCCTGTGACCCCAGATAGCAACAAAAGCACAACCAACACATCAGATATCAATTGGGATCATGAGCTCATCCTCAGATAGCATGATCCCATTTAGGGTCCTCCTGATACATTGCTTGGCAACCTCTGACATAGGTCCATCTTTCTCTCTCACACAATATAAAGAAGAAGCAAATTTCCACCTGAGTAGAGGAGTGAAGATGTAACAAATGCCGGCCCCATTCTTTACCTTTTGGACAGTGTTCAGAGATCATAGAGATGGACACTACTTGATGATAACCTGAACAGAGCGCAGCTGCAGTTCCTACGGTGAATACCGTTTGGGTAAAGTTAGGGTTATCTCTGCCAACTTGTGGCCAGGCTCTGGACCAGAGAGAACTTTGAGATTGACTGGAGGCCCCACTCAGAGTTTGGATTCACTCGGGCGGGGGGGGAGCTCTTCATGTAACTAATGCTTTGAGGTCCATGTGTAACAGCTTGGGAGTCTCCCACTCACCAACCCTGTAAGATCTTCACAGAGCATGTCTCAGCTAGAAGCTGCTTTTTGTTTAAACTCACCATGGCTCAGGCCCACGATACCCAGTCTACGAAACCACACATTCTTGCTGGTTTTGGCTGGTTCTTAAAAGAGGTCCCAGACTGAGTGAGCACGGAGCCTGTGGTTTCTCTCCTACGGAGTTCCAGTCCTGTAGAGTGGGAATGTGGGAAAGAACTAATCCTCTCTCAACTTACACTTCACAATTGTTTCTGTGGATCATATCTGACAGTTCACTGTTTGCATGCACGTATACATGCATACAACAACTTAGCTTCTAGTCTGGGTTTGGGTCTTTTTTTTCACTCCAACTCAGATACTTCCTCTGTCTTTCTTTTGCTTTCTTTTTTTCCATGTCACCTGCAATATTTGATATTATATATATGGCTAATTTACCCAAGGTTTATCTAGAAATCATAACCAGCCTTATTCTCTTGTATACGATGGTGTGCCAGGGTCATGATCCAGAAAAGCACCAGAATATGTATTTCAGAATATGAATAGTTAAATATTTGTTCAAGGACTCATTCTTACAAAGCATTGAGGGATCTGGCCCTGATCCAGCAAAATACTCAAGAACATGCTTGACTTGGATTATCCACAATGATACTTTCCTCATATGCTTAAATTAAGCATATGTGTAAGTGTTTTGCTGGATTAAGGCCAGATCGCTCAACACCTTGCAAGACTAAGCTGAAGGACACAAGCAAGTTGTCTCTCAGCAGAAGTTCCCAACTTTGAGTCATGACCCCAACTGGGATTGTGCCATCTACAGATGGATTGCAATCCCCAGTGATATTTACTGTTCTTTGCTGGGGGGAGTCACAAGATTATATATGAATCTCAAAATGGGATCACACATGGAAAAATGTTGGAAGCCACTATCTTAGCAAGACTTTTCAGTTTATGGATAAACTTTCTTTGTTGCCTGTCTGTATCTAAAAAATAAGACTCAAAAGGGGGATTGTATATGTGTGTGTACAGACAAACTTCCTCTCTCTCCCTTTTCTCTACTCTCATGCTTCTGCTCGCCAAGCTACAAATGAGATTCTCGAAGGTGGATATTATCCTGTCTTTCAGTTTCAAACAATCTTATAGACTATACATCATGCTTAACTTAAAGAGACATGTTTTTGCTGTTTTGAGCAGGGTTTTGTTACCTGACCTACATTGCCGATTTTTGGCAATTTGGTGGGGGTTTTTGGTTCAGTTTGTTTGTTTAATTTGCTTCCAGTCATTTTTGCCAGGAACAATGAAAATGGGTAGGGTAAAAACTGGAAACTGTCAAAATGAATGAAATAAACTAAGGTTGCTTGCTCAAGTTACTGGGGGGGGGGGGAGGACTTCTGTGAGGGCAATTGTGGCTCTATTGTCATGGAAATTAGCACACGTAGGAATACACTAATCTGTTTTTCTCTCGTGGAAACACTCATGCATGGCTGGGTCCACAGATATAGCTCTTACACTCAGGGGTGTTTTCTCTTGTTTTTGTTGGAGAAAAGTAGAATAGCACATTTCTACATGCACTAATTCCCGTGACAATAGAAATGTGATTGCCCTCATGGAAATCGCCCCCATCCCACCCTGATAACATCTGCAAGTACCCTATGGCCTCAGAAAGGCCTGAAATTGTGAAAACAGGTAATCAAGTAGCGTTTGCTGCTTGGTTAGTTCATTTGAGAGCAGGTCGTTTGGATTTGATGGGTTTGCTCATTTTGGCAGGTACTCATTTCACCTCTAGTTGCCACATTCAAGTCAGGATCTGATCTTTTCCAGATACCAGGAGCTAAAGGAATCCAGGATTTTGGTTAGGATAGAGCTGAAATGAATATCGGCCGCAGATATTCTCTCCAACAATTTCACCTGATTTGAACCATATCCACCAAAACAAATGATGATTGCTATTTGGTTCCATCTTCAGTTAATTTTCATTTTTGGTAATTCAGCCTGGTTATTTAGTCATTCAGTTATTTTGTTATTTAGTGTTATTGTGCATACGGAGTAGTCAAAATGAAATAATGAATTACCAAATAGCTGAGCTACCACATAATCTGTGATGCACGATGGCCCAGCTTGACCATGAATCGCTTTAGAACCAGTCCCACCCATGTTTGGTCATCTCCATCCAACTCAGTCCAGTCCCTTTTAGCTGTTCTCTTTCTCTGGGGGAGATGTTGTTCCCTTCTGATGATGCTTGATGCATTGGTTGTTACTCCAATAGAGCGTCCCCATCACCAGCGCAGATGCTGTCTTGGTGAATTAGCTCCCAGCGACAGGTAATCCCAGCCATGGGCCTCCTCCATAGCACTCTTAATATGTGGTCCCCCTTCTGGAGGAATGGATCAGCTATCACTAGGGTTTAGACGAGAGCAAGTGTTCCCGTTCTGCAGGGAAATACCGACCTTTTGGGAGCACTTGCAAGTGTTTGCTGGTACTTTGTAGGGATGGGTAAATGCGGTTCAGAAGTTCGGAGTTCGGGCCGAACTCAGCCTGTTCGGATGACCAAACCCAAATCTGAATCTGAACATGAACTGACCGAACTGAACTCAATTCCGAACGTTGAAATGACCGAACAGTTTGGTCAGTTCGGATTGCGTTCAGGTGGCAAAAACATGTCACTGGAAAGCAAAACATGACAGAGAGGGGGAGTCAGCTGAGGAGCAGACTTCCAGGCACCAGGGGTGGAGAGGCTTGGGGAGGCTTGGAGTTAGCAGCCAGCCTGCCCAATCACCATCCCTTTTTGCCTCAGACCACTTGGCTTCGCAGTCTGCGATTGGCCACGGGCTAGGCTGCACGGAGCCAATGGGGCTTGCAGTGAGGCAGGTGCAGCAAGAAACAAAACTGATTGCCTCCCCCCTTCCCAACACCTTCTGAGTTAGTCACTATTCCTGAACAGCAGGCGTTTCAGAAGGCTCCCTCTCTCCCAGCAGTTTTTGTTCCTTCCTATTCCAAATCCATTACCATCCTCCTCCTATTCCACCCATCCAACCCATTTACCTCCATATTATCATTTATTTGGATTATATTAGATAGATTTAGCTGTTATTTTTTTGTTTTTACCCCTCCCTGTGTTCAATCTTCCTTCCTGCCTCCCCCCCTCCATTGAATCCTTTTCCCTCTCCCTCTTATTCCATCCCTGATTCCCTACCCCTGTTTTAAGTTTTGGATTTATTTAGAGTAGGAATATTATTAGATTGATTTTCATTTCAATTTTGTACCCCTCCCTGTGTTTTGTGTTTCCCTCAGTGTAATATTGTATATATAGATAGATAGTTATTAGATAGACAGTTACTAGATAGATATACATAGTAGTTAGCTTAGTTATAGAGATAGATAGAGATACAGTGTGTTTGTAGGACAAGGCCTTTGTAGTTAATTATTAGGATA
>QEPC01011255.1:11660002-11677303 GCA_003113815.1 Sphenodon punctatus | reverse complement strand
ATAAATGAATGAGAATATGGGGGTAGATGGGTTGGATGGGTGAAATGGGAGGAGGATTGCAATGGATTGGGGAGCTGGGAAATGCTGGGAGAGGGAGTCTTCTGAAACGCCTGCTGTTCAGGAACAGTGACTAGCTCAGAAGGTGTTCGGAAGTGGGGAGGTAGATAGTTTTGTTTCTTGAAAGTCTCTCCACCCCTGGTGCCTGGAAGTCTGCTGCTCAGTGACTACCCCTCTGTGTCACGTTTGACCTTCCAGTGAACCTTTTTTTGTCATCCGAACTAACCGAACTGTTTGGTCATTTTGACGTTCGGAATTGAGTTCGGTTCGGTCAGTTCGTGTTCGGATTCGGGTTCTGTTGTCCAAACAGGTTGAGTTCGGGCTAAATTCCGAACTTCCGAACCACGTTCAACCATCCCTAATCAGGGGTCTGGGGCCATCATTCCTCTCACGGAGGCGATGTCTTTGCACCACATCAAGAAACAGCCACTCCAGCCCCAGGAACCACCATCAGGGTTCTAGGGTCAAGTTACAGGTGGGGAGGACTGTGGCCAATATGTATCTAGAAGCTACCACCTTAACCCCAGCACCCAGCGTCATGGGTCTGGGGCCATCATTCCTCACAGAGAGCCAATTTTCCAAAGCATCAAGAAACAGTCACTCCAGCCCCAGGACCCGTCTCCAGGGTTCTGGGGCCATGTTCCAGGCAGGGAGGGCTGTGGCCAATACCTAGAAGCTGCCACCTTAGCCCCAGGACCCACCGTCATGGGTCTGGGACCATCATTCATCACACAGAGAGCCGACTTTCCAAAGCATCAAGAAACAGCCACTCCAGTCCCAGGATCCACCACCAGGGTTCTGGGGTGAAGTTAATATATAGAAGCTGTCACTCTAGCCCCAGGACCCACCATCATGGGTCTGGGACCATCATTCCTCACACGGAGATTATGTCATTCCACTGCATCAAGAAACAGCCACTCCAACCTCAGGACCCACCATTAGGCTTCTGGGGCCAAGTTACAGGCAGGGAGGGCTGTGACCAATACCTAGAAGCTGCCATTCTAGTAGCCCCAGGACCCACCGTCATGGGTCTGGGGCCATCATTCTTCACACGGAGAATATGTCATTCCACCACATCAAGAAACAGCCACTCTAGCCCCAGTACCCGCCATCAGGGTTCTGGGGCCAAGTTACCAGCAGGGAAGGCTATGGCCAATATATTTAAGCTGCCACCCTAGCCCCAGGACCCACTGTCATGAGTCTGGGGCCATCATTCCTCACACAGAGAGCCTTTTTCTGAACGCCCGAACTGAACCGAATGCCCAAACCCAAACACGGCAAAGGAAATGAATGGGTGAACCGCCGAACGGTCAAACCCGAACCGCGATCTGTTCGCCCATCTCTAGTACTTTGTCGGTCTCTGGTGATCCTGCACTTCTGTTATTATTTATATCAGTGCCTGAGATTTTTCATAATTTCCTGTCAATTTTGTCATTTTCTAGCATTTTTCAACAGTTGGCAGCATTTTTGTAAATTTTTGTCACTTTTGGGGAATTTTCATCACTTTTCTCAACTTTTACAACAGTTTTACAATAGTTTTACATCATTTTATGACAATTTTCAGCACATTCCCCAGCACATAGCCAGTAGCACTTTTGCATCTCCACAGTCCCCAGGGGTGCACATGGGTTGCACATAGGGCTTGGGATCAACCCTGTAGCAGCTCTTCCCTTCAGTGTTCCCTGTCTCCCTGCATCCTGCTCAGGAAACTCAAAGCCCCTCACTGACTTAAGGCCCTGTTCCTTAAGGTTCTCCTGAACATCCTTTCCCTGGGCAGGGGCAGGATTCCCTCTAAGCTTCCCAGCAGGGTGGCTCCAAGCCAACATCAGAACTCCTCACCGTCACCTTGCTGTCTCCAAGCAATTACTGACTGGGTGGCCTTGTGATCTTCCTTATAAGCCCAGTCAGGGTCACATTACCAGACCACATCCAGTCACCTGGCTGCCTTCTGCCTGAGCTCCATGTTAACCCTTTCAACACTAGCCCCAAGCAAGCAAGTGGTGAAGCAATGTACGCACAGTGCCTCATTAATAACCAAACAGCTGAACAACCTCCAAAAAGGGTGTGCAGATATCCATTTCAGTTGTGAATATTATTCAAATAGCTATCCAAAAATCCAAACAATATTCATGAATAAATAATCAACAATTCATTTCAGGGTTCTTCTCTCTTTGCACTGGAGCATATGGGAAAGTCAATATGCCAAGTGTAAGAATAAAAGTGACAAGTACAGGTGCTGCTACTATGTCTGAATTATGAACTGTAATTCAGTCAGAGAAGATGAAGATTTCTTATCCTCTGCCTGGATTAGAATGTTTGCCTGTGTTTTTAATTTAAAATGCCTTTATCTGTTTGAGACAGCTGAACACTGGAATCGTTCTATTCAAGATTTGCAGGTTAGACAACTGCAATAGAAATGTATACTCTTACTAGTCCTTTTGTACACTGATCTTGGTCTCCAACTAGTAGGGATGTGCGAACAGAATGGAGATCAGACATTCAGACTAAAAACATAGTTCAGGTTCATGAGTTTGGTCCCGTGGAGTTGGGAAACGTTGGGAAAGTTTGGCCATGGCAGAGGCTTGGGATGCTCCAGGGGTGCCCGTGGGGGCATGGAAGGCTGTCAGAGACACAGCAGAAGCAAAGACTGGGAAGGCTTGGGGCTTGGCACCCCGGGTTGCCTGGGCAGGCAGGCTCAGTGCTTGGCCCCCAGGTGTGCCCGTGGGGGCATGGAAGGCCATCTGAGACCCAGCAGCAGCAGAGACCTGGCATTGGAGGCTGCCAGACATCGGTGGAGCAGCAGCAGAGGCCCAGCCAGGGCTTGGTGGCTGGCACCCCTACTTGGCTGGGCGTTGCAGGCTGGCATCGTACTCGTCTGATCTCAAGAAGCTCTACTGCAAATTGGGCAAGCCTTGCCTGGTAGTGAATCTCGTGGACACCCAACCCCCGCCCACTGGTGCACTCATCCAAGCTATGCCCGTCTACAAGAAGGAGGAGCAAATGACGGATGTGTAGTACCAGCAGCAGCAGACATTGGATTGCCAGGGCACAGTAACTGAGGCTGGCACCCCTACTTGGCCTGGCGTTGCAGGCTGGCTGGCATTGGTGGAGCATTGGCAGACAGTGAAGTGGAACGACAGCCCTCCCTGCATGGAACGTAGGCCCCAGAACCCTGGTGGTGGGTCCTGGAGCTGGAGCGGCTAGCTGTTTCTTGATGAAGTGGAATGATGGCTCCCTGTGAGCGGAATGATGCCCCCAGAACCCTGACGGTGGGTCCTGGGGCTGGAGTGGCAGCTTCTGGATGACGTGGATGGACAGCCCTCCCTGCCTGTAATTTAGGCCCCAGAACCCAGGGGGTGGGACCTGGGATTGGAGTGGCTGCTTTTTGATGCCGGGTATAACACCTAAATCTAAATCTATCTAATCTAATCTAAATAAATGAAACTATGGAGGTAAATATGTGGAAATGGATGAAATAGGAGGAGGATGGCAATGGATTGAACAGAACACAAACTGCTGGGAGAGGGAGAGTTCTGAAAATGCCTTCTGACTGGATCAGTGGCTAGCTCAGAAGAATTGGAAGGCGGGAGGGCAATGACTTTTGTTACTTGCTGCACCCCTTTACCACAAGCCCCATTGGCTCTGTGCAGCCTAGCCCCATGCCAGTCGCAGACTGCGAAGCCAGTGGCCTGAGGAAAAGAGGGATGGTGATTGGGCAGGGCTGCTAGTCCAAGCCTGTCTCCACCCCTAGGGCCAGAAAGTCTGCTCCTCAGTTCCCCCCCGCCCCGGCCTGCCAGTCAAGTTTTTCCCTCCTGAACTCATGCAAACATGGCCGAACAGTTCAGAGGGTTTGGCATCCGAACTGGCTGAGTCCAAACCATGTTTGCACATCCCTACCAACTAGTTAAGGATGGAAAGGCAAGAAGAAAGATACCCAGCTGTTTTAATACAAGAAGGTTGGATCCCATTGAGTTCCCATTTATGTCCAGGCTTGAGAGCCTTCAGGAGGCAGTGCAAAACAGTTTTAATCATAAGGGGGTTTAGAAGTGGGGGCTAGGGTAAGGTGGGGGAGCTGTGGTGGGAAACGGTGAGTTAGGAGGTGGGGTGTTGGGGTGATGGTGTAGGATTGTGAGGTGTTATGTTTTTGTATTGATGGGTAATGTTTTATCTTGTATTCTGTATTTTAATGTTGTATGCCACCCTAAGCCGCCTTTGGTGGGAAGAGCGAGGTAGGAAATTTGAATTAATTAATTAATTATGATGAAATAGTTAAAGACATTAGGAAACACCCTTGGAGTTCTCTTGTATCTTCCACCTCCCCGAAACTTAATCTAGCTAATTCCTGTTTATATTCAGCCTCCTTCAAAAGAAAGCTAGAAAATAAAAAAACCTGTCAGCTTCTTTCTGCCAGCATGATAAACCAGAGCAGGTTGAGAACAGAGAAAAAATTAACTCTGTCAATAGTCTTTCAATACTACTGCATTTTTAGTTGTAGGATTCATACTAACCTTTTGACTGCTGCCTGACTTGCCTCAAAACATACCTCCAGCATTGAGCTGAAACAAATAACCATGGTGAATGCAGTATCCAACCAATTTGCCTGCTTCTGTTATGATCCAATGAAATGGATATTTGATCCTGATTCACTGGATCTCCACTTCAGATACTTTGGTCTGGTTATTTTTGTTTTGTCATTTGATTTCAGTTGTGGCAGGGTAAGGCTGGGTGCCTGACGCTGGCTTTTTAAGAAGGTTTAGTGCCAGCCCAGGAAATATAGGCACTGAGATGACTCAGGACAGTGCTCTAATATGCCTCAGCTGAACTATCCCCAGAGCCAAGCAACCAAGGGCCTGAGTAGGGCCAGCTTGGCTGGGCATGGCTGAGCCAGCCCAGAAGCTAAAGAGCTGAGCCTGGAGCTCAGTAGGAGGATGGCTGTGCATGTGGCAAAAGCCAGGGCTACCTTGTTGCAGGAGGGACTGTGCTGAGTTAAGGAGGCCTGAACAAAGAGATGGTACCCAGGAGACTATGTCTGCTGGGCTGCCTGTCAGCAGGAGGGATTGTGCCTGGCTGGGCTGGGCATGGTTGAACCAAACAAGAAGCTAAAGTGCTGAGCCTGGGGCTCAGTAGGAGAACAGCTGTGGATGAGACAGGAGCTAGTGAGGGCTCTGTCTCAATACTTGGCCAGAGAGGCCTGAATAAAGGGACAATACCCTAGAGACTATGGGTGATTTCAGACGTTATGCTGCGGTCCCGAATCACCACAGTGGATTCCCAGCGGTGGTGAGCCGACCAACCACCCTCCATGGTCCAGGAAGGCCCCAAACAGATGTGACGGGAGCGGGACCATGGCAGGGAATCAGACCGACAGACCACGGCCTGGGGCTGAGCTACAGACATGACGTCAATTTCGGGCCATGGTCAAAACACACAGAAGACTCCAGGGAGGGGCGGGAGGCAGACATGGCCGACAGAGGGCAAACGAAGCCAAAAGCACCAAAAGGGAACACCCACACAAGAGGAACGGAAGGGAGGGGGAGGAGGGAGTAGAGCGGCCGAGGCAGCACACACAACAGGCACAGGGAAAACAAGGTCACAGTGGAACACACAGCACAAACACACACCTGGGTGCATACACACCAGTACAGGAAAGGAAGGGAAGGGGGAACACAGAAGGACGGGCAACACACACGGCACAATGGACAAAGGGGGGGGGGACCCAGGGCCAGGGAAGTGGGGGGGACAGCCCGGGGGCACAGCAGGACACGGGGAATGGCACCCAGAACCCTGACAACAGCACAGGAAGCACGGGCTACCGCACAGCTACACAGGCAGCCCAGGCATGGGGGGACCCCACAGGGGCAGAACACTGGCACAGGGGGAGGGTGCACAGACAGGGAACAGCCCTGGAGCAGCCCGGGGATGGTCCAGGAGGCAGCCCAGGACCCCCTGCAATGGCGAGGGTGCGCTGACTGGGATGGAGGCGAGCTGGAGCTGGGTGATCATAAACCCCCCGGGAGGACACCGGGAGGTGCAGTCCAGGGACTCCAGACTCCCACGGTCACAAAGGCACCCAGGGAGGGGGGGGCACAGGCACAGGTGAGCCGGCAGCTGGACGAGGAAGGACAACAGCATCCTGGGAGCCGGGAGCCAGCTCAGAGAGCAGGACACAGCCACAGGAGAAGGCAGCCACGGAGGGGAACACCAGTTGCAAAGGAGGATAGGGGGGCCCATGGAGGGGGGCCCAGAGGCACAGGCAGGGGCAGCGGAACCCCTGGAACCAGCCTGCACAGCAGCGAGCCTAGGACATCATGGAGGGAGCAGGCAGCGACCCATTGCATCATGGCGGAAGCAGGAGCTCACAGCGGGGCCAGCATCCAAGACCCGGAAGGCACAAGGGGCCTCACAACCAGATGCAGGGGATTATGAAGGGGCCCGGGGCTGGGTGGTCCACCATGTGCACATAGTGTGGCCACTGAAACATGCCCCAATGGTATCCCAGCATAGACATGTGGTGGGCGATGAGGTAGTATGCCTCAAAGGGATCCTGCATGATGAGCCCCACCTAGACATCAAATTGGGACCACACACCAGCCAGCGCCTCCAGCTCCACTTTGGTGGGCTCAGAAAAGCCATAGTCAGCAGCTGGGGGCCAGCAGAAGGTGACCGAGCTCCAACAGGCAGTGATAGGCTGCCCCACATGACCTCTGGTAACTACAGGCCCGATGGACGCAGTCAAAGAAGGACATGGCCAGGGCAGAGCCTCCCTCCACCAGACAGCTCAGGTAGGTGGCCAGGTTGCACACAGAGAGAGCAGACACGGTTTCTGCCACGGACCACCCCACATGCAAGCACCTCCTCTCCAGGATGCGCCCATCGGGAAAGGGACTCAGGCCCAGCGTCTCTGCATGCAGCCGGCAACCGCGGGTGCTCGACTCATAGCCAAAGTAGCGCAGCCCGGAGCTCAGACTCACATAGGCACCAGAGAGGCTGTCTGGGCAGCTCAGGAGCAATTACATGGCCGGGGAATGCCACAGGTCACGCAGGGCCATTGTCTTGCGGAAGGTCCAGCCATGAGGGGCGCAGCCATGGTGGGGCCCACAAGCCCTGGGGAAGCACTGCCAGCAATGGTCCAGCAAGCAGTGGCTAATAACTAAAAGGAAAGAGGGGGCCCACAATCCCAGGAGGGACGGGAGGGGAAGCAGAGGAGCTCCAAGGCCAAGCGATAAGGCCACAGGCTGCAACATGGCACGGAAAACGAGCGAGGCATGGGGTGCGGACCCAGCACAGCTGCTGAAACCAAGCACACAGACAGGACAGTCTACACAGAGATCAGGGAGGCGAGGACAACAGGAAGCCAATACAGATAGGTGGGAGGTGATGACAGCAGGAATGCAGCTGCTGTCCGCACACCCTAGAGCAGGCCGCCCCATGACAGCTAGGCCCAAGGCTGGGACTGCAGGTGCACTTGATAGGCTGCTCGCTACCACCGTGCCCCAGCCGCCCTGCAGCAGCCGGCCCAGCCGGCCAAGGGGGCTGGCCAGAGGTGACCTGGGGCCCCCCCGCACAGGTGCCAGGTTGCAGATAGGGGGTGGGACTAGGCTGGCATCAGCCTATAATGGTTGTGGCAGCACCCCACCCGGGACACCGGCCACCATGGATGTGGGACGAATGGATGCCTGCGGGATGCACCTAGCCATCTGCGCAGAGTGGTACCGCTCGCACATGGACCTCATGCGCATCCAGACCACGGAGATGCACCTGGCTGCCTGGCTGCGGGTGTGCATGGACAGGAGCGCAGCTAGAGCCTGGTGAGCCCACCACAGGTGTAGGCGCTCTCTGGCCCGGCTCAGGGCCCAGCGGGTGTCCGGGGTGGCCCGACAGGCCCTCAGCCACACTTGGGAGACCATGGGCACGCAGCCCTGCGCAATATGCCCATTGCCCGGTGGGTATGGGTCATGGAGCAGGCACAGGGGTGGTGGGCTGGGGCGCTGGCTCACTGGGACGAGGCCACCTGGCGAGCACATTTTCGGACAGACAGGTGCAGCCTCCAGTGACTCGCGGAGCTATTGACGCCCTGGATGGAGCAGCAGCACACCCCCATGTGAGCCCCCATTCCCATAGTCCAGCCCGTGGCCATTGGGGTCTGGGCCCTGGAAACACCCGACTCCTGCCGGTCCATCTCACAGCACTTCGGTGTTGGGGTGAGCACCATCGCCGGGATCCTGCGAGACGTCTGCGAGGCGGTGGAGGGTATGCTTCTGGACCGAGCGATTCACCTGGTGGACCAGGAGGCCATGCTGGCCAGCTTTGCGGCTCGAGGCTTCCCCAACTGCATGGGCACCATGGACGGCACCCACGTAGAGATCCTCTGCTCATCCGATGAGGAGGCCTTGGAGTATGTCAACCGACACGGGTAGCACTCCCTGCAGCTGCAGGCGGTCGTGGACCACTGGGGATGGTTCATAGACATATACACCGGCCACTCCAGCTGAAGCCACGATGCCCGGATCATGACCATCTCTCCCTTCTATGCCCGGATGTACCGCGGGGACTTCACAAACATGGGGATGTCCCAGATCGAGGGGGTGCTGATGCCCCCCTGCATCCTGGGGGCCCGGCCTATCCCCTCACCTGGTGGCTGATGAAGGCATACCCGACCACTCGAAAACCTGCCTGTGGAGGTGCTCTACAATACCTGCCTGTGTGCCTGCCGGACCATGGTCGAGAGGACCTTCGGGGCCCTCAAGCAGCACTGGAGGTGCCTCGTAGGCCGGCTGGGCAACACGGTGGAGACCTCGGCCCTGGTGATCAGAGCCTGCTGTGTGCTGCACAACATGTGCGAGACTGATGGGGCTGCCCTCGACCACCCCATGCCCTGGTGCCCTCCCGGCCTCGTGCCTCTCTATATGAATGCTGAGAACCCGAGGGAGTACCAATAAGCAAAGCGCATCCGAACTGCCCTGGCGAGGCAGATCAGTCGGGAAGCTGCAGAGTGAGGCCACACACCACCATCACCACCACCCTGGGGCTGCCACCGGCACCCATCCCACGCCCCTGGATATCCTCCCACCACCATCCCCAGGGTCAGGTGGCATGGTAACAGCTGCTATTGTAGTGCCCGTGCATTTATTGTGCATACACCCTACATGTATCCCCACCAATGCCACCACCACCCAGTGCCATGCCCACCCCCCTCAGCCCACCCTCCCCCATTCCCCCTTCCCTCCCTTCCCCCTCCCGACCTGGGTGTCTCCAGGGCCATTCTCTTGGCCGCCATGGAACTCTGGGCACTCCCCTCCCCCCACTGGCCCTTTCCCCAATGGTGTCCTGGGAGGCCATGGTGTCCTGAGGGGCAGGCGGTGTTGGGAGGGCAGCTGGGCCTGGAGTCGGAGGGGCCCCCCTGGGCGGCTGTTCCCTCCAGAGGCCTGAAGAGACCAGTAGGTGGATGCACGGGCCCTGCGGGAGGGCTGGTGCCTGGGATGGTGGAGGATGCAGTGGGGAGCCACGGGGCCTGGCATCATGGCTGGGGCAGGCAGGTTTCCCGGCGGGGTGGTGGCCATCATGTAGGCGCTCATGGTCCCCACATGCAGCAGCAGCGAGGTGCCTATGTCATGGAACCAGTCTATCTTGGCAGAGTGCTCCTTCGCCATCCGTTCAATGGCCTGCTCCAGCCACCCGAATGCCTCTGCCTGCTGTGCTCACACCTCCGCCTGCAGCCTCCAGTCCCTGGCCTCTGCTTGCTGCATGGCCCTTTCTGTGGCCACCGCCATGCAGTTGATGGCCGCTATCATCCACTTGCCCTGCTTGGTGGTGGTGCAGACTGTGTCCTCCGCCTGCTCCTCCCTCCGGCACCATACCCGTGCCCAGTGCTCCCTCATCCACTTTTCTGGGGGTGCGGGGCTGGCTGAGCCTTGGTGGGTCACCCTGTTGGGGTGCACAGTAGGGGTTGGTTAGGCACCCCTGCCGCCCGCCCCCCATCCTGTGCCGCCACTGAGGGGTCTTGCCCCCCCCTTGGGTAACCGGCACGTACCCTCCCCCAGTGGCCCCCTGACTCCCCCACCCATGCACCCCATGCCCCAGGTCCCCTTCCAGGCCTCCCAACCCCCCCTCCTCCTCCTTGCTGAGTAGCCTCACCTGTGACCTCCGGCTGCTCCTGGGACTGCTCACCACCATCCCCCTTGCCTGCCTGTCCAGGGCTGAAAGACCAAGGAAAAGCGTGGGTGCATGGAGCCTAAGTTGTAAGCGAGCACAGTATGTGAGACTGTACAAAGTCTTTACGGTTTACATGGCATGCAAGTTAAAGCAGGAACCTTAACTTACAAATTCAACCATCCTCCAGAAAGCATAGAAATTGTTAAGAGCTTTAACGTCTCTCAAACTGTAGGTTTCTCGATTCTAGAATTTCCTTGTTTTTTAAAAGGGGAAACACTAAATTTCCCCCTTCTACAACACTATGAGCTCCCAGCTCCCTCCCGGGGCATGCCACGACCTGTGTGGACATGGGATGGGGTGGGTGGCTGTAGGTGGGCCATGGCCCCCAGCGGCCCCCGAGCCCTCTTCCCATGGTCTGGGGTGTCAGGGGTTGCTGGGGGTGGGCCGGTGGCCTGTGGGGCCCCCCCTCGGCCCATCCCCTCCACTTCATCTCCCCACCCACCCACTTTCTTACCCTCGATATCAGTCTCAGAGTCCTTGGAGGCTGGTCCCTCGGTGTTACTGGGGTCCCCCTGCATCCACTGACTTAGGGTAACCAGTGTGCCGGCCTCAGATCCTCCTGGGCCAGACATCAGGTGGGGTCTCTTGGGGCTGGTGTGCATTGGGGGCCTGCTGCTCCCCGAGGTCCCAGGGTATTCCTCTTGGGGGGCAGGGTCCCCGGAGCTGGTGCCTTCTAGCGGGGCAGCAAGGGGAGGGGGTACATTGGCCCATTCCCTGCCCTGGACCACTGCGCTCCCCACAAGGTGTGGAGCGACTATGGATCCCTTCATGTGGAGGATGCGGTCCAGGGCATCATAGCAGGGGGCGGTCCGGGCTCCGTGACTGGACCGCCGGTTGCTGTCCTTGATGGCCTTGTACCCCCTCTTGATCTCCTTCACCTTTGAGCAGCACTGGGCCACTTTCCTGTGGTGCCCCGCCACCTCCATGTCCTGCACAATTTCCTGGTACATGTGTTTATTCCTCTGATTCACCGCTAGCTCCAGCTGGTGCTCCAGGGACCCCCAGATCCTGATAAAGTCCTGGGTTTCCCTGTGCCCCCAGTGACCCCCTCGGTGGTACAGCTGTCTCCCACCTGGGCCCTCCTGGTCCTCCTCCGCATACCCTCCACCCGTCTCCTCTGGGGCCTCCGGCTCCCAGGCCCGTTTCCATGTCTGTGGGTCATACGGGGGGGGGGCAGTTGGGTGCCTGGGCCCCACAGCCCTCCTCCTTTCCCCCCTCCTTTCTCTCCTCCTTTCCCCCCTCCCACCGGCCCCAGTGCCTCTGCCCCCCCCCTCGCTCCCCTTACCCATTTCTGGGGTGCCTCCTCCCCCAGGCCGGTTGTCAGCTCTGGGGTGACCTGGCCCGGCTGCTGCTGCTCTCCCTCCACTGCCTCCATGTGCAGCACAATCACTGCCTGCAGCTCCTCCGCCTCCTCCCTTGCTCACTCACCCTCCGCTCTCTTCTCCCTTCCACCTCACTCCATCCTGCCACGTTCCCCAGCTGCTGTGTGCCCTTTAAATCTCCCTCCCCAGTCTGTGTTGCTGCTCGTTGCCTGGCAGCGATGCTGCATGCTTTGTCCCTGGATGGGAATCGTTTTGATTGCTTCCGGCTGGTAATTGTTGTTCAGTCGTTCATTTTTGCTGTTTCCAGGTGGGAATTGCTTTGACCACCCTTTCGGAGATGATCCGGGCTGGACCTCCAGAAGGGTGGTTAGCTTTGCCCCCTGCTGGGGATTGTCTGTGGTGAACATCTGGCGACTGCCGAACAGACATTCGGGGGCCCTTTGGCCCCGCCTCAGGGTTGTGTGTGGTTCACTGTGGTTGACTGTGATCTCATAACATCTGAAAACACCCTATATATATTGGGCTGCCTGGACACAGGAGGGATTGTACCTGGCCAGAGGGAGAGACCCACATGAATGGACTGTATGCAGATGGTATAGTGAAGGATTGTGGGTGGATACTGGGTGAATAAAGAATTTAGATATCCCATGAGGGCTGGAATTCGTGGGATGTGGATCATGAAAGGAGTTACACCGGAGCCGTACGTCCCTAGTACATTAGTATTTCGGTCACTTTAAATTGGTGTACAGTAGTACATGCACAACAATTGAAACAAGTGCACCAAAACAAAATACTAAAATAAACTTAATATCCAAATTGAAATATCCAAAAAAGCAGATATATGAATATCCATTTTGGTCATAGGTACCATTTGGAAATTTGGAGGACTATCTGAAAATGTGAATAATATACAAAATCAACTATTCATTTCTTCTCTCCTCCAGCATTTCCTTTTGCCAAGACACCTCTCCTTGAAACTCCAGAGTTCAAAGGGAACACAGCAGCCCACAGGTTAAAGCCAATCTGAGCTGCTTACAATTGGTCACCACAATGGATGACCTACATGGAACAGTTTGGAATGTAAATCTGAAGTCCAGATTCTAAGTTCTGGAGGGAGAGCTTGGGGTGCAAGTACTGGGACTGGTTTCCAAAGAATATCCTATATCTCACTTGTATTTTAGTGCCACGACCTCAACATCCTTAGCCAGAAGTTCCTCTTCTCATCCACGTTATAACAACGGGTGTTTTTAGACACACATTTCTCCTGGATGTTTGCTGTAACATCCAGAACTTTGTGTGTGTAAATCACTCATCCAGATCTTAAACATCTAGATCTTTGAACTTCTGCATAAAACTTCTCCCAGAACTTTTGTGTTTAAAAGGTTCTCCTGGTAAATGACTTTGCTCCAAGCAGCTGTGGTCACTTGGTTTCCATGGCAGCCTGTCACGTTTACAGCTGTGGCTACTTTAGGCTGCCTCAGGGCAGTGTTTGTGTGAAGAATGCGTCTAGGAACTTACTTGTGGACTTGTAAACCCAGAAGATTGAAACATATGGAACTTTAACATGTGTCTAAAAAAATGTCTGATGCACCAGGTGCCAGTCTGGAGCGACACCTAAAGTCCAGATATGAAAATCCTCCAGCTTTGGTAGGGTATAGTTATCAAAAGCTGGAACTAAATTTTGTGCCAGCAGATACAGACTCCTGGCTGTTGCATTTTCTTATGAGTTCAACTCCCAGCCAAGCTGCACTTGGACTGGTATTCTTTTAAATAAGGGTGTTTGGTTAGATCCAGTGAGAGAAAGGATGTCCTAGTGGTTAGAGTCTTAGCCATGGACTCAGGAAGCCTGGCTCCCTGCTCTGCCACAGATTTCCTACTCAGGTCATTCTATTCATTCCAGATGGAACATGAGGTAATTTTTTTACTTTGTTTATTCAAAACTTATATCCCGCCCCTCCTGCCCAAAGGCAGCTCAGGGTGGCGAACAACATACACACACAAAAAATTCAACAATAAAACATTTAAAAATAAATCTACAAATTTTAAAACAAGTAATAAAAACACACCCTCCCTCCCAAACCCCACTTCCCCCACCCTACCCTGTCCCCTCGCCAAAGGCCTGGCGGCACAGCCAGGTCTTACACAAACGTCGAAACGACAGGAGGGTGGGGGCCAACTGAGCCTCCACCAGGAGTGAATTCCACAGCACAGGGGCAGCCACCGAAAAAGATCTCACATCAGTGACCACCCGTCTCGCCCAGGGAACCTCCAAAAAGGCCCCCCCGGACAATCTCAGGGGTCGCACGGGCACATGAGATAGGCAGGGCCCAGGCCGTAATGATCACATTTTTCCTGATCTGAGGACATCGGCTAGACCTCACAAGTTACTTACTGATGGATTTTTAAATGTGGGCTAGGATGCCCACATTTAGCATGAAGGCTAGGATGAGAACAAGGGAGTTGTATTAAAGGGTAGTAATTAGAGCTGCAACCGCATACCTTGCTAAGCAGAAATTTGATGGGGTGCCCAACTCTCCTTGGTCACATTTGGGCACCAACTTTTACCCAGACATGACCCGATGGGCTACTTGACACACACACACCTGGACTGACTTACCTGACCAGCCAGGCTCCTGTTCCTGGCTGCTCCCTGTTTCTCCCCGCCTGTGTGCCAGTCAGATGGGTGGGGAACTTCCCTGCTCAGCTTTTTTGAGTGGCCACCCGCAGCCTGCCACATTCTCTCTCCTATGCCATCCCATGCTGGCTGCTCAATCTGTCATTCTCTTGCAGATGTCCTAGGATCTTATTGCCTGACCCAGTGATTTCAGCTGATGGCTAGGCCAAAGGAGCTCTCTAGGTATTGGCTGGTCCAATGCTCTTCACCACCCTTAGCAACTCTTCTGTATTAGCACTGCAGAGATCCCTCATTTGTTCTCTCAAGGAAGAAAGACTCCTGAAATACTGCTAGAGTGTGCAGATCTCCTTCCCCAGCTTGCCCTTGTTTGCCCAGTACCTGGGCCTGGCACCACTTCTGGCAACTTTCCAAGGGTATGGCAACCCACACTCAAACCCAGCCCCAGTGTCTTGCCATGATTGTTGCTGCCAGGGGCCATTGTTTCACCAGGGGAACTGAATCCTTATTGTCCAGGGGGGCTGCAAATCACCTTCTACTTGTTTCCCAGTTATCTCCCACCATGCATGTGAAGTGCATATGCAAATTAAGTGTGCATGCAAATGGCATACACCCATGGAGTGCATTGAATGGGTTTTCTCAAAAAATCAAGGGCTACACATATAAAGAACTGGCCATAGCCTGCCAGGATTTGCAGGCTTAGTCCATCTGCAGGGCTGGCCACCAACCTTCTCAGCTGACACGGTTTTGAGTAAGTAAGCAGGCAGTCCTGAGCAGCCCAGCTGGACTGTCGCCAAGACCAGGGAGTGGTCATCCTACTGATACGCAGAGAGCCATGGTCTAGGGATGCTCTGAGTTGCACACTGAGGAGTGAGATCCTGCCTTCAAGTCTGCATTCCAGCCCTCATCCTGTCTACTGACATACTTGAATGGACTCTTCAGCTCCTGATCCTTGCTGTGACTTCTGAGTATGATTCTAAGGGCGTTTATAGACGAGACAAAAAAGGCGGCTGATCCTTTGATCAGCCGCCTTTCTTGCCGCTCGTCTATATGCCTGGGCTGCTTTTTAATCCGCGTCGGAGGGGGCAGGCGATCCTGCCCCCTCCGACGCGGATTCCCGGAGTGCCGGCTTTACGCCGCACTTCCTGGTCCCGTGCGAGAGTGCGCATGCGCAGAAGGGCGCGCATGCGCACTCGCACTCTGCGCCGTGTCTGAACATCAGACACGGCACGGAGAGACGCCGCGGCAGGGAAACACGGCGTTTAGCGATCTCGCTTGTAAGCGAGATCGTCTATAAATGCCCTAAGTGCTCCCCAGCGCTGGCTCCAGCCTTGGACTTCAACCCTTTTTTGCTCCTGCCTTTGACTGTGTTCAGCACTGATCTTGCAAGGCACTACTGTTGCCCCAATCCTCCAAGAACTCAGCCAAGTTTGACTGCCCATGTCCTGATCTCATCTAACATAGCCTCCTATTTCCACTTCCTATGGGACCTCATTTCATGTTACATCATTTTTCATAGGCAATGCTGAATATCTTGGCAAAAATGTTTTTCAAACTCCATCAGCTCTTTCAGTTATATAGGAAAGAAGCTACGTTACAAATATACCCAGATTTGTGTGCTAGTGATTTTGTTTTAATATTGCTTTGGTATGTGTAATTGCCATCCTATTTACGTAGAACAAAATAATTGACCTAAACATGGGGAAATTGTACCACTCCTTTCACTTCAAAGGCTGCAAATTAATGTTCATGCATTCACTACCTCTAGATTTCAAGTGCTGTTGTTCTTTTGGGAAGACAATAAAATGACTGTGCTGTTTGACACGAGATGCTTCAGTGTGTTATGAGAGAGGTTTTTGCCTCCTTGTACTCTAGCAGATAACATGATCTAAGATTATCTTCAAGAGAAAAGAACAAAACAGAGCTACCTTTTAAAAAAAACTCCAAAATGTGTTGTCTTTAATTGGAGATGAAGCCGTGACATAAACTGAGCAAATTTTATAGTGAAGAAGACTTGATTTTTTAAAATAGAAGGAAATAATTTGAGTGATTTAAAAAACCAAAAGCAATTCTGGGCTTGATTCTGTGTGGTGCTGAGCATTCTCTGGCCTCAATCGCGTGAAGCATTTAAGCATGTACTTACATGAGCCATCTCATTCATTCCATTCCTGTCCCAAAACCCAGTCTTCTGTTCCAGTCCGGATTCTGCACCTCCTGCGAGTCAGAATGGTGCATGCAAAAAACAAGGGAGAGGAGGGGAAATAAAAATCAATTTGCTTTAACTGATGGGGGCAACTTGTTTGCTTTCTCTGTATATTCTGCATCTCTTTGCAATGGAAAGCTTTGAATTTCCCTCATTAGGTGGGAACAGACATGTACTTTAACTCTGTTTTAACATTTCTTCTGCATGTTATAGGACTGCATAGGATGCCAATACAGCCTTGCAACATGCATAAGAAATGTTAAAGCTTAGTTAAATGCATGTCTGATTTTTTCACCTACCTGCACTCCATACTACTCCAGTCATCCCAAGCTACACTAGTGTGACCCTGCCCTTTTGTTTGTGGTCCCAATCATTTGTGCCCACTCACATAGTGTTAGTGGTTGTCATACAACAACACACAGTAGCCCAGGAGTGGGGAGCCTCGGCATGGGACCAAAGGTGGCCTGCTGCTAGTTTTTATTTGGCCCCTTTCCAGTTCCTGGATCTGGGACCTGGATCCAGTTCCTACCTGCAAGCACTGAAAGACTGAGCTGTGTGGGAACCAGAGGTGAGGGTATGCACTAGAGGTGGGACCCCGGGCCCATTACCGGCTACCGGATTTACCGGTTACCGGTTCTCTGAAAACCGGATTCCCTGATTAAATCCGGTATACCGGTACCGGATTTATTTCATTGAGTTCAATGGGGCACTGTGTCCCCATTGAAATCAATGAAATAAATAGTCTACAATTAATTCCTCCCCCCTCCCCCTCCCAGGCTGCGCGGGTGGAAGGGGGGACACCCCCCACCCACCCTGCCCAGCCTGGATTTTTGTTTAAAAAAAGACCCAGAGGCGAGCCCACCCCCCAGCACCAG
>QEPC01011255.1:11581668-11654099 GCA_003113815.1 Sphenodon punctatus | reverse complement strand
TTTTTACATTGCAGCCATTTTTAAATGGCTGCAATGTAAAAAAAATCCGGTACCCCGGAATCCGGTACCCGGACCGGATTACCGGGTCGAATCCGATAATGCCGGTACGCCCGGTACCGGCATTATCGGATACCGGATTTTACCGGTTTCCCGCCCCTAGTATGCACACAAAGATACTAAGATAGGGGGCAGATCAGTGGCACAGATCCATCATCTGGGCCCTCCTCTTCCTGACTGCACCCCATCCCAACTTCTGTGCAGCCTTTGGAGCCCCTGGGAAGGAAAAGGTTTCCCATCCCTGCCATAACCATTCAGAGTAAGGCTTTTTGGTATCTGTGAGACTGATTGATTTATCTTATGAAAAAAAGTCTCTGGCACATGTCGGTCCCTGGAGAGGTGCAGAGCCAGTTTGGTCGATTCGCCCCCGGAGACTTATGGAACCAGGGAGGTTCTGGAATGCCCTGGGGGATGTATCCTCTGGTTTTGATGGCTGTCCACTTGATGACCTTGTGGCCTTTTAGAACTCTGTGCTTACTGAGGCCATCGACCATATGGCTCCTAGACGTTCATTCCTGAACCGCCGACAGTGCCGGTCCCAGTGGTATACCATCACTTGACGTTGACATCCTGGGGGACCAGCTATCGGCCGATCTCAAATCTTCCCTTTTTAGGGAAGATTATTGAGCGGATGGTGGCTCATCAGTTTCAGGAGCATCTGGATTGAATCAGTTTCCTAGATCCCTCACAGTCTGGCTTTCATCTGGGTGATGGTTCATCGTTTCTCCAGGACCTCACATGTGGAGTTCCACAATTGTCCATCTTATCCCTTCTCTTATTCAATGTATATATTCAGCCTTTGTGGGAGGTCATCAGGGTTTGGTGTAAGGTGTCATCAATATGCTGCTGACACCCAACTGTTGACCACTCGCTCCTGCTTGATTCGCTTCACTCTCTGGGATTCCGGGACTCTGTCCTCGACTGGTTCTCCTCCTACCTTTCTGACTACTCCTTCAATGTATCTCTTCCTAACTCCTCCCCCTCCCCCTCCCTGCCTTCCCCTCTCGGTCAGGGTTCCCCAAAGCTCTGTCCTTGGCCCTCTTCTCTATCTACACCCATTCCCTAGGCAAACTTATTGCCTCCCACAGTTTCCCTCCCAATCCTTCCTCTCCCTCTTCCCTGTCAATTTCCATTGACGGGGTCTCCATCCTCCCTGTCCCCAAGCCCATAGCTTGGGCTTCGTCTTCGACTCTGACCTTACCTTGCCTTCAAACCCTACATTGACTCCGTGGCCAAATCCTGCCACTTCTCCCTCCACAACATTGCTAAGATCCACCCTTTTCTGTCTGTCTCCTCTGCCAAAACTCTCATCCACGCCCGAGTCATCTCACGCCTCGACTACTGTAACCTCCTCCTCCTCCTCACTGGCCTTCCCCACTCTCACCTTTCTTCCCTCATCTCTGTTCAAAACTCTGCTGCCAGGATCATCCACCAAGCTGTTGCTTTGACCATGTGCAGCCACTGCTCTCCTCCCTCCACTGGCTCCCCCTTCCTGAGCGTATTCTGCACAAGCTCCTCGTCTTCACCTTCAAAGCCCTTCACAACCTCCCTTCCCCCTACCTCGCTGCCCTGATCTCCCTCCGAACCCCTGTTTGAGCACTCTGCTCCTCTTCCATCCCCTCCCTCACCCTCCCACACCTCCCCTGCTCCCCCAACCACCTTCATCCCTTCTCCCTCGATGCCCCCCACACCTGGAACTCCCTCCCTGCCCACATCCACCTTTCCCCCTCCCTTCGTACCTTCAAGTCCTTCCTCAAAATCCACCTCTTCCACTCTGCCCTTCCTAACTCCTGCTAATCATCCTCACCGAGGATTATCCCCATCTTTTATCTGCAAACTCCCAATGTACTGTAACCAAGCCAAGAGAGTGTACCTGAGTTCTCACATCCTCATGAATGTGCATCCCTTGTCTCTCCCTCTGTTCCCCCTTCCCTGTCTCCCCTCCCCCTGTCTTCTTTAGATTGTGAGCTCTCGGGCAGGGACCGTGTCTATCTTGTTCTTTGTAAAGCGCCAGGTACATCGCTGGCACTATATAAATGCTTATAATAATAATTATTAATTAATGATCAGATCCAGGCCCAGCAGTCTCAGTGCTTACCCAGTGTTTGTCAGCTGTGAGGGATTGGATTAGGGTGAGCTGCCTGAAATTGAATCCTGACAAGACGGAGATGATGGTTGTAGCAAAAGCTGGGGGAGTGATGACCCACATCATTGATGGAGTCCATCCCCCACTGGCATCGCAGTTCCATAGTCTGAGAGTGCTCTGTCTGGATATCCAGGTGGCGGCTGTGGCAAAGGGTGCATTTCACCAATTACATCTGGTGCGATGGCTTAAGCTGTGCATCTCGGACACAGACCTTGCCACGATCAGCCATGCTATTATTACCTCAGGATTGGCATACTGCGCTCTACTTGGGGCTATCCCTGGTGATGGTTTGGAGACTGCAGCTGGTGCATAATGCAGTGGCTCATCTCCTTAAGGGGATGAGTCATCACGAGCACGTTACACCAGTGCTCTGTTCGCTGCACTGGCTGCTGATAGTTTTCTGGGCCCAATTCAAGGTGTTGGTTTGGGCCTTTAAAGCCCTGAATGACCTTGGCCCCACTTAACTGCAGCACCGCCTCACCCTCTGGGTCCTGGGTCAGCCTCTATGGTTGGCTGGGTGAGCCCTCCTTGAGGTCCCCCCGGGTTTCCTGGGTGTCGACTATGAGGAGGGTGTTCTCAGTGACTGCACTGCGGCTGTGGAACTCCCTTCCCGTTGGAAATCTGTCTGTCCTTAGACCTCTCCTCTTTGCGTAGACAGTGTAAGACCTGACTGTTCGTGGTTTCATTTGTTTTATTATTTTAAGATGTTGTTAGCTGCCCCAAGATGCGTACACAGGAGGGGGTGGCACAAAAATGTGAATAAATAAATAAATAAATACCCTAAAATATCCCTGGATTATTCCTGATTTAGGATACAGAGTGCAGGCTTTAATGAGAGGTGATTTCGAACACCTCTGCACTACGGAAGAATGTGAAAAGTCACTGCTATCAGTCTGAGAACCATGTTTTTTTTCCCCTGGAAACTCCACCCATCCATTTAGCTAGCCATAATGTGCAGTCCTCTAATCACTTACTATGGAGTAGTCCCACACTGTTTTGGGGTAGGTGGCTTGAAGACAGCAGCCTTAAGATACTTAGATGCATCTAGCACTTTTGGAGACTCTCATCACAGCTAATAGACAAGAGTGACAGACCTATTTGATCATTCATAGGGGTGCCACTTTTTAGAAGTGATACAAATACTTTGATGTTCTCTAGCCACATGCTTTGTCTAGGTGACATCTTGTCCTGTGCATATGTACTCAGACTTCTCTGTACCACCTGAAAGTCCCATTTCATGTGTGATACTGGGAGAGATGAATGTATTCTAGGAAACGTATGCAGCAAACCAAGCCTACAGAGGTTTTATTTAATACCGGGCAGGAATCATTTTCACTAAGAAATGCTGCTATGACATTGTCACTTTGATTTGTATCAGAGCCTGCCTTCATGCATGCTTACTGCCTCCACAAACGCAACAGCATCTCTCGTCCTTAATGAATAATGTGCTCCAGATATTTCACCCTGTGAGAATTTCTTACAAACACTGCAGTGCCAAGAAAAAAGCAGCTCAGCTTACTTAACCCAGATCTCAGACTATCTGTCTGTCTGACTCATGCAGCTCCATCAAAATGAGGGTGTACGAAGGGGATGTAAAGTGCATAAACCACATATAGGCCCATTTCACATGGACCATGGTGCAGGGGCGGGGTCAGTGTGCACTGTGGTCGGTATGCACTGGGTGGGCGGGAGGTTCTGACGGGCGCACACTGACCTCCTCCCCACCGCCACCCACAGAGCCTTCTCTGTTTTTCTGGATGGCTTTGTGTGTGGGTGATGGGTGTGGATGGGTGTGTGCCGGGGATGCACATGCACCCCCACTGTGGTGTGGTTCACACGGGCAGCAAACACCCATGAACACCCAGATTTCTGGGTGTACATGGATGTTTGCCGCCCATGTAAAAAGAGCCATAGAATATTAGGTGATGAAGAAGCATAGCATTCATCAACCTGAGAAAATTACAGAATTTATGTTAGCGTGGTAGAGAATAGGTAGGCTGTGTTCATCTTCTCCATTACAGTTCTGCTAATGCCCCTTCGTTCTCACCTTATCCCCACTTGTACAATTTACAAAATGAGAGATGAGTGGCTGAGCAGCAGTACTTCAGAAAAAGCATCCAAGTATAGATGGGTAGTGCATCATTTACTACCTGTGGGTACCCACCCAGGCATGTGAGAATGCCAATAGCCAGTGGGTATTCATTTATGTATTTATTTTGATTTGTGCCACCCTATCTCCAAAGGCTCAGGGCAGCTCACAACAACATAAAAAAATACAAGTATAAAATAAACAATTAAAACCCCACTGAATTAAAAACACCCCAAAGCTATCCCTGCCTTTTTATTTAGCCAAAGCTATGCCCGGCTAAATAAAAAGGTCTGACACTGCCTCTGGAAGCCATTCAAACTAGGGCTCAGGCACGCCTCCAAGGGAAGGGAGTTCCAAAACTGTGGGGCAGTCACCAAAAATGCCCCTCTGTGGGTCCGAGTTGTATGAAACTGGGCCAACAAGGAACCCTCAAGAGGGCACCCTCGGCAGATCTTAAGGGTCACAAAGGAGCATAACGAGAAAGGCGGTCCTTCAGTGAATGTACTACCCCTCCTTACTTACCTGTATCTTGAAGGGGTGCAGCAATAGCAGCAGCAAAGTGGCGGCATTAGTAGTAGATAGAGGCAAATACTGAATCAGGGTCCAGAGGTGACTTCATTCCCCCAATGAGGCCTGGGGCCTAGTGCAGTCAACTGGTGCATCCAAAGATTTCCTCAACGCATGCACATTTGCAGGCTGATGCACCCGCCTGGGGTCTGTGCACATCTACCCAGGCAGATCCATTTAATTTAAGGAGAAAATATTTAGAATTCTCTAACTACCAGGACTAGAGCTGAAATGAGTACCCGCGGAAACGGGACTACCTGTTGAATTTCCAGTACCTAAACTGAATAGAAGAGTTTGGGTATTTGTTGGTATCTGAACCAGTTTTCAATTAGGTACCAAAAAACTGACACTCAATTACTGAAATATTGACATACCGACAACTATTATACTGAAATACCAGAAAAGTCCCCCACAAATCAGGGACAAATCCAGTACAATTTGTCCCTGACTTTGGGAGGATTTTTTGGTATTTTAGTATACCGGTTGCCACCGTATGTAAATAATTGGTGATTGTTATTTCGTTTTTGGGGGGTACTTCAACAGGACCTGAAAATGCTGGTACCAAATTGGGTACCTCCTTCAGCACTAAGTTTAGGCAGTGGAATAATTTGCCACGGGAGGTTGTGGAGGCCTTGTCTCTGGAGGCCCTTAAAAATTGGCTAGACAGGCCTCTCTCAGGGGTGGTGTAGGTACTGTGGGTCATCTTGCTTACTGTCGGGGGGGTGGACTGGATAATCCTTGGGATTCCTTCCAGCACTAGGATTCTTTGATTTTGTCTTTCAGTCTTGGGTGCCCAATCCCACACAGTTCTGCCAAAAGAATCCATACCCAAGTTGGAACTAGAACAGGTTAGTTGGAATTTTCATTGGCAAATGGCATTAGTGCTCAGATAGCTGATCACCTCATGGGGAGAAAGCCCTTGACTGGAAGGCAGATGAAGAATTTTGGAAGCTATTGCCCTTCCTGCTTCTATATGGGCCCAGAATACATCCTTGATCTCCTGAGCCAAGAAAACTTTTCAAAAATGAAAAATTTGTGAAAAATTGCTGTCTACAGATTTTTTTAAAACAAATGTTTAGAAATGTTTTGGTTGGAATTTTTCAGCTTCCTCTTTCCTTGGAAATATTAGGAAAGAACTTGGATGTAGTTTTAGAAAAGCATTTTCTGAAAAGCTGAAAGTCAAAATACTTTTCAGAAAGCACAAAATCAGAGCAAAATTTCAAAAAATGAAAGGCTGTATTAATTACTGCTAAGAAAAGAAACCTACAAGACAACCCTTGCTATGGAAACCTGGCTGGACGAGATGGCCAGACCAACTTTAGTGGATCTCGTTCCGGCTGGGTATGCCGTGAAGCACCAGCCCCGCATGGATGGCCAGGGAGGTGGTGTAGCGACTGTTTTTAGAGAAGACTGGCCTGTTAGGAGGTATCCAGTTCAGGAGATTGTAGGTATTGAGGCCCTCCATGTGGTGTTTGATTTGACTGGGGGCAAGCTAGGGGTGCTGCTGGTATACCGGGCCCCTTCCTGTCCGGCAGCATCCCTTACCACTCTAGCAAAGCTGGACTCGGAGGTGGCGTTGGGCTCCTCCTGGACCTTGGTCTTGGGGGACTTCAACATCCATGCCGATGCCAGCCTTGTAGGAGCGGAGTGAGAATTCATGGCCGCCATGGCAACCATGAATCTGTCCCCGGTGGTTATCTGCCCGACCCACGTAGGGGGGCATACCCTTGACCTGATCTTCGGTTCTGGCCTTGAGGCGGGGGGTCCGGTGGTGGGGGAGGTTAGGGCAGTGCCCTTGACATGGACGGACCATTATCTCCTTCAGGCCAGTCTCTCAGCGCACCCCCTCCAGAAGGGGAATGGGCCAGTTAGGATGGTCCGCCCTCGGAGGCTGATGGATCCTCAGAGGTTCCAGGAAGCCCTGGGGGAGTTAACCCTGAACCTGGACGGTCGCCTTGTCGATGAGCTGGTCTGGCTTTGGAACACCTTGCTGGAGGAGGCTATTGACAGAGTGGGTCCGAGACACCCTCTGCCTCTGTCTCGTCACTGCAGGACCCCTTGGTTTACTGAGGGGCTGCGGTGTATGAAGCGAGTAGGCAGGAGGCTGGAGCGACAGTGGCGTCGGACTCGATCTGACTCCGACCAGCTTCTCCATAGGGCCCATTTGCGGTCCTATGTTGAGGCTGTGAGGACAGCAAGGAGGGAGTTCCTTGCTGTCCTCATAGCGTCTGCAAAGTCACACCCGGCGGAGCTGTTTCAGGTGGTGCGGGGGCTGGTCAGTCTGGCCTCCCTCCGCCTGGATGGGGACTTGTCCCAGGCCCGCTCTGAGCAGTTTGTCACCTACTTCACAGATAAGATCGCTCAGATTCAGAGCGACTTTGATGCTGGATTAGGGGCAGTAGTCGGAGAGCGCAAGGGGACGGAGGCCCCATCTGGTCCAACTTTGTGGGGGGAGTTTCAGGAAGTGATGCCAGTCGATGCAGTGGAGGTCCTGGGCTCTGTGCGAACCACCAGTTGTGAACTCGATGCGTGCCCATCCTGGTTGGTGAAAGCCTCCAGGGAGACGTTGGGGACGGTGCTGGCGAGGGTGATCAATGCGTCCTTGCAGCAGGCGAGGTTGTCGCCTAGTCTCAAGGAGGCTGTGGTGTGCCCCCTGCTGAAAGAACCATCATTGGACGTGAGCGCACTCGCCAGCTACCATCCTGTCTCTAACCTTCCCTTTTTAGGGAAGGTTATTGAGCGGGCGGTGGCGACCTAGCTCCAGGTGCATCTAGATAGCATTGGTTTCCTGGACCCTTTTCAATCTGGGTTCCACCCCGGCTATGGCACCGAGACGGCGTTGGTGGCCTTAGTCGACGATCTCCGCCGGGAGATGGATGCAGGATGTTCGACATTTCTCATCCTGCTAGATCTCTCGGCCGCTTTTGATACCGTGGATCATGGGCTGCTGCTGAGACAGCTGCGTGACCTGGGGGGTCTGGACGGGACTGTTCTTGAATGGTTCCGCTCATTCCTCTCAGGGAGAAGCCAGTGGGTGGTGCTGGGAGCTGAGACATCTGGCCCTCGCACCTTATCCTGTGGCATTCCGCAGGGTTCTATTATGTCTCCATTGCTGTTTAATGTATATATGCAGCCCTTGGGGGAGGTTGTGAGAGGGTTCGGGGTGCAATGTCACCAATATGCTGATGATACTCAGTTGTACCTCTCTTTTTCATCTGACCCAGACCCTACAGTCTCGTTGGTTTCCCAGTGTTTGGAGGCCGTGGCAGAGTGGATGTGGCAGAGCAGACTGAAGCTCAACCCCGATAGGCGGAGTTGATGGTGGTGGGGAGAGCGAGGGAGGTGTCGACCCCCCTGGTTGGGGGGGTTCGCCCTCCTGTAGCTCGGCAGGTTCGGAGTCTGGGGGTGATTTTGGATGCAGATCTCCGCCTGGAGCAGCAGGTGGAGGCAGTGGTGAAGGCCGCCTTCCGTCAGCTGTATCTGGTGCGGAGGCTGCGTCCATTTTTCTACGGCCCGGACCTGGCCTCCCTCATCCATGCCTTCATCACCTCGAGACTGGACTACTGCAATGCGCTCTATGTGGGGCTGCCCTTGTTCCTGATTTGGAGGCTGCAGCTCGTGCAGAATGCGGCGGCTCGCCTCCTGTCGGGGACGGGCCATCGGGAGCATATAACACCGGTGATCCAGACTCTGCACTGGCTGCCGATAGCGTGCCAAGCCAGGTTCAAGGTATTGGTGTTAATATACAAGGCCCTTCATGGTCTGGGCCCCTCATACCTCAGGGACCACCTTGCCCTCCACGCCCCAGAGCAACTCCTTCGGTCTGCCGGGGGTGCCTTTCTGGAGGTCCCCTGTGTTAGGCGGGGGCCACAATGGAGAGAGCATTCTTGGTGGCCGAGCCGCGCCTCTGGAATTCCCTCCCGGAGGAAGCTCACCTGGCCCCCAGCCTTCTGGCATTTCGGTGAATTTGTAAGACCTGGCTGTTCGCCCAGGCCTTTGGGGAAGGGGTGGGGTGGGTTAGGGGGTGTTTTATCTTCCGCCACCCTAATTTATTTATTATTATCCCGGTCTGTTTTATTGTAGTGTTTTTATGGATTGTTTTAATATATTGGTTTTAAGATTGTTTTATGCTGAATTTGTTAGCCGCTCCGAGCTGTTTGTAGGAGGGGCAGTATATAAATTGAATAAATAAGAATAAGAATAATACTACAGGAGTAGAACTGATTATTCAGTAGATAGTATGGTTTTTTTTCCTCCGAGTCAGTGGTAAATCCGTGGCCCAGATCAGTGAGCCAGTTCATCTGTAAGTATGTAAAATTTACAGTAAGTAAAACTGAGATCCTAGCCACACGTGGTCTTAAAAGATGCTATGTCACACTTTATAAAAAATCGATGCATAGGGTAGTGTGGTCGCCGTGTTGGTCCTGAATGTAAGAAATGGAGACAAAGTAGTTCAGATGATTATCTTTTATTGGACCAACTTCTGTTGGTGAGAGTATGCAAGCTTTCAGACTCTTCCTCAGGCGAGTAAAAAGTCAGGACTATAGACTGAACAAATACAGGATAATAGGGAAGCAACCACTTGTGTGAGAACTGTTAGGAAAAAAACATTAAAATTTCATAAATTTAAATACAACAAGGGGGAGGGAAATAATTAAACAATCCAGCCAGTCCCACCATTCATTTTATTTGGGGGCGTCACCATCTACTTGGCTTTGTAGCTACAGCAAACACACATCATGTTCCATTTCTAAATTGCAAATGGCGCAGAGATTACATTAATTTGGACTTTTTAACCCTAAATTCTCACAGTGCTCACCCACAAACAACCTCTTTCCCTTGTAGTCTGTCTACTGTCCCAGAGCATGTCAACTTCCTTACAGTCTTGCAGCCTGGCACATTCTACCCTTCTAATTTTCTGACATCATTGCTGTAGCAGATTGCCACGTCTGAAAGGAGAAAGTAAGTCGGAAATCAGAACCTGGATCTGTGATAGTGGCAAATAGGATCTGGCAGCAGTATTCTACTTGGTAGCAACATTGCTGCTCACCGATGCAGATGCCCATTGCTAGGTGACAGTTCACTGGTTCTTTTCTCCATCAGTGAGAGAACCCTCCCTGAGCCAGCAGGAGTAAGTGCTGCATTTGAAGGGCATGCTTGGAATTAGCTGAGCTGTGAGTGACCTTTCCTGTGAAAATAATTGGAGGGAGACAATGTCGGTTCTCGATAATTAGCTTCATTAGCTCTGAGGTTAATTTTAGGGATCTGCATGGAAAAGCAACACAAGAGGCATGAGGGGAGCTGACTAGTTAATTATTTGTGAAATAAAACAATTAAGCTGGTTTGTTTTGTCATCTGTTTGGAAGGTTGTATTTATCAGGAATGGTAGGTGGCCTCCATTTCTGTGGAAGATGCCTCGCTGTCTTGATTCCACAAACAGGCTATGTACAGGTGGACAGGGAAGATGAAGCCCCCCTTAAAATGGTGGTATAGACCCCTCCTAACATAGGAAGATTTGATGGACACAATCTGAGGAATCACACTTTGAAAATGGAAAATGGTACCGTAATTAAGTTTGGATGTTCAGTTCAACATCCCCTCCACGGGTGCAGACTGGAGCTCTCTGAACTGCATGCCCTGTAGGGGTCCGTATGTTCGGCATGGGTAGAATGTTTATTATCAACAGGTATTATTCACATTTTCAGGTAGCACACCAAATACCCAAATAAATGCCTGTGACCAAAATGGGTATCCACACACCTGGGCTTTGAGGATATTCTGTTTTGTTTATTTTGTTGTTTTGTAGCTTTTCATTTTAATCATTTTGGTTTTCCAGTCATTTCAGTTATGTCATTTTTGGCAATTGCACATGTGCAGTAGTATTTATCTTACAGAAGGGATGCAATCAAAATACCAAAATGACAGAAAAAACAAAATAACCAAAATGAAACCCCCCCAAAAAAACCCATCAACTTGAATGAACCAAAACAGATGCCTGATGGAACAAAAATGGGTAGTGTTTATTATCCACCTCGCTGCTTTCGGTTTGGTTCAGGTTAATGTGACCAGTTTGCTTGTTTTTCCAGTATCTTGTTCCACTCTAACACATCTGTTGTTATTTCTTGTTTACTCCCAGGTCCCATCTGTTCGGGTCCTCTCCTGAATGGCTTTGGGCCCTGCTTAGTCTGGGGCTTCCCACAACTGCGGCTCTATGGGCCACCATTTCACACCAGTGCTTCTCACATACAAGTAAGTCAAGCTTATTGATGGACTCTATGTACTGGGGGGCCTTGCAGGGCTTCCCAATGCATGGGGCTGCAGTGCACAGTCATGCCATGCAGTCTGCACTTGCCTGAATCCTGCCTGGCAAATTGCAATAGTGACTTGTCAAAGCCTTGGTAGCGTAATCCTACATGCTGGATGAAAGTCCACGCTGAGCACTGATGGGTTTGACATCTGAATCTGAACTGGGAAAGAGAACTTATTCAGGTTCTTTCTACACCCTGAAGGGACTTGACAAATATTTTGCTAGAACAATTAACCATCTATTTGATTAATCATCTAGAGTACTTTGGTTTAATTGTACTTTGAGTTGACATCCCAGATGTGTCCAGTGGGAGCTTAAGGAAGTAATTCAATATATCGGAGAACTAGAAACATTAACCTACAGTGATGGCTAAGGCAACAGGAGACAGTCCAAGTCACCTCCAGACCAGGCAAGGGGGCAGAGTCTCCAGGGTGGGAGTAGTACTTATCTATGAAGGCAGCATGCACTGCTCCAGCTCCCAGCATCCCCCAGCCAAGACCAGCAGCAACTGCACCAGGAAGGGAGTTTTTAAGAGTGGGTAGGGGTGAGGCCAGCACTCCACCACCCTCGCCCACTCTGAAAACTATCTTTTTGGTAGGGCTTTTTGCAAATGGCCTGAGTGATGCTAGGAAATGTTCAGAGTAGGCAGGGGCAGTGAGCTGGCCCCACTCCGTCCCTCTGAAAATTTCCTGGCGGCACTTCAGTCACTTGAAAAGGGCCCTTTCAGAGTCCGTGGCCCAGGCTCAACTGAGCCGCCTTGCTCTATGGTCGTTGTGCCTCTGCATGGTCCAAAACGTGTACCACCAGTAAACTCCGCCCACCAAATGTTGTGATTTTGGATAATCTGGGACCTAGATCAGAATAACCCTTAATGAGGTCTCCTAAAGCAAACACCTCTGGTCTGCTCCTCTCCTAAAATAAATAGTCCCATTTGTAGGGTTCTTTTAGGTCTTGTGAGCTTGCCATGGTTTTTTTGGCAACACCAGCACAGTAACTGAAGTTATGGAAAGTTTACATTGCACTTACTGGAAATCTATAAATCTCTGCTAGCTTCCCAAGTTTGGTTTATTCAATTAAATTGTAGGGCACCCGGTACATTGCTGGCACTATATAAATGCTTGCTAATCATAATAATTTGAGGTAGGGGTGAGGGGGGGAAGATTTACCAAAGCCAGCAAGTGGGAGGGGCACAGTCTTGCCTTGTTCCTTTATTTTTCATGTGGCTTCTGTTTTGACAAGTGTTATCGTTCTGTGGGACCAAGTGGGAGGAAGGCAGGGAAAGCAGATCCTTACCCCGTGGGAGGTCCCCTGGAAGAGTCCAACTGGAATCCAGAAATAGCAGCCAGGGTTGTTTCATTTTGTGTTTGGAGGATGTGACATTTTATTGTCCTGTTTCATGGCCTAAAATAAAGAAATGACAGAGCCAGATTTTGAGTTGTGGCACCATTTTAAATACACAGCAGATTCAGTGACTTCTGTGGAGTTATTCCAAATTTTACATCAGTTCAAATCTGAGAGCAGCATGTTGTGAGGGCTCAGTTCTGAGATTTTGCAGGGAAGCAATGGAGCCTTGGGAAAGGAATAAACAGAGAGAGCACTTTGGTTGCACTCAGCGATGTTCCATTGGAGAAAGACAAAAAAACAAAAAACAGCTGAACTCCAAAGCCTGCCTTGATATATAAACAAAGGGGGAATTTCCTTGGCTACGAAACTGTTTATATCCTTCAGGAAACATGTTATCACATCTCATCCGTCTCTAGGCAGTTTAGACTCCAAGCTCACTTCCTTTGAAATGATAAACAAGAAATCAGACAAGAAAGATTATGGCTATGTTTCCATCCCAGCCCATCCTATCTTTCAGTTTCTAGGGCATAAAGAATGGCTACAGATTGACCCCCTAATGGAATGGTACATGTTTTGTTCTTTGCTATACCGTAAAGTCGTTTTTAAAGATTTTTTTATATATATAACAGCAGAGTCTGTTTTAACTGGGGCTGGATTTTGCTTACGTTACTTGGAGGACTTTTTTGGTGCGGGGAAGGAGAAAAGAGCTTTCCTCTCCTAGCCTGGCCTGACAATATGAATCAAAGCCCAGGTGGGGCAGACCTTGCCTGACCTAGGATGAAAGGTTGGGTTTTAAATGGTGTTAGCTATTACTGTAATATAGTTATTAACACTTCTCAAATTCTAGACAAAGCAAGTTGTTTTATAGAACAGGCCAAGTTGACTGAATTGAAACCATTGGCACAGCTAATGGAACTATGTTGAGCAGGGAAATACATTTTTGAAAACGGTGCAGTCCTTTTAAACCCAGGTGTAGGTTTCTGGGAAAATTCCACAATTCCCATGAAGACCTGGAGGAATTAGAGTGGCTCTGCAACATCCCTCTGCAAAAGTCCATGTTTCTATGTGCTCTTGGATGATGATGGAACAGAAATAGACTGACGCACTTATCTAGACATAACAGTTGTTAGTGGCATCCAAGCTATATGTTTGTGGCATCCAAGTTAAGCAGGAATTACATGTGTTTGCACCAGGGCTGAAACTCATTCTCACAGTTCGAAAAAATCTCATCAAGAACCAGGTTCTGGACAAGATTTTCAAGATTGAGCACAAGTCAAGAATCGCCTAGCTCTCAACCCATTCTCACAAGATTCTCGACAGTCAAAACAACACTCTGCATATGAACAAAATGGCCACCATGACTTTTCTGCACATGCACACCCTCAGTGGCCATTTTGTGCATGTGCAGAGCAGTTGCTGTTTTTTGAGACTCTCACGAGATTCTTGAAAACCATAGCGAGATCTCGCAAGATCTCACCGGGGTTGCAAGAATCTTGCGAGATTCTTGTGAGATTGTTCACTATTCTTGTTTCATCTCTAGTTTGCACATACCGACATAACAGAAGAATGCCTGTTAAACACCGAAAGCAAATGGCTAGCATTACATCAGGTAACACTCTAAATGACCCATTCATTCCTCTGGAATCTCATCTTTTAGTTTATTACCTTGCCTGCAAGGCTGCAGTGCTAAGCTGGCACACAGAGCACTGCTTCATAATATTTCTTCCTGCAGGGAAATACCCTCAACAATGGATTTGAACTCCAGCCGTGCATAGAAATAATGCTGTCTTTGATCTTCTCCCCCATATGCAATTGCTCTTCAGATGCTAGCTAAAATCTTTACACTTGTCATTTAGGAATCTGCGTGGTGCCAAATGAGGCACAGAGCATATTGGAAAAGCAGATTGCTCAAAATAATCACTTGCTAAATATTTTAAGTTTGTGGGCAAATTGGCTTCAGAAAGATTTGAACCTGGAACCAAGTTTGGTAATAAGGGGGAAGTGATCACTAGCAGATAGGGCTGCTAGAGTCTTTGTATTTGTAGGGGACTTCCTTCATGGAAGACAGCAGCTTATTGAATCCTCTCTCTTCTCCAGGCAGCAGAGGTATTCAACTGCACCCCCTGATTCCACCATGTATGCTTAATACGAGCCTGGACCCACACTTAGATGTGCAGGATCCTAGGCAGACTCCCCGGCCACTCTGCCCTCCATCATTTGGTGGTGGGTCAGCAAACTCAGGACTTCTTCCCTGGCAGCCCAGGATACCCTTCACTGCTGACTGGCCAGCCTCAGCCTGGTTGTTCCCATCTATATAGAGCCAGCACAAGAAGCAGGAAGTGTCTTGGCTAGGGTTGGAAGTTTGTTTTGGTGGTGGCGTTTTTTTCTCGTTCTCATTAGAATTCTGGTTCTTGATTTGTTTCACGAAGAAACAGCAAACTGTTTTTTAAAAATAAAGGTTACACTCACTGTGAGCTCTGGGGGGCGGGGTGTGTGTGTGGCCTGGCCACAGTCCAAGCAGTGGGGAAGTCTCTGCTTCTTCTGGGTGTGGAGGTTCCAGCCCCAAAGATGAGCATGTTGCACATGGAGCTTGGGGGGGGGCAAGGAACCCGGCCCAGGAAGCATGGGAGCCTCTTCTGCTCAGGGCATGGGGGGGCAGCCTGCAGGCCAGGGCCAGGCCGCCTTGTTGGCCCCTTCCAAAGTTCCCAGAGCAGCACTCTGGCTGGTCATTGGCCAACTGATCTTCAGGCTGGTCCAGCCTGGCCCTGCCCCCCAGAGCTCACAGTGAGTTTAAACTTATATTTTTACATTTTAAAAAAAATATTTTGTTAGTTTTTGGAGAGTACGGACCAGGACCGAAGTCCCAGTACTCGAACTAACAAATTTTTTGGTGAGAAGCAAAATTTCTTCTCAGTTCAGCCCTAGTTTTGGCAACACAGCAAAATCTTGTGTGAGAGAGAAATTGCAGTTTGCCCTTCTTCCAGTCTCCCCCCCCGCCCCATCTTCTGCCTCTCTGCTTAACTGTTTTGCTTCGTTCCTCACTTTTCTTGCTCTGTTTTGATGCCCTTCATGCCTTGACTTCTGTTAACTCGAGACATAGCCCAGGCTAGTCGGAATCCCACCCGTGCAAACATTTGGTGGGTGTTCTCTAACGTGATGGTGACCTGTGGAGTAAAGTGTGCTTAAGCCGGCCATCGTCATGTCTGAAAACAGCCTAGGTGATGGTTCCTGGATACCTGTCTTGCGCAGACACTGGGTGCTGTTTTTACACACACATTTCTCCTGCATGTTTGCTGTTACATCCTGGACTTTCTGTGTGTCTAAATCACTCTCCCAAATCTTAAAACATCCGGCTCTTTGAACTTCTGTGTAGAACTTCTCCTAGAAATTTTGTGTGTAAAATGTTCTCCTGGTAAACTGCTTTGCTCCAGGCAGCTGCAGTCACTTGGTTTCCATGGCAGCCCATCACGTCTACAGCTGCGGCTACTTTAGGCTGCCTCAGGGCAGTGTGAGTGTGACGAATGCATCCGGAACTTACTTGTGGACTTGTAAACGCAGAAGGTTGAAAAATCCTGAACCTAAAGTGTGTGTAAACTAAAAATGCCCACTGGTTCTATCACATATGCACATGTGTACATGGTTCCTTCTACATACATACACATGTGTATGTTTCCTCAATTTCCTCTGTTCTTCCCCTTTACAGATCCTCCTTGCTAGCAAATGAAAACCTTTCACAATTTGTCAGGGATACTGCAAATAAGGGGCACCATAAGTGATGTGCTGTAGCTGTATACATGGCTCTGTCTACCCAGTTACTTGAGGGTTGTTTGGAAGAGACATTTCCATTGGGAGGGCTGGTGAGAAATTACTGCTGTAGACCCTCGGCAGGGCTTAATTTGTGACAGGGCTTGACAGTCAGGCCCAGCTCTGTGCCAGCACCTCTTCTCATACTAGGACATCGTACTGGAAGCACCTCTTCCAGACCTTGTTACTCATTCCTGCCATACCTCACCCATGGCTACATAAAGTTTGATGCAGGTTGGTGCTGCCTAGGGTTGCCACCTATGTATATTTTTCCAGGCCACTTATGAAAAATGCATGTTGCAGGGCCTGCATTTATTTATTTATTTATTTTATTTTTATTTTTAAATGTTCGCTACCCCGCCCCTCCTGCCACAGGCAGCTCGGGGCGGCTTACAATTCGCAAAACATTAAAACAACAATTTAAAAACAACTAAAAGGAGGACAAAAAAGAGGAAAATAACCCTTACCCAACAACCCACCCCCTCGCCCATCTCCCCCGCCAAATGCCTGGCAGAACAGCCAGGTCTTACAACTCCTCCAAAAAGAGGGGAGATCCGGGGCCAACCAGGCCTCCACTGGGAGTTCCACAGCCGTGGTGTGGCCACCAAGAACGCCCTCCCCTGCGTGGCCCCCCAGAAGACTCGGGGTACCTTGAGCAGGGCACCTCCAGATGACCGCAGGGGTCGGTTCAACACCCGGGGACTGAGGCTGTCTCACAAGTAGGTGGGGCCTAGGCTGTTTAGGGCTTTATAGGCCAAAACCAACACATTGAATCGGGCCTGGAAAACCACTGACAGCCAGTGCAGAGAGCAGAGCACTGGTGTAATATGCTCCCAGTGGCCCAGTCCTACCAGAAGACGGGCCACCGTATTCTGCACCAGCTGCAGTTTCCGAGCTGTCACCATAGGTAGCCCCACATAGAGTGCATTACAATACTCCAATCTAGAGGTGATGAAAGCATGGATGATGGTAGCCAGCTCAGAGCCTGAAACAAATGGCCGAAGTCATCGCACCAGATGTAATTGGCAAAAGGCACTCCTCGCCACAGCCTCCACTTGGAGATCCAGGTGGAGCTGCACATCGAGGAGCACCCCCAGACTCTGTACCTGGGATACCAATGGAGGACAGACCCCACCAATAATGGGGCTACCATCTCCATCGCTTTACCCACCAACACCACCTCCATTTTGTCGGGATTCAACCTGAGTCGGTTAGTCCTCATCCAGTCCCCCACAGTCATCAAACACCGAGTAAGCACCAAGACTACAGGGCCTGGGTCTGTTGAAAAAGAGAGATACGGCTGGGTGCCATAGGTTCCAATACAGGCCCTGCAACATGTATATTTCATAACTGGCCTGGAAAAAATATACATAGTTGGCAAACCTAGTGCTGCCACCAATCAGCTATTTTGTTGGCAGTAAGTGCTTTGCCACAAATTTGTTTTCTGGTGGCAGCGCCAGCATCAGTCTCCAACTATTATTATTATTATAATTATAAGCATTTGTATAGCGCCAGCAGTGTACCCGGTGCTTTACAGAACAGTAATATAGATGCAGTCACTGCCTACGGCTTACAATCTAATAGACATAGAGGGCGGAGACAAGGAGAAGGGACATAGGGAGAGACAGGGGATAAATAACATTCCAATGGAATGCCTCCCATCAAATTTTATCCATCCCTGAGCAAAGTAGAAGTGAGGAGAGGGACTGGCGGAGTAGTGGAGTATAACAGGGCAACCTCACCAGACCTTCTCAGCACCCCCACATGCTTCTGGGATCAAGTGGTGAGACTTCACAGGCAGCCGTCCACCCCTGAACTTTGTCTTTTTGTGTGTTTTTCCAAATTAAGCCCTGCTCCTCAGCTCAGTGTTCCTACCATGGGAGCGACTGTGGCCTTCCCTCCACAGGACTTGGCTTTGTAGTACAAGGCCAAAGAGTCAGGAAATCTGCCTATCTGACTCATTTCCTCTGCAGTTTTACTGCTGATTTTTAAAGTCATTTGGTAGGAAATGGAGATGTCCGCATACAGGCTCTGGGGACGGAGAGAATCCTTTCTTTCAGTAGCAATGTAAATAAAGTAGAATTTCCTGGTTGAAATCCACTTGCATCCCTGAAGCAGTAAGTCAGAAGTGTGTGTGTGTGCGGGGGGGGGGGGGGGGGGGGGGAGGTTGCTGTTCTCCCTGCTTCTTCAGTGGGTATTAACAAATGAGACAATAGCCCCCGGAGTTTGGGTTCGGTCAATTCAGCCCCCACTCACATGTGTAGAGTCTAATATATAGGCATCCCCCTGTGTGTATTTCTTTTGCATTCGGGGAGCCCCCACTCAGCCCCCTCCCCAGGTTTAGCATAAGTCTAATACAAAGACAGGCATTCATCCCTGCCACACTCTGCTCACCAAACCCTCCCCGCCCCCCACGCACACTCTTGGTATCCCACCTCCTGCCATGATTCACAGCTGCACCAAACCATGGGAAGAAGTCACATCAACTGTTTCTTTCTTCCAGGCTATTATGACTCCAGGAGGCGGTCCAGCACCTATCCCTGCCCACCAATGGAGGTTCATACGTGGGTTTATACTTGACAGCACTTGGCAGGTGGTTTGAAATAACCTTTTGCTATGCAGTTGGCACATAATGCTGAGTTTATTGAGTAAATCACATACTTTATTGAGTACCTACCTATAGTGATCACTGAAAGTGAAAATAAAAATTGAAATTGAAAGCAATCAGTTTTTGCATTATGTCATCACCTGGTTCCTCACATCAATGGCTCACAGTGCAGTACTGGTAGGTAACAGCATACAGTTTTATTGTGGTCTCACCTGCCCCAGTGTTGGAAATCCCTCTCGGTTTGCATAAAACCCCCAGCCAAACATTAGCCTCTTGTACCCCTTCTCCAGCATCTTCTGCATTACCATACAATGGGGGTGGAAAACATCCCTGCTCACGAGGACGCTCTGCACTTCTCCAAGTGTCCAAACCTTGTATAGGGCAACAAGTTCTTCTTCGGTCAGTTCGCAGTAGGGATGGGAGAACAGAACGCCGTTCGGACGTTCGGTTCAAAACCCGAGTTCAGGTTCGGCTGTTCAGTTCGGCCGAACTCGGCTGAACATTCAAAAAAGTGCTATCGGTACCGAAACTGAATTTTTTTCAGTATCGGTATTTTTGGCCCTGAAACCACCCCTGGTGCCAGGAAGTCTGCTTCTCAGCTGCCTCCCCCTTCTGAACTCATCTGAACTTTTACAAACTGTTCGGAAGTTCAAGCGTTCGGTTCTGAAGTTCAGTTCGGTCCTCCAAACAGGCCGAGTTCGGGCCGAACTCTGAACTTCCAAACCACGTTCGCCCATCCCTAGTTCGCAGTCCGTGTACCCCAAGTCACTTTCCCCCCCAAGAGATTCATCTCATCTCTGCCATTGAGTCAGGGCACTCCTGGTGGCCCCGCGAGTATCCTCTCACTGTCATCGGGGCAGTGATGAGAAAAAAAGGCAGGGAAGGTCCAGCCTCCATTAGTGACTGCCCTACTTCTGACAATGCACAAATGTCCAGAAAAGTTGCGATCTCATTCGTATGTCTCTCTCTTATCTCATCCAGGACTTCCACTCTTCCATTCTGCTGAACTTTGAACTACAGCAAGGTTGTATGGTATCTGCACTCCATCATGCATACATAGAACCCCACTGTGTGCGCATGTGCCACCCTATGAGCACATAGGCTGCCTCGAAGCATGGGTCTGTCAGTTCTCTCTGTACATCAGGCCTCACCCAAATGTCAGCAAAGGTCAAGGTATCCATCACCCCCCAACTTCTCCGGTCCCTGTACTCTGCGTGACCGCAGCACCCACAGAAAAAGCCGCAGTCATTTTGGTTTTCCAGGCAAACAACCCACAGCAGTAGCTTTCTATGGCATTATGACCCATCTTGCTTGTTGCAAAAAAAAACCTGTTACATTCAAAAGATAAGAAATTATAATTATAAGAGTAACTTTTAACCAATGGGCATCTCTGCTTCCACATACATTCCAAGCACAGTATCCTTCAGAGCACATGACCAATGGTGGCCAATAGCCGATCACGTGCGATGTACAGCCAATCCTAGATAAACAGTCACCCAGCTCTTTAAGCTGTGCAAAACATTTGGCACTTGGTCTACAGAGTTCACAGATACCAGAGCTGCAGCCATAGAGACCCATGCCAAGAACATTCTTGTGCTTGATATTGCGCTCCAGGCCTTCTGTCATCAATGCACAGACTTCTGGGCGTCTGTCCTCATGGAGAGATGCTGAATGGGTCCAAACTTCAGGATGCCTCATCCTAGGGCTGAAGCAGTGGCAGCTTTTACCACACCACGATTCCATTCCATCGTTTCGGAATTGCCTGTGCCACACCGTGGCTTTTCTGCCAACATTCCGCTAATTCCGCTGGCATTCTGCAAATTCGGAAACTATCGGAAAAATTGCAGAATTGTCGGAAACTGTCAGGAAACCGCTGTTCCGCTATTTTGTGGCACTGGCGGAATGGCGGAAGTAGTGAAAATGGCATGTTTCCGCTATTTGTGAAGCCTGTGGAAGTAGTGGAATGAAATTAGCAGAACTGCAGAAGTAGCGGAATGAAACTAGTGGAATGAAAGCCTCTGCCACACCATACCACTAATTGCGGAAACGCTGTTTCCAGCAGAAATAGTTACTGCTGCGACTTTCTGCTACAACCCTACCTCATCCTACAGATAGCTGATACTTCAGGCCACAACTGGAGAAACAAAGCATGGTGATGCAGTTGCCCATCCCCATCAAGAAGTGCATTGCGTCATCTGGAAACTCACCACTCTGATTTCTTGCTGCTCTGTTGCCCAGTAATTTGGCATTGGAACCTCCATGGTGGCATCATACTAGTGGAGGCTTGCACAGTGATTGTGGAAGTACAGCTGGATGGGATGGTGCAGTTGACTGACCCTGTGGAGGTAATGGAGGGGCTTCCTGAACTGCAGGGACGATTGATGGGCGCCATAGCACTATCGCCATCATCTGCCCACCCCCTAGCAAGCACCACTACCTGAACTGAAAGAGGTTGTTCTCTGTGGTTGTCCAGGCCATAGTGGACTACCATGCCTGCTTCATGGATGTGCTGACCGGGTGGTCCTGGAAGAGCCATTACACCCGCATCTTCTGTCATTCCCCCTTCTTTGGCTGCATGTACATCAGAGATTTTTGACCCTCCACTGAAACATGCATTGAGGGGTTGCTCATGAGGTCTGTTGTTCTTGGGAACCCTGCCTGCTCCCTAAAGCCCTGGCTCATGAAGGCATACAGCACTGACTGCACTCCAGAGCAAAAAGTACTTTAAACTAGTAGCTCAGCACCACCTGCTCTGTTGTGGAAAGAACATTCAAGTTATTAAAGCAGCACCTGAGATCAATTGCAGCCAGAATTTATTTCCAGGTAGAGACTGCTCCCCTTCTAACTACCACTGTCTGAGTCCTCCATAACATCTGTGAGCCCAGCGAGGCCACATTAGAGAACCCCCCCACCACTTAGCTGTGGTGAGCCAGTGCCCCTGTTCTGGGACCAGCTGAACCAAGCAGTGCAGAGCCAGAGAGAACTGGGACACCTTGTGCAAGCATATCTACAGCAATCCATGCACAAACACCCAACCATCAGTGACCATTTAATGAGCATCCGTGAACTGTTTCAAATGATCTTTTTGTGATATCAATAAAGCCTTAAAAGATATTGCATGTGAGTCATTGTGCTTTCCTTTGGACCATCCACCCTCCCCCAGCACTGGAATGGCGTAATTTCCCTCTTTGGGTCCTGCGACAAATTCTTGTGCCCTCAAAAAGGTTTGTACCAGCTTTACAGCTGAGTAGGGAATGTCTCCTTTACTCTGGGGCCAGAGAACTCTGGTGATCTGTGCTGAAGGTCACTAAACTCATGAACCCTAGAGGGGACACATCGGGACCCTCTTTACCCCCATTCCATTTATACAGGAGTTTCACACTCCCCAGCCCCATTACCCTGGATCATGGTGACCTGGGAAACACCAGTCCTTTGTTCCTCTCATGAGTCCTGTGAAGCACTGCGAAGTAGCCCGTGCCTCAGCTCTCATGGCAATGTCTCTCTTCCCCTGGCCCTCTTGCTTGGATCCAGGTCCTCCTTAAATCCCTCTACCTCTCCTTCCAGATGGGTATGTGTCCCTCCAGCCTGGGGCCTCGGCTGGGTGCGGCACTCCCTGCTGATGTTGGCACTGTGCCCACTTTCCTGCCATCATACATCACCTCCAACCATTTTCTAGGGCTCTCCACAGCCCCCCTCCATCCTGCATGACAGACCCCCCCCACCTGTGCTATTTCCCACCAAGTGACCTTTCCCTGTGTGTTCCCTATTGGCATTCACAGGCTAGCCAGCTACAGGACTAAACCTCAGTGTTTTCCTATTAGCATTTGCAGGCTAGCCGGGGTCATAGAGTCATAAGGCTGGAAGTGGTCTCAAGGGTCATCTAGTCCAGCCCCCTGCACCACTGCAGGACCTGCCACACCCCAACCATCCACACAGAGCAATCCCACCAATAGCTACAAGTAGAGACTGGGACCAACCAGAGCACACCGATGCCTGAAATAACAGGAAATAATTTTAGAAAAAGAGGATCCAGATGTTCCAAACAGGCGAGCCACACCCAAGTACAGGGGAAGGTGAAAAACCCTCAGTCAACTGCCAATCTGCTCCTTCCCAACCCCAAATATGGTGATCAGTTAGACCCACCCTGAGCATGCGCACAGGCCCCACCAGCGAGGCACCTGGTATACAATGTAGTACCCAAGGTTCCAAATGGCCCGACAGTCCCATCTCCAGCTGCAGACAACTTTGATGCTACAGGAAGAAAGGGGGACGGGGAGACAACATGTATTTCTGGGGTGGGGGGACCCACCTTGTCCTGCAACATCAAATGTCCTGCAATAAAAACTCCTCACAAGATATGCCATAAATTTATCCAACTCCACTTTGAAGCAATTCAGATTCTTTGCTTCACAACTGCGCGTGGAATCTTATTCCAGTAGTTCACTGCTCTAATTGTTAAAATCTTCTTCTAATTTCCAGCCTAAACTTATTGATAACCAGCTTGTATCCATTAGTTCTTGTACCCACGCTCCCTTCTAGTTTGAACAAATCTTCCCCCTTGGAAGATTGTTGGAGTGTTGGGTTTGACTGGGGAGGGTTTAGTTCCATTCAGCATATTGCATTTTTATGTTGGATTTTATTGTATTTTAAAATCCAAAACTTATTATATTTTTTTGAAGATATTTGTATGCCACCACGAGCTGCCTTTTGGCAGGAGGGGGTGGGATATTAAATCTTTGTAATAAATAAATAAATCTGTTGCATCTGGGAATGGCAATAGGAAGTGCAGAGACACATGCATGTAGCCGGTTACTATAGGCCCTGGGCCTAGTACGTGCCCTGGTAAGTGCATGGTCAGTGGACTCCCCCTGCACCCCTGTTTTTGGTGAAGCTCCCACTCCCTTCCCTTCCAACCCCAAGTCCCAAAGCAGCTTATTGCTATGCCATACCAGTCCCCTTTCCTCCAAACTTCCCTCCTTTCCCAGAAAAAACATGGAAACCATGGATTATGAAACATTAAAGAACTTTATTTATCAAATAAATAAATAAAGGAAGAAAAATTAGCCTTTTTAAACAAAAAATTAAATTGTTGTTTCTTGTGTCTGCTCCTTTTGTGGGCAGGTGGGCGTGCTCACTTGGGTGGAGGGGTGTTTTTCTGATCCTCCTCCTGTGGATACAGCTGTGGAGGTGTGTTCACGGACGTTGTGCAGGAATGATTGGTGGGGGGAGGCGTGCCTGGCCCAGGAACTGTTCCCTGGTGTGAGCGCAGTGTGGAGAGGACTCAGGTGCTTTCCCTGAGGGGTGGATTGCTGGGGGAACCAGGGTGGGCAGTCAGGTTCCACGTAGGGCTGTGTGAACCGCCAATGGGGATTAGGAAATGGTGCCTGCCCCTGAGCAACAATGCTCACAGTCTCAGCGGCACCAACCGCCACCCTGGTGTTTCAGCCCTCCACCTGCCCAAAGGGAGGTGCCAACAAGCACCTGGCCTATGTTGCTACTGGGGTGGTTGCTGTGGTGGGATCCCAGCATCATACGCTTCTCCTCTGAGAAGTGAAAAACATAATCAGCCACTGTCATTTGCCTCATCCCCACCCCCCATCTGCCATTTTGGCTTCCTCCTCCCTGCCAGCCTGCTGTCCTGCCACGGTGCCTTCTGCCCTCCCCCCACCAGCCCACCATTCTGCCTTCCCACCCGTTTCCCACATCTACCATTACCGTCCTGTGGCACGGTTTCATTTCAGCTGTGTAAACGCAACCTTTCCCCCCTCCCCCACTGCATTAACTTACCATTCTCCCCTGCCTCCACCACCTCTTCTACAAAGGTTGCATCTGGGTCCTCTGTGCCCTCGACCAGAACCTTGGGTTGCTCCTCAAACAAGGGCTGGCTCTTGAGCTTGAGTGGATACCCCATGAGTGTGGGAACTGGGAAGCGGGAGGGAGGAACCCTAGCGGGAAAACACAGGATAGGATGGGGTCCACTCACACCAACCCCTACGGGCAGCAAGGTAGTGCCTGGAAACAAACCCTCAGGATCGAATATGGCAGATGGGACTATAGATCCCCAGCCTGGATCATCATAGGACACAGGGAAGTGCGCACACCTTAACGCTGCCTCAGAGCACAAGCACTCAGGAATGGGCGAGGGTACAGAGGTGAATGGGGACACGTGAGGCTAGGGGTACTGAGGCCCAGGTGGGGGGGAGAAGGACAGGGCACACACACGGGGGAATCCAGGGAAAGTGCTGCACAAAGATACCCAACAGGAAACTCACTTACCTGATCCACGCCGCACTCATTCTCTGACTCACTCACCCCACTCATTCATTCACCCCACTCACTCATTCACCACTGACACATGTCACGCACTCCAACATCCACAGCTTAACTAGAGGTAATCCACACACCAAGCAAGGGGCCAGTCTCACGGGCACTGACGCATTGATCACCAGCAAGGTCAGGGCAGCATAGAGCTGCCTTTATTTATAGTCTGAGGCCAAATGGCGTTGCAGGCACTCTGAGCGCTGCATGGCTGGAGCCAGGGGAGTGGCCTCCACTGCTGGCAACGCGTCCCCGGCCCCGCCTCCAGAATCAGCGTGCAGCTGGCGGGGAGGAGCCTGGTCCGGGGGCGTGTCCCCACTTGAGCACTGTCGGGGCACCGGCTCTGGGGCTGCGGGCGCCTCACTCTGACAGAGTGGAGAGAGTGATGGGGGGGGGCTTGGGGCTGGTCGTGGTTTCTCCCGCCTGGTGAGTAGGGGCCGCCACACACCCCCTTGCCCCCGAGCCTTGGGTTCTCCCGCTGCAATCCTAACAGCATCCCCCCTCCAAGGCTGACGGAGGATCCACGGCCGAGGTTTCAGGGGATACCGGGCATGAAAGAGCCGGATCAACCGCAGGGCGTGGACATCAGCGGCCTTTTCCCACGAACGTTCTGAGGGGCCGTAGTCATTCCAGTCAATAAGGTAGAGGAGGCAGCCATGCTGGCGACGAGAGTCAAGGATTCAGCGGACTTCATACTCGCCTTGTGGGACTGCCAGAGCAGGGTCAGTTGAAGCATTGAAGAGGGCAGGGGTCTGTGCTCGTTTCAGGAGCAAAACTTGAAATGCAGGATGAATATGATATGGGGCAAGCGGACCGTATAGGCAACATCGTTAATCTTTCGTACAATGGGAAAGGGTCCCATGTACTGATAGTCCAATTTGGTGGAGGGAATGTTCGAGGGATTTGACAGAATGAGTCAGGGCTTTGTGAAAATAAGGGGTAAAGGTTGTCCAATTTTGCTTTGGACTGTTCTACCAATTCAGTGTAACTACCCATGTCAGATGATACCATTCTGGTGTGAGCAGGGGTGACCCTCCAGGGGGGAGGGTTGTCTGCCAGTGGCAGAGGCGGGGGGGGAATCCCCCTTGCTGGCCTGTTGGGGCAGCCTATCGGGGGTAGGTGTCTAGCAGGGTTCTCTAAGGATGGGAGGGCTTCTGCAGCTATTGGGGTTGTTACAGGTCGGGGGAGATATGGTCCAAAGGGGAGGTGTGTTCCATGAGTGAGGAGGGAGCGGTGCCTTCTGCCTGTTCCCTTCTCAACCCCCCATGTGGGTAGGTTTTGGGTTGAGGCCCAGGAGACCCCAGGCCTTGCTTTGGTGCTGCTGAACATGAGGTCAGTTGTCAATAAGTCATCTACCATCCAGGAGTTTATCCCAGAGTGGGATGCCGACCTCGTGTGTATTACAGAGACCTGGCTGGACCTATTCTGGCCAAACTTGTCCTGGCTGGGTCCTCTGTGCAGCATCAGTCTTGGCTGGAGCGGGGGGGCAGTGTAGCCATTGTTAGGATGCATTGTCTTTTAGGAGATATCCGGTGCAGGCTCCACCAGGTGTTGAGTGTCTCCAGCTTGTGCTGGATTTTGCCAGGGACAGATTAGGGGTGCTGCTGGTGTACTGTGCACCCAATTGCCCTGCAGCATCCCTACATGCCCTTGCTGATCTGGTGTCAGACGTGATCTTCCAGACACCTAGATTAGTGGTCCTGGGGAATTTTAACATCCACGCTGACACCGATCTTGGAGGAGCGAGGCATGAGTTCATGGCCTCCATGACAACCATGGGCCTGTCCCAAATCATCTGTGGCCCCACACACGAGTTGGGACATACACTGGATTTGATTTTCTGCACCGGCCTTGAGGCGGGGGGTCAGTTAGTAGGAGTTAGGGGGGGTGGAGCCTTTGTCATGGTCTGACCATTACCTCCTTAAGGCCTGCATCCTGGCACATGTCATCCCCCAACAGGGTGCAGGACCTATTAGATTGGTCCGCCCTCAGAGACTTATGGACCCAGATCAGTTCCGGAATGCTCTGGGGGAGTTTTCCCTGGACCTTGACACCAGTGGTGTTGATGATCTCGTAGCCTTCTGGAACACCTTGCTGGCCGAGACCATTGATAGAGTGGCTCCCAGGCATCCGCTGCCCTCCTGAGTCTCCCCCAGGTCTCCTTGGTTTACTGAGGGCCTGCAGTGTTTGAAGCGGGAGAGCAGGTGGTTAGAATGACGGTGGCACCAGACTCGCGATGTGTATGATCGATCACAGCATAAGAGCAGTTTAAAGGCCTATGCTGTGGCGGTGCAGGAAGCAAAGAGGCAGTTCTTTGCTGCCTTGATTGCACCTGCAAAGTCACATCCAGCTGAGCTTTTCCATGAGGTGAAAGGCTTGGTCAGTCCTGCCTGCCTCCACCTGGACCTGGATCAATCCAGTGACCGCTGTGACCGGTTTATCGAGTACTTTGTAGATAAGATTGCTCGCATCCTCACGATTTCGGTACCACAGTTATTGCAGAGGATCATCTTGGGGCTATGGATGTCCCATCCTGTCTGGTTTTGTGGGATCGGTTTCAGATGGTGTCACCTGCTGATGTGGAGTCCTTGATGGGATCTGTTTGTGCCACCACTTGTGAACAAGACCCATGCACATCCTGGTTGGTGAAAGCCAGTCAGGAGAGTTACGATCGTTGCCAGCTGGAGTGGTTAGTGCCTCCGTTCGGGAGGGCAGGGTGCCTGACTGCTTGAAAGAGACTGTGGTTAGGGCCCTGCTCAAGAAACCATCTCTTGATGCTGATGCTCCTGCCAGTTATTGGCCGGTCTCTAACCTCCCCTTTTTAGGGAAGGTTATTGAGCAGGCTGTGGCACAGCAGCTCCAGGAACATCTGGACCACACCGGATTCCTTGATCCCTCTCAGTCTGGGTTTCAGCCTGGGTATAGTACGGAGACTGCACTGGTGGCCTTGGTTGACAATCTCCGTCTGGCATTCGACCAGGGCCGTCAGACCTTATTGGTCCTGCTAGACCTTTTAGCTGCATTTGACACAGTCGATCATGAGGTGTTGAGTGACTCACCTGCAGGACCGTGCCGGGATTGGTGGGACGGTCTTGGACTGGTTTCGTTTGTTCCTGGCTGGGAGAATTCACCAGGTGGTCTTGGGGGAGTGTACGTCTTCTCCCTGGGACCTTACGTGTGGAGTCCCACATGGTGCCATTCTGTCCCACCTCTTGTTTAACATCTATATGCAGCTGTTAGGGGCGATCATGAGAGGGTTTCAAGGCATACAGCATCATCAGTATACTGATAACACTCAGCTCTATCTCTCTTTTTCTACCGACCCAGGTCACGCAGTTGCCTTATTTTCCCAGTGCCTGTCAGCTGTGGGGACTTGGATGAGGTTGAGCCATCTGCAATTGAATCCTGACAAGACAGAGGTGATGTTGGTGGGCGAGGGCTTGGGGGGCCTGGGAGTGGTTGAATCTCCTCTTGTTGAGGGAGGTTTGCCCTCCCATGGTCTCTTAAGTGCAGAGTCTGGGTGTGCTCCTCGATTCACGGCTCAGCCTGGAATCTCAGGTTGTGGCTGTGGTGGGGGTTGCGTTTCAGCAGTTACATGTTGTCCAGCGGCTTCAGCCGTATCTTTCAGACTCTGACCTCGCCACCGTCATCCATGCCTTCGAGGCTGGATTACTGCAACCCGTTCTACACAGGGCTTCCCGAGAAGCTGGTCTGGAGACTGAAGCTGGTGCAAAATGCCATGGCCCATCTCCTTACGGGGGCGGGCCGCAGGGAGCACATGACACCAGTGCTCTGGTCTTTGCACTGGCTGCCTATAAAGCACCGGGCCAGGTTCAAGGTGCTGGTTTTAACCTTTAAAGCCCTTCACGGCCTGGGTCCTACTTATCTGTGGGACCGCCTCACTCCCCATGTGCCTGTGCGACCCTTGAGATTGTCTGTGGGAGCCTTTTTGGAGGTTCCCCAACTGAGGTGGGTGGCCACCAATGTTAGATCTTTTTCGGTGGCCGCCCCTGTGCTGTGGAATTTGCTCCTGGAGGAGGCTCGGTTGGCCCCCATTCTCCTGTTGTTTTGATGTTTATGTAAGAGCTGGCTATTCTGCCAGGCCTTTGGCGGGGGGGAGGGGGAGGGGGTGGGAGGGAGTTTTCTTCCCTGCATTTTTGTGAAATTTAACTGTTTTTATTGTTTTATTGTTTTTATATTTGCTGTTTGCCACCCTGGGCTGCCCTGTGTGCCCTCCTGCACACAGGAGGGCACACAGGGAAGCAGGCACACTGTATTTATTTATTGTATAAATAAATATTTATTTATTTATTTATTTATACAAACATTTTACCCTGTCCCTCCTGACAGGGTAAAATGTTTGTATAAATAAATAAATAAATAATTCTCTTTGATCCTTCAGTGTGCCTGCTTCCCTTTCTAACTGAGGGCTCTTTTAGACTAGCGGTTCGCCATTGCCTGAGCTAAGCACGGGCACCTGCAACATTCCTACATCATGAATGTACCCCAGTCTTTCTCTATGTTCCCCTCCCGACGTGTCCAAAATTCATATCTGTTCAGTGCCAGGCACATTGCTGGTGCTATATAAATAATACATAATAATTCTCCAGGCTCTTCTCTATTGAGTAAGAGTTTGTTCAACACATCAAGTGTCAGTAAATAGCCAGGACAAGACTTTATCCCGAACATTCTCAGTTGCTGACTGAATGCTTCCTGTGAGCTCCATTAGGAGTGTCAAGCAGTGCAAAGTGGTGGCAGCACATTTAAAATTAATTAACGGATTCAGTTAGCTTTCAGCTGCGAATGAATCAAGACAGAAGCCTGACATGACAGAACATGTGAGACTCCACAGGGATATATATTTATCTTCCCTGTACTGAGTGAGATGTTTTCTGTCTAACTCCATCTGGCTGGAGCAGAAGCATGTGGAGGAGGTACTATATTGATTCCCGCTATAAGATACTTAGGGCTCTTTTAGACGAGCGGGTCACCTTTGCGCAACCTGCTCGCGCGATATTTCAAAATCCCACGATGCGGGATTACACAAGACGGCCATCGGGGATCACGCACATGAAAGGCGGTCGCACATTATTTGCCGACTGCAAATTAAATACCTCGATGTGTGAGGTATTTTATTCGCAGTCGCCAAATAACGCGCAACTGCCTTTCATGCGCGTGATCTCCGATGGTCATTTTGTGTAATCCCACGTCACGGGATTTTGAAATATTACACGTGTGGGTTACGCGACGGTGACCCGCTTGTCTAAAAGCAGCCTAGCTCATAAACTGGCCTGGGACTAATCCTCAAAGATTCCCATCTACAAGAGCCCAGATTCTGGGGTAGGTGTACCCCAACAGCTCTGACTTCAAAAGATGGCCCCAAGATGTGGATAGTGGAGGGAAGAAACAACATGAAAACGTCGATTGTTTCAATGTCTCATTGACAGATGAAGTCTTTCCTGTCAATATGTGTTAATTTTGCTAATACATCTCATTACCCTGTGTCTTGAAAAAAGCCATAGGAAAATATAGTCCCTGCCCTGAGGAGCTTACGTACAAACAAAAAGTGGGAGAAGGATAACGTTTATACCCCATTTTGCAGATGGCGGAATTGAAGCACAGAATGACATACCCAAGATGACATGGTGATTCTGCATCACAAGCAAGAAATGAAACCAGATCTCCTGTGTCCTCAACCAGGGGCAGACTAATAGGATGGCTACTATGGGCATCAATAATAATTTGGTTGTCAAATCATCTGCAGCCAAATGCCATCAAAAATTGAAGGGGTAGAGGGGTCACTGCTGATAAAATTTGGGCCAGGAGATGGTCCTTTTTTTTTTTTTTGGCCAAAACACAGTTGTTGATGGGTTATGCAGAATATACCCCATTTGTTTTTGTTTTCATATTTACTTTTTAAAATACCTTCATTTTTGGATTTTCATTTAAAACCAATTTGTTTTGGTAACTTTTTTTTCATTTTAAAACTATTTTAAAAATTAAAAAATCACTGTGCATGCACAAGAATTGGCCACCAGACCAGTCTGCACAAGCATACCCTTTTCCAAAATGGCATCAGCAGCATTGCCACCATTTTGTGAAAGGGCAGCCAGTCTGCACATGTGCAGTGGCTGTTTTGTGCATGCACAGACCGGCTCCCCTTTTTCAACATTGCAGTGACACTGCTGCCACCATTTTGGGAAAAGGTGTGCATGTCCAGTGTGGTCCAGCAGCCATTTGCGCATGCACAGTGATTTTTTATATTTTATTTTTAAACAAAAACAAATGAAAGCAAACGTATGTCATTTACTTATTCATTTGTCTTTGAGTGTTTAGTTACTAAAACAAATGGGGCTCCATTCATCTTAGTCATTTAAAAAATGAAATGAATTGCACTCCCCTAGTTGTTGATCCAAAAAAATTTCTGAAAGAACATAAGAAGTGCTGTTCTGGGTCAGACTGATGGTCCAATGAGCCCAGAATCCTGTCACTGAAGGTGGACACCCTTGGTAGTTTCACAGAAGTACACAGCAGGTCACAATAGGGTGACCCATTCCCTGCCATTTACTCACAGCTTTCGACAGTCAGAGGTTACGTCCCCTGACCAGCTTGACCAATAGCCATTTATGACCATTTTGACCCTTAAATAGAATCCCATGACCCCAGACGGCCACTCTGTTGATGAGCTAGTCCAGCTTTGGAACAGCTTGCTGGGGGAGGCCATTGACACGGTGGCTCCGAGATGCCCTCTGCCTCTCTCTCGTCACCGCAAGGCCCCTTGGTTTACTGAGGGACTGCGGTGTATGAAACAAGCAGGCAGGAGGCTGGAGCGACACTGGCATCGGACTCGATCTGACTCCGAATGACTTCTCCATAGGGCCAATTTGCAGTCCTATGTTGAGTCTGTGAGGACAGAATGGAAGGAGTTCCTTGCTGCCCTCATAGCATCTGCAAAGTAACGCCTGGCGGAGCTGTTTTGGGTGGTGCGGGGGCTGGTCAGTCCAGCCTCCCTCCGCCTGGACAGGGACTTGTCCCAGGCCCGTTGTGAGGAATTTGTCACCTACTTTGCAGACAAGATTGCTTGGATTCAGAGCGACTTTGACGCTGGGTTGGGGGCAGTAGGTGGAGAGCGCGAGGTGATGGTCCAACTTTGTGGGTGGAGTTTCAGGAAGTGACACCAGCTGATGTGGTGGATGTCTTGGGGTCTGAGAGAGTTGTGAACATGATCCATGCCCATCCTGGTTGGTGAAAGCCTCCAGGGAGACATTGGGGACGGAGCTGGCGAGGGTGGTCAACACGTCCCTGCAGTAGGGGAGGCTGTCGCCTAGCCTCAAGGAGGATGTGGTGCGCCCCCTGCTGAAGAAACCATCGTTGGATGTGAACACACTCACCAGCTACCGGCCTGTCTCTAACCTTTCCTTTTTAGGGAAGGTCATTGAGTGGGCAGTGTCAATCCAGCTCCAGGCATATCTAGATAGCATTGGTTTCCTGGACCCTTTTCAATCTGGGTTCCACCCCAGCTATGGTACTGAGACAGCGTTGGTGGCCTTGGTTGACAATCTCCGCCGGGAGATGGACGCAGGATGTTTGACATTTCTTATCCTGCTAGAACTCTCGGCCGCTTTTGATACCATGGACCATGGGCTGCTGTTGAGACGGCTGTGTGACCTGGGGGGTCTGGACGGGACTGTTCTTGAATGATTCCGCTCATTCCTCTCTGGGAGAAGCCAGCGGGTAGTGTTGGGAGCTGAAACATCTTGTCCCCATGTGTTATCCTGCGGTGTTCCGCAGGGTTCCATTCTGTCTCTATTATTATTTAATGTTTATATGCAGCCCTTGGGGGAGGTCGTGAGAGGGTTCAGGGTGCGATGTCACCAATATGAGAATGATACTCAGCTGTACCTCTCTTTTTCAGCTGACTCAGACCCTGCTGTCTCGTTGCTATCCCAGTGTCTGGAGGCCGTGGCGGAATAGATGCGGCAGAGCAGACTGAAGCTCAACCCCAATAAGATGGAAGTGATGGTGGTGGGGAGAGCGAGGGAAGTGTCGTCCCCCCCTGATTGGGGGGGTTTGCCCTCCTATAGCTCAGCAGGTTTGGAGTCTGGGGGTGATATTGGCCACAGATCTCCACCTGGATCGACAGGTGGAGGTGGTGGTGAAGGCTGCCATCTGCCAGTTATATCTGGTGCGGAGGTTGCGTCCGTACGTCTCTGGCCCGGACCTGGTCTCCCTCGTCCATGCCTTCGTCACCTCAAGGCTGGACTACTGCAACATGCTCTACTTGGGACTGCCCTTGTTCCTGGTTTGGAGGCTGCAGCTAGTGCAGAATGCGGCGACCCAGCTCCTGTCGGGGATGGGTTGCCAGGATCACATAACACCTGTGATCCGGACTCTGCACTGGTTGCCAATAGCGTGCGGAGCCAGGTTCAAGGTATTGGTATTGATCTATAAGGCCCTTCATGGTCTGGGCCCCTCATACCTCAGGGACCGCTTCGCCCTTCGCGCCCCAGAGCAGCTCCTTAAGTCTGCCGGGGGTGCCTTCTTGGAGGTCCCACATGTTAAGCGGGGGGCAACAATGGAGAGGGCATTCTTGGTGGCCGGGCCGCACCTCTGGAATTCCCTCGCGGAGGAAGCTCTCCTGGCCCCAAGCTTTTTAACATTCTGGCGAGTTTGTAAAACCTGGCTGTTCACCCAGGCCTTTGGGGAGGGGAGTTCGGGGGGGTTAATTTCCCCCTACCCTTATTTATTGTTTTATTGTGTGCCTAACCCTATTTTAATATTAATATGATTGTTTTTAATTTTATATAATTGTATTTTTATATTTTAAAATTGTTAGCTGCCCCGAGCTGTTTTCAGGAGGGGCGGGATATAAATTGATAAAATAAATAAATAAAATAAATAAGATGGCAATAGAGACATGCAAAGCATTATCAAATATCAGTCAGAATTACAGCCCCATATACAAATGGTGTGACCCCACTTGGGGACCTGAACCAATCACCCACAATTCAGAAACCTCTGAGCTAGAGACAGCCCTGGCCTCACTCGGCAGGCAATCCTTCCGTCCTCAAATGTAAGGAACCACAAAAGGCCCGAGTGTTGGGTATAGATGATCACCATTAACTTTTAGGGGTTCATTATTTGATCCACATGATCCATGGCCACAGGGCAATTATGGGCAACATGTGTGCATCATGGTCATCTCCTACCTACTGGCCCTAGGGATGGTTGCATCGCAGTGCTTGTGAGAACCAATGCTGTGCCGCACAGCCAGCCTGCCTGGGTTTGTGAAGCTGGACTAGGAATCTCATGACCATAGAAATTTTTGTGAGATTTCCATTCTTTCTTGTTTCCATTCGGGCCAAAAATCCCCTGCCACCAAGCTGCCTCATAGCCATTTACAGACAGAATTAAGATTTTTCACCGGAATGAAAAACAATGAGAATAAAAAGTTATCTGATACCTTTCAAAGGCTTCAGTTGCTTTTTTTCCCCAGCCATTTCATCTGCATGGACTATACTCTGTAAAAGAGCCATCAAGCAGAAACCTTTGGGGGTCAGAGTCTGTCATTTACTGTAACTGTGTAACTTCTTGAGGCCTGTACATGCTATTACAATAACAGTAATAAAGATAATACTTGACTTGTTATTAAAATGACAGTATGCAGCTCTAACAAGTAATCAACCATCTCTCCTCCCATCCCTTGAAATGATCTGACAGAAGGTGTCTCTTCAAACCAGTGATTAAAATCTTCTGGTAAATATTATTTTAGTCCTTCTCAAAAATTACTTGCAGAAATGTCAAGAATGACACTATGAGCAGAAAAGCGCTCATTTTATTTGCATTTCCTCTTTTTCCCCCCCTCACTGGTAATTTTGTAGCGGAAGCAGTGTACAGATTACTTTTGAGCATCTTCTCTCTGCTTTATTATTATTACCTATTTTTTTGGAGCTAGCACTGTGGACTTTTCCAAATCACTTTCAGTGTCACTTTCCTCTTCAGAGGCATTGTGCTGAAGGGTTATGTAATCTTGTCATGACTTCTGGAGCTCTGCGATTGTGTTACTGGGATTTGGAACTCTCACGTTCTATTTCTAGCCTTTTTCCTCACTCACTATGCAACTCCAGACTAGTCATCTAGAAAATTTCCAAATTTGGGTTCCCCAAACATCTAGATTAGAAGTTCCAAAACTTTTTGTACCAAAAGACCACTGTCAAACCAACATTTTTCACAGACCACCAAGTTCCCACTAGAGACAGCTGACCTCAATGCAGGCTGGCTATAGCTGCACAAGGCTACATTGGTCCTTACCAGCACTGTGACCATCTCTGGGGGTGGGGAAATGAGGAAGAGTACTGGGAGATGACAATAATGCACATGTGCTGGCCCCAGTTTTCCGGTGGCAGGGCTGGTTGCTGGCTACAGCTCCCCAGCTGCTGCTCATCAAGGCTGCCACCCCCCCAGCATGGTCAGGGAAGGACCTGATCAAACAGAGATATGAAGGAAGCTGGTAGGGATAGAAGGGTTCTTAGATCTTGAAGCCACATTAAAGCGTTCCAAACTGGGGAATAAAATGGAAAGTCTGACCCCAAGGGAGTATATAGGAGCCTCTGAGCTTTCCTGAGGCTGGGGAAAGGTTGGTTTTTTTGTCTACTGGTCCACTCAGGTGGACCATTCATAAGACTTTGGACTGAGATCATTTGGAAGATAGACTTAATGCAGAATGTGGAGACCAGTTTAGAGAGAGAGGATGGTTGCATGTTGGTCCTAAATGTAAAAGATGGAGACAAAATGGTTCAGATGATATCTTTTATTGAAACTACTATGAAGAGAGGTTCCTTGCCACTCTCACATAACACCTGTGATCTTGCGTCTTTGCTGGCTGCCCATTAGTTTTCCAGGAGAATTACAAGTTTCTGGCATATGGGGAGATTTTTTTGAAATGCTGAATAGTGACTTAACTTCACTCCTGTAGAAGTCAGTGCCAGTTAACCAGGAACTGAATCCGAGTCTCCCATCCATTAGCCTTAAGACATCACCCGTCATTTAACTGGGGCAGGATTATGTCAATTGGAAAATATATAGAAAGCAAATCTATAAGTCCTAGCAAGCACCCTGTCCTACTTGGGCAATATACATTATTATTGTATCCATGTCACCTTTGTATTCCAGTCTTGTTAATGTCTCTCTGTCGGTGAAACACGGCCTTTGAGAATAGGCAGTGCATATCGGCACGCAAACAAAGGTTTTACGTACAGTGGACATGAATAGATGTTTTTGTTTCCATTAATTTTAAAAAAAAAATTTTTAGAGCCCCCTAAATTATTCCTCCCTATCAAAATGATATCTGTGCATATCCATTCATTTGGATGGATGGTGTTGAATAATTCAGGGGGCTCTCCAAAAATGTTAATAATATTTATGGAAACAAAAACACTGATTCATTTTAGCTGTATGTAAAACCTTAGCCTTCGTTTGCATGCTGATCCATATTTCAGTATTTTGTAGGGATAGAGTTTAGTATTTACTTCTGTTTAGTATGTACTTCCGTTTCATTTTTGTTTACTTTAGTTAGTATTAGTTCTGTTTCTGTTTCATTTTCCATTGAAGTCAATGGCAGCGTTTTCCCATAGAAGTCAATGGAAAACGATCCATGGAGTTTCTAAAACTAATAAAGTGTCTACTAAAGTCAAGTGTAGTGTACTTGTCTGGCACTGGTTGGGAGGGGGGGATGTATGTGGCACTGAGTTTGGGGGGTGGGGGCTTTTAGTGGGTGGGGTGCCTTGTGGCTCTGAGATGGGGTGCTGTGGGGCCAAACGGGGTTGGCTGTGCCTAGGTGAGGGGCAAGGATTAAGGGGGGGCTGGCACTGGAGGGTGGAGGTGGCACTGATTTGGGGGAGGAAATCTCAGGGGCTGGGGCGTTTAGTGGGTGGTGGTACTTCTTTGTTTCTGCGTGGCAATTGGCTCTCTATCCCCTTCTGTCTGCCACACCCAATCCCACAGCCGCTTCATCTCACCTGCACTGCATCCGAAGATCAACTGCTTTCTGCTTGTTCCCAGCTGCCCTCTTCACCTGCTGCTGGGGACAAGCAGAAAGCAAAGTTGATCTCAGGACACAGCGCAGGTGAGACGAGACACCTGTGAGGTGGTTGGTAGGCCTGAGACCAGCCAGGGAGGGCCAGGAGTAACCCAAGCTTGAAAACAGAGCTGGGAGACAGAGCAGAATGGTAGAACAGTAGAGCTGCCAAAGCCCAGGTGAAATTGACTGGGCTGTAATTAAGTGGGAAAGATGCAGAACAGTGGAGTGCAAGCTGAACAGAGCCTAGCTGATGGCAAATAAATGGCAAAAGCACGTTATCAAATTTAAATACTAAACAGAATTTTAGTATCTTCTGCTTGCTTTATTATTATTATTATTATTATTATTATTATTATTATTATTATTAATTGCATTTATATAGCACCAGCAATGTACCTGGCACTTTACAGTTGTAAGAAATAAACACAGTCCCTGCCCTAGTGGGCTTACAATCTAAGAGAGACCGGGGGGAGGGGAGAGAGAAATGTGGGGAAACAGAGGAAGAGGCAAGGATACATACATGAACTCATGCGGTCTCAGGTGCCCATGCTTGGCTTAGTTACAAAGGTGTAGTTACTCATTTAATGTTACACAAGATATGATGATTCAGGATAAGTCAGCAAGGGGGTGAGGGGAACGAAGAGCCAGGGAAAGCTTGACGGAAGAGGTGGGAAGTGCCTACTTTAGCACACTTTAGTATTAATACTAAATTATTATTCCCATCCCTAGTATTTTGGCTATTTCCTTTCGGCAAGTAACCAAAATACTGAAGTAACTGAACAGAAATAACCCAGACGGATATCCATTCCAGGAAATGGAACAGGTACCAAATAGCAGTTTGTATCTGCTATGCTGGATTCAATTGCAAGCAGATGAAATCTTTGACTATGGTATTAACCAAGAATATTCACCTCTGCTCTAGTTATGAATTCTTGTGTTAAGCTCTGTCACATTTTGGAGAGACAGAAAACATTCTGTTTTTGTTAAAGCTGCAAAAATAACAGCACTTCCTTCAAATGCTAACTTATCTCTTGATTCTCCTTGAACTTGATTCTCCTTGAAACAGCAGAGGAGGAAAGGGACTTGGGGTTATAATTGATCATAAAATGACTATAAGTTATTAAGGTGATGCAGTTGTAAAAAAGGCAAATGCTATCCTGGGATGTATTAAGCATGGTATCAGATGGTATAGTAAGTAATCTTTTATTTGTATAGCCACAGGCTTTTACAATAAAACCATAAACACAAATCCAGAAAACCAGAAATATTTTACAACTAAAATTCAGGAACAACCCCATTGTACAAGGTCAATGTACAACAACCAAAACAAATCACCAAAGATTTAAGGATACAGACTACTCACACTCCCAGCCACTACTCTCAGAGGTCCGACCCAGGATTTACATTTCCCAGAGCCTGCGCTGAGCAAATAGAGCAATAGGGGCAACAAGGCACAGATAATCCCTCCAATCTCCATAATTAGGAGAAAAATTACTCGTCAGTGTTCACTAGGTCCTAGGTACAGCAAGATCCTCATTTCCCCAAGATAGATGCCCTTATTATCAACGCTGCACGTGCGAAGTCCGCCACTTCTCTTGTTTGTGGTGAATCCCATGGGCCCAGCAGATTTTTCAGAAGCCTGGGCCTAGAGCCCCGTTGCAGACCCCAAAGGGGATCTTCCAGATATTTTAGCTGTGGGCCAGACAAAGTGAGACAGTCCAATAGGAGATGTGCCACTGTGTCGTCTTCCCCAGATTTGCAAAGTTGGCAAACCCTCTGGTAATGGGGAATACCCTTATATCTCCCCTCGACCACGGCTGAGGGGAAAGTGTTCATACGGAGTCTGGTGAAAGCTACCCTCCTTGAATAATCCTGCCAGCAAAAGAGATAAGTGTGGTCTGAAGCATGTTGATCAGCAATTACTATCTCCGGGGCCACTTTCTGTAGGGTAAGGGACGCTTGCTCGGTCTGAAGGAGCTGATCCCTGAGACGATGAGCCACCAATCTCTTAAAGATCTTCACACCCATCCTTTGGGGATTCTCCAGGAAAAATCCCAATAATTGCATTTGTAGGCTAACCTGGGTTAGCCATGGATTCAGCAATCCTGCTTCTCGGGTCAGAGCCAGAAGAGAGGCCCCATGTGCAGGGGCTAACATTAGTTTAGCCCAATAATTGATGGTCTACTGCAGTGCCCTTATTTTGACTGTTATAGAGTTGGTCTCCAGTCAGGCAATTACCTGAGGCAGGCCTTGAGAGACCCCCAAAACTGAGGTCAGGAAAGAATTCTGCAAGCTCTCCAGATCATCTAGATGTTCCAAGCACCATACAGGTGCTGCGTAAAGAGCCTGAGCCAATACCTTGGATCAAAAAAGGGTCAATGCAGGGGCGATCTGTTTCCCTCCTTTATGGAAGTAAAAGTTCCTAATAACAGCTTGGGATTTCCTAGCCCTGGTTTTAACCAGAGCCAGTTGTAACCACCAGTTGGCTGTAGCAGAGAAGGTAACCCCCAAATGTTTGAAGCTTTGGACCTGTTCAATTTCTATTTGCCTGACCTTCCTTCCTCTACGCCCCACTACCAAAACTTGGATTTGGCATAGTTGATAACCAAACCCTCCTTGGTGCAGTACTCAGCAAAGAGGGATAATTGCCTCTTTAAACCGATCTCCGTTTGAGACAGGAGTACAGAGTCATCTACATACAACAGGATCGGGGTCCATCTCCGCGCTACTAGGGGGGCAAAAGTGTCCCTCGCTTTCAGATGTTGAACTACATCGTCCAAATAGAGGTTAAAGAGGACAGGGGCAAGTAAACACCCCTGCCTCACTCCCCTATCTACCGCAATCGCTGCAGACAGTAGACCCTTAGACCTGATCTGGAGAGAGTTTCCAGAGTGTAATCTGATAATCAGGTAAAGAAGTCTAAGATCAATAGTGGAAGCTCTTAGTTTTATCCACAGCGCTCTCTGCTAATGGAGTCGAAAGCTTTTTCAAGATCCATAAATCCTAAGTATAGATTGCTCCTATGGGTGGCATATTTTGTAACAAAAGCAGAGAGAAGAATAATATGATCTAAAGTAGCCTTCCCCTCACGGAACCCAGCCTGCTCAGGCGAGATTAGGTCAGACTGCTCAGTCCAAGTTCTCAGTTTATCTAACAGTAGCCGAATATAGAGTTTCCCTATCACACTGAGCAGGCTAATCGGGCGGTAGTTTGCAGGGCATTGGGGATCTCCCTTTTTAAATATGGGCACCAGGCTACTTTTAAGCCAGGAGGTGGGGATTACCCCAGATCTATTAATTTCGGTAAAGAGTGGGGCCAAAATAGCCACCCACCAGTCTGGGAAGGCCTTGAGCAATTCGGGAGTCAACCCATCAGGACCTGAGGCCTTCCCTGGCTTAAGACCCCAGATAAGGGATTTGACTTCTTCCTGGGTAACTGGCGCCCAGTGCTCTAAACTGTCCCAGGCATGCACATAGACCCCACCCCCAGTGATAAACCTGGAGGTATAAAGAGAACCATAGAATGCTTCCCAGATCTGAATTGATGGAAAGGACGTGCGAAAAGGGCCCCCCTCCCTACCAAAAGAACGGATTAGAGCCCAGAATTTAACGTGATTGTTTCTCACTGCTGCCTGATGAAGGGCCTGCCACTGCGTTCTATAATAAGCTTCTTTCTTACCCCTCATCAACTGTCTAAAATATGACCTTTGGGCACCCACCATACTACGGTAAGGGCCCGAAGGATGGACCCTTAATTTCTTAACCAGGCCCCTGAGTTTAGTCCTTTGCTCCTTGCATTCCTTGTCCAGCCAGGGAGGGGGTTTCCCCACATTCTTATGCTCATCTTCCACAGGAACATAACGGAAAAACAAGGTGTCCAGCAAACGCAGTAGGGCATCGTACCCAATTGGATCAAAAGGGCACTTCAGAAACCCCACCGGGCAGAAGGCTTTGCCACCCTGTGGCTTGATGAGCCATCAAAAGCCTCCTTGACCTCCTTATACCATCTCCGATTTACCTTGACCCTGACTTTATTGGGTTCTCCAGATATCTCTGGGTCAACCAAGCCATTATTCCTCCTCTCACTAGGCCACTCCGGGTCCAATAAAATTGGCAGGTGGCAGGTTTCAGATCTTATAATAACCTCCATTCTGGCAATGTAGTTGAACCCTGCACGGGGGGATAAGAAGTAATCAATAACGCTGGATCCATATGTTCCATGGAAGGTAAAGTTTCCCTCGATGTCTCCGTTAACCCTACTGTTCACCACCTCAAGTTCAAGGTTTTCCAAAAGTAACTCCAGGTCTGCCTTCAAGGGGTTCACACCTGTATCTCGTGAGGATCGAGGGAATTCAGTGAACTCGTACCCTGTCTCATCAAGATTTACCTCCTCCTGGCTAGGATCCCCCAACCTAGCATTAAAGTCACCCCCTACATACAGTATTGCCTTGGGGAATTTCGACTTTGCTCTAGCAATCAGCTTAGTCATTTCTGTCCAGATCTCTGGATTATAATAATTGGAGCATGATGGAGGGACATAAACATTTGCTAAAAGGAAATCCCTCCCCCCTGGTAACAAACAATAATATAGCGCAAAATAGGACCTATATGAGCATACAGCCTTTATTGAAGTATTTGTATCTTCTGTGACCAGTAGAGCAAGCCCCCCGCTAAGTCTCCCGCCTACCAATGAAAGAGTGGCACCCAAAGTAAATACCTTAAAGCCACTTAAAAAGCGCTCATTAGAGTCTTTGGGCAGCCAAGTCTCCTGTAGCAAAATAAAATCATATTGACGCAGGAACAACAAAAAATCAAAATCCAAACAGCAGGCTTTCCAGCCTGCTGTATTCCAGGAAAGGATTGACAGATGGTAACAAGGTTCGCGGACTAGTCATGCCTCTTTCTGGGAGATTCGAGTTGGTATTAGATCCTTATTTGGGCTAGAATTTGCTAAAGGAGGCCCCACCAGGGTGGTCGCTTTATCCGAGATAACCTGGGACTCTACTTCCCATGTAGAGGGAACACTAAGAGCTTCCCGTAAATGACTGCCATCTCCCCCTGCCAGGGGTAGTATCGCTCCATGGACCCCCTGTACTATCCCCCAGGATTCACCTTGGTCAGACATATTTCCTTGCCCTCGTGGTCTTAACCTATCTTGCCAAGGTTCCCCCCTACACAACCGGAGGAAATAGAAGAGGCAGGCCTGACTGTACCAATCTCCCTTTCCATGGAGTCATTCAAAGCCTTATCATCCTGAGGTATTTTTGTGGCCAAAAGCCTAGTGGCACCCCTAGTTCCCCTACGACCACTACCCCCCCCCCCCACTCTCTTCTTAACTTAGATCTAACATTANTTTCCTTGCCCTCGTGGTCTTAACCTATCTTGCCAAGGTTCCCCCCTACACAACCGGAGGAAATAGAAGAGGCAGGCCTGACTGTACCAATCTCCCTTTCAATGGAGTCATTCAAAGCCTTATCATCCTGAGGTATTTTTGTGGCCAAAAGCCTAGTGGCACCCCTAGTTCCCCTACGACCACTACCCCCCCCCCCACTCTCTTCTTAACTTAGATCTAACATTAGCAGTCCCAAGAGACATCAGCTGGCTCCGAACTTCCTCTAGTCTCTCCATCAGTTTAGTCGGGGTAACCCCAGAAGGGGGGAACTGTGGAGTCCTCTGAGTTCGTGAGGCATATATTTCTTTGGTAGACTTTCATTCTCCAACCACCTCCACTTCCATAGCATATGCCTCCTGAAATACATTACTTGCCTCTCCTGATGTCCCAACTTGTGTTGTCTGTAGTGTCTGAAATCTCCCGCCCTTTACCCCTTTGTTTCCTGAAGTAGCAGATATCATCTGCTGTTGGTTTGATTCCCTTGGGTCCCCTCTCTAACATTAGGGCCTACCCCAGGAGCGCTGTTACTAAGTCCAGGGGAAGGCTGGAAAACCTGGGAAACAAAGACATCTTTACTACTTAGAAAGTCCAGATTAACTAAAATTTCCCGTACCAAAGACCTAGACAGAAACGTTATTAATAAAGTCTGTCTATCACTTAATGGGGGTAGATGGTCTACTGAGGCAATATCGTGTCTCGTTATTTTACATCTTAGGATCACTCTAAGATGTTCTGCCACATCCAAGGGCGAAGCCCAGAGAGGCTTAGGCCACCTCCCCCCAGGGTAAACATCAATACATTAGGGAGTAATGACAGTAAACATCAATACATTAGGGAGAGCCTTAAGAGTCACACCACTCTCCACCACAACCACAGATCATAACATAAAGTTACATTGACCCTCAAAGTTAGTCTTTTTTGGAGTTAGCACACACGACTGTAGCCACCCAGAAGCCATATCTCCCTGCTGGGGGACTGGAAAATGATTCCCGGTGACTGGACAGGACACTGGTAATCGTTCCTTAATGAAGTTCATGTCTGTTTGCAGCTGTGTAATCCGAGTCAGGGCAAAGTCCAGAGTGTCAGCGGACAGCAATAAGTGGTCAGTAAGAAAAGCTACCATCTTCTCACCTGACCAAGAATCTGGAGTGCCCAGCATTGGACCCCGAGAGCGTGAAGATTCAGGTAAGGGGTTACTAGCGGGGACTCCATGCCCCACTGAAGTCCGTGGGTCTCCTGTGTGCTTACCCCCAAAACTAGAGACTCCATAGTTGAACAGGAGCGGTCTGTAATCAGGACCTGGGGCTGCAAGGGCAAAGTTATCCCCGAAGCTACCGGATGTCTTGGAAAATAAACCTCAAGTTTACGTTGCTTAGCTATTTTCCCTCTCGCTGAGATGACCTCTGGAGAGTCCCCTCTCTCCCGCTTAGATGAGGCCATAGTCTCCCACCAACCTAAATAAGACCCAAACTAAGGGGAAATGATCAATACCTAGCCCACACGCACCAATGCTTGCACTTAATGTAAGCTGTTGGTGATTGGGAGTGCAACTGAGCAATTTTTAAATGGAGCGGAAGAACTTAATTCCTCTTAATACCTCTTGAACTGGAGCCAGCAAAACCCGGCCAGCTCAACGCCCTTAAGGGGTCAAGCAAGGCAAGCATAAGTGGTGAAACATCAACAGCTAACAAAAGAACCCCGACACAGAAGCTACCACCCCTGCGGCTCCTATAGGCCCCGAAGGGCCCCAAAGTGTCTCGTCCTTTGGTCACGGTCCTTCGACTTGCAGCCGCCAACTGGCGGCCTGCGGCACAGCCGCAGGTGCCGGCTTTTTATTATCCCCCAGGCAGCATCCAGTAAGGGAGAAGAGGGTGAACAGCCCCCAAGTCATCACAGACCCCTCGCACACACCTTGATTCTTCTCTCTTTCCCCTAGGTGGCTGATACAGTCCTGGAGCAATGGGAGCAGCGGGGAGCAGCGGGCAGCAATGAAGACGGTGTCGGCAGAGTCTCAGCTGTCAGTGAGTATCGCCTAAGCATGATATTGCCGGTAGGAACAGGGAGGTATTGTTGCCTCTGTATAGGGCTCTGGTAAGATGGCATCTGGAGTACTGTACTCAGTTCTGGCCACCCATGTTTAAGAAGGCTGAACTTAAACTGGAACAAGTGCAATGTAGAGATACCAGGATGATCAGAGTGATAGAGGACTTACCCTATGAGATGAGGCTGAAGGAGCTTGGCTTAAAAAGAAGGCGAAGGGGAGATATGATTACATTGTATAAATATATCGGGAGTTAACGCAGTTGAAGGGGAAGATTTGTTCAAACTAAGAGGGAGCGTGGGTACAAGAACTAATGGATACAAGCTGGTTATCAATAAGTTTAGGCTGGAAATTAGAAGAAGGTTTTTAACAATGAGAGCAGTGAACTACTGGAATATGCTTCCAGGGGCAGTTGTGTGGGAACAAAGAATCTGCATAGCTTCCAAATGGAGTTGGATAAATTTATAGCATATATCTTATTATTATTTATTTTATTTTATTTTATTTTCCAAATTTGTACCCCGCCCCTCCTGCAACGCAGCTCGGGGCGGCTTCCAACAATAAAACAATCAAAACATTAAAATTCATTTTAAAACCATCAAATATTAAATATAAAATATAACATATAAAACAGGGCTAGACATATAAAATAATAAATAAATGGGTGGGGGACTAAAATCCTCCCTCCCCACCCTCCCTCCCAAAGGCCTGGGCAAACAGCCAGGTCTTACAGTTCCGCCGAAATGTTAAAAGGCTTGGGGCCAGGCGAGCTTCCTCCGGAAGGGAGTTCCACAGCCGCGGTCCCACCACCGAGAATGCTCGCTCCATCGTGGCCCCCCGCTTGACACGGGGGACCTCCAGGAGGGCACCCCCGGCAGACCGCAGGAGCCGCTCTGGGGCGCGAAGGGCGAGGCGGTCCCTAAGGTATGAGGGGCCAAGACCGTATAGGGCTTTATAGATCATCACTAGGACCTTGAACTTGGCCCGGCACACTATCGGCAGCCAGTGCAGAGCTCGGAGCACCGGTGTAATGTGCTCCCGGCGACCCGTCCCCGTCAGAAGACGAGCCGCCGCATTCTGCACCAGCTGCAGCCTCCGAGCCAAGAACAAGGGAAGCCCCACGTAGAGCGCGTTGCAGTAGTCGAGCCTCGAGGTGACAAAGGCATGGATGAGGGAGGCCAGGTCCGGGCCAGAGACATACGGACGCAGCCTACGTACAAGATAAAGCTGGCGGAAGGCAGCCTTAGCGACTGCCTCCACCTGCCGCTCCAGACGCAGGTCTGCGTCCAATATGACCCCCAGACTCCGGACCTGCTGAGCTACAGGAGGGCAAACCCCCCCAACTAGGGGGGCCACCACCCCCTTCGCCCTCCCCACCACCATCACCTCCGTCTTATCTGGGTTGAGCTTCAGTCTGCTCAGCCGCATCCAATCCGCCACGGCCTCCAAACATTGGGATAGCAACGAGATAGCAGGGTCTGGGTCAGTAGAAAAGGAGAGGTACAGCTGAGTATCATCAGCATACTGGTGACATCGCACCCCGAACCCTCTCACGACCTCCCCCAAGGGCTGCATATAGATATTAAATAACAACGGAGACAAGATCGATCCCTGCGGAACGCCACACGGTAAAGCGCGGGGGCACGATGTTTCCTCCCCCAGCACCACCCGTTGGCTCCTCCCCGAGAGGAATGAGCGGAACCATTCAAGAACAGTCCCGCCCAGACCCCCCAGGTCACGCAGCCGTCTCAACAGCAGCCCATGGTCCACGGTGTCAAAAGCGGCCGAGAGATCTAGCAGGATGAGAAATGTCGAACATCCTGCGTCCATCTCCCGGCGGAGGTCGTCTACCAAGGCCACCAACGCCGTCTCGGTGCCATAGCCGGGGCGGAACCCAGATTGAAAAGGGTCAAGGAGCCCGATGTTATCCAGATGAACCTGGAGCTGGAGCGCCACTGCCCGCTCAATAACCTTCCCTAAAAAGGGAAGGTTAGAGACAGGTCGGTAGCTGGCGAGCGCGTCTACGTCCAACGATGGTTTCTTCAGCAGGGGGCGCACCACAGCCTCTTTAAGGCAAGGCGGCAACCTCCCCTGCCGAAAGGACGCATTCACTACCCTCGCCAGCACCGTCCCCAACGTCTCCCCGGAAGCTTTTATTAACCAGGACGGGCACGGATCCAGTTGACAACACGTGGCCCTCACAGACCCCAGGACATCCACCACATCGGCCGGCGTCACTTCCCGAAACTCTCCCCACAAAGATGGACCAGACGGGCCCTCCGCCCCCCCGCGCTCTTCCCCTACTGCCATCAACCCAGCGTCAAAGTCGGTCTGAATCCGAGCAATCTTGTCTGCGAAGTAGGTGACAAACTCCTCACAGCGGGCCCGGGACAAGTCCCCATCCAGGCGGAGGGAGGCCGGACTAACCAGCCCCCGCACCACCCGAAACAGCTCCGCCGGACGCGACTTCGCAGACGCTATGAGGACCGCAAGGAACTCCTTCCTCGCCGTCCTCACAGCCTCAACATAGGACCGCAAATGGGCCCTATGGAGAAGACGATCGGAGTCAGATCGAGTCCGACGCCAGCGTCGCTCTAGCCTCCTGCCTACACGCTTCATACACCGCAGCCCCTCAGTAAACCAAGGGGTCCTGCGGTGACGAGACCAAGGCAGAAGGCGTCTCGGAGCCACCCTGTCAATGGCCTCCTCCAGCAAGTTGTTCCAATGCCGGACCAGCTCATCCACAGAGTGGCCGTCCACGTCCAGGGTAAGCTCCCTCAGGACCTCCTGGAACCGCTGGGGTTCCATCAGCCTCCGAGGGCGGACCATCCTAACTGGTCCCTTCCCCTTCTGGAGGGGGCGCGCTAAAAGACCGGCCTGAAGGAGATAATGGTCCGTCCACGACAAGGGCACCGCTGTCACCTCCCCCACAACCGGACCCCCCGCCTCAAGGCCAGAGCCGAAGATCAGGTCGAGGGTATGTCCCCCCACGTGGGTCGGGCAGATCACCTCCTGGGACAAGTTCATAGTTGCCATGGCGGCCATGAACTCCCGCTCCGCCCCAACAAGGCCGGCATCGGCGTGGACGTTGAAGTCCCCCAGAACCAAAGTCCTGGGGGAGCCCAACACCACCTCCGAGGCCAGCTCCGCTAGAGCGGCAAGGGATGCCGCCGGGCATGAAGGGGCCCGGTACACCAGCAGCACCCCTAGCTTGCCCCCAGCCAAATCGAACACCACGTGCAGAGCCTCTACACCCATAATCTCCCGCACTGGATACTGGATATCTTGTGAGGAGTTTTTATTATTTGATGCTGCAGGACAAAGTTTGTTTTTTCCCCAGGAATACATGTTGGGTTTCCCCCCACCCCTTTCTTCCTGTAGCATCAGGGTTGTCTGGAGCTGGAGGTGGGACTGTCAGGGCATTCTGAAGCCTGGGTACTATATTGTATATCAGGTGTCTTGCTGGTGGGACTTGCATGCATGCTCAGGGTCTAACCGATCACCATATTTTGGATTGGGAAGAGATTTTACCTCTGGGCAGATTGGCAGTTGACTCTGAGGGTTTTTCACCTTCCCCTGAAGCATGTGTGTGGCTTGCCTGTTTGGGACATCTGGATCATTCTTTTTCTAAAATTATTTCCTGTTATTTCAGGCATTGGTGCTCTGGTTGGTCCCAGTCTCTACTTTCTCTGTGGGATTTCTCTGTGTGGATGGTTGGGGTGTGGCAGGTCCTGTAGTGGTGCAGGGGGTTGAATTAGATGACCCTTGAGGTCCCTTCCGGTCTAGTGACTCTGTGAGTCTATGATTAATTACAAATGTTTCAGCAGCACCAATGATGTTAGCCTAGCAGCATTTCTCATCTTTGTAACTTACTTTATGGGCTAGCACAACTTACCAGTGGTGTCACTTGTAGCCACAAGAGGTGAGAGATGCCAGGTGACCATTCTTGATACGTGAGACCATCTGCATTTTCCTCTGATGTTACCTGTTAGTCTGAAGTGTGGCACAACGGTAGTAAATACTAATAATACATTTATGTGTACTGTGGTAGTCCTTCCAGATTCCAGGCAAGGAGCAGGGCCTTGCTGTGCTAGCTGCAGTATGTACATAAGAGAAGATTGTCTTCCCAGCCTTTCTAGAAGCAACTGCTGCGGATGTGGAGGTGCAGATGTTTTCCTGTTTTGGAACCCCTTTTAATTTATAACGAGCTGGGTTGGGATGAATATTTGGTTTCTTCCAAAACGCAGCTGTGCTGAGATCAACCCTCAATTAATGGGGAACTTTAAAACTGATCTTTCATGGTTTGATGTGGTTAAGTCTTAAGGGCATTCCCAAAACTGTTCTGCATTAACCCCTCGGTTTACCTCGCCTGGAGGTACTGTATGCATATGCATTCCAGCAGGGACTGCAAAACCAATCAGAGTGGCACGCTCATTAGCAGGCATTTTTTCTTCCCTCGCAATCTAAAGTTCACAACCACTAGTTACTGAAAGACATTAGCTGACTTCAGTGTTCCTTGAACATTGATATGAACTAGGCCAGACCATGCCCAGGTGCCATTTTGGTGGATGGGCCATGTTCCTATAGGAGACCCTCAAGGGAAAATCCCTGGTGCTGTAAGAACCGATACTGGTGTGAGATAAAGCTCTGATCCAGTGCTCCTGCCTGCTGCAAGAAAGCTTTGTTGCTGGAGAAAACAGGGGAGATTTTCAAAAGTACAAATGGAAATTGAATGGAAGGTGGGTGACTAACCTCCCTTAGGCTTCTTTGAAAATCCCAGTTACCATCTTTCAAAAGAGAGATAAAACTAGCCTTTCTGATCAACAAAAGCCCCATAAGCTTTTCCTTCAAGAATGTGAGTGTTAAAACCGATTTCTGTGTTGCTAATTATATAGTTTCAATTGGATGTGGATTTTTTTTACCTCTTTCCCAAGATGCCATGCAGCTCTGTAACTATACCCTGTTACAGAGCTGCCAACTTCCCCTCCCATGTGGTTAGAGAGACAGGAATTGCTATGCTGCATTAGACCAAATGTCTACTCAGTAGTCCCAGACACTGGAGCAGGCAGTATTTGAGAAGGAGGTAGGAAGCATCCATATTACACAATTATGTAACAGCACACCCATGGGTGGAAGATGTCCCCTTTGGGTAGAAGTATAAGGGCTAACATCCCTTACACATTTATATCTAACTTTTAGGGAAGGTTATTGAATGGGTGGTGGCCTTGCAGCACCAGGCTCACATAGACAGCATCAGTTTTTTCGACCCGTGTCAATCTGGGTTTCAGCCCGGCCATGGTATGGAGACGGCATTGGTGGACAATCTCCGCCGGGAGATGAATGCAGGATGTTCAGCACTACTGGTCCTGCTAGATCTATCAGCCACGTTTGATACAGTGGACCATGGGCTGCTGTTGAGACGGTTGCGTGACCTGGGGGGTCTGGATGGGACCACCCTAGGTTGATTCCAGTCATTCCTCTCAGGGAGAACCCAGTGGGTTGTCCTGGGAGCAGAAACATCTAGCCCCCAGGCCCTGGACTGTGGTGTTCCGCAAGGTTCAATCCTGCCTCCTTTACTGTTTAATATATATATGCAGCCCCTGGGGGAGATCGTGAGAGGGTTTGGTGTGCGTTGCCACCAATCGTTCTGGCCAGGTATGCCGTGCAGCACCAGCCCCACACAAGCGGCTGGGGAGGTGGCGCAGTGATTATTTTTAGAGAAGACTGGCCTGTCAGGAGATATCCAGTTCAAGAGATTGCAGGTATTGAGGCCCTCCATGTGGTGTTTGATTTGGCTGGGGGCAAGCTAGGGGTGCTTCTGGTATACCAGGCCCCTTCCTGTCCAGAAGCATCCCTTACCGCTCTAGCAGAGTTGGCCTTGGCGCTGGGCTCCTCCAGGACTTTGGTCCTGGGGGACTTCAACGTCCATGCCGATGCCAGCCTTGTAGGAGCGGAGCAAGAATTCATGGCCACCATGGCAACCATGGATTTGTCCCAAGTGGTCAACTGACCGACCCACGTGGGGGGGGCATACCCTCGACCTGATCTTTAGTTCTGGCCTTGAGGTGGGTGGTCCGGTAGTGGGGGAGGTTAGGGCTATGTACTTGTCATGGACGGACCATTATCTCCTCCAGACCAGTCTCTCAGCGTGCCACCTCCAGAAGGGGATGGGACCAGTTAGATCGGTCCACCCTTGGAGGCTGATGGAACCTCAGTGGTTCCAAGAGGTCATGAGGGAATTAACTTTGGACCTGGACGGCCACTCTGTCGATGAGCTAGTAGAGCACTGGAATAGCTTGCTGAGGGAGGCCATTGACAGGGTGGCTCCGGGACGCCCCGTGCCTCTGTCCCATCACCACAGGGCCCCTTGGTTTACTGAGCGTCTGCGGTGTATGAAACAAGTAGGCAGGAGGCTAGAGCGGTGCTAGCATCGAACTTGCTCTGACTCCAACCAACTTCTCCATAGGGCCCATTTGTGGTCCTATGTTGAGGCTGTGAGGACAGCAAAGAAGGAATACTTTGCTGCATTCATAGCATCTGCAAAGTCACACCGGCGGAGCTGTTTCAGGTGGTGCGGGGGCTGGTAAATCCAGCCGCCCTCCGCCTGGACGGGGACTTGTCCCAGGCCCGCTGTGAGGAGTTTGTCACCTACTTTTCAGACAAGATCGCTCAGATTCAGAGTGACTTTGACACCGGGTTGGGGGCAGTAGGTGGAGACTGTGAGGGCATGGGAACCCTGTCTGGTCCAACTTTGTGGGGGGAGTTTCAAGAAGTGACACCAGCCAATGTGGTGGATGTCCTGGGGTCTGTGAGAGCCACCAGTTGTGAACTTGATCCTTGCCCATCCTGGTTGGTGAAAGCCTCCAGGGAGACACTGGAGATGGTGCTGGCGAGAGTGGTTAATGCGTCCTTACAGCAGGGGAGGGTGTCGCCCAGCCTCAAGGAGGCCGTGGTGTGCCCCCTGCTGAAAAAAAACATCATTAGATGTGGATGCACTAGCCAGCTACCGACCTGTCTCTAACCTTCCCTTTTTAGGGAAGGTTATTCAGCAGGCGGTGGCAATCCAGCTCCAGGCAGATCTGGATGGCATTGGTTTCCTGGACCCTTTTCAATCTGGGTTCTGTCCCGGCTATGGCACTGAGACAGCATTGGTGGTCTTGGTCGATGATCTCCACCGGGAGATGGATGCAGGATGTTCTACATTTCTTATCCTGCTAGATCTCTCGGCCGCTTTTGATACCATGGCCATGGGCTGCTGTTGAGATGGCTACGAGACCTGGGGGGTCTGGATGGGACTGTTCTTGAATGGTTCCACTCATTCCTCTCAGGGAGAAGCCAACGGGTGATGTTGGGAGCTGAAACATCTTGCCCCTGCGCCTTGTCCTGTGGCATTCCGCAGGGTTCCATCCTGTCTCCTTTATTATTTAATGTATATATGCAGCCCTTGGGGGAGGTCGTGAGAGGGTTCGGGGTTCGATGTCACCTATATGATGATGATACAGAGCTGTACCTCTCTTTTTCAGCTGACTCAGACCCTGCTTTCTCGTTGTCAGCAGGAAGCGCCACTGCTAGGGCAAATTTGTGCTTTCAAAAGTATTATTATGTGTGTTGGTTATGTTTTATTTTTTCTGTATGTTTTTCTTTTGTCAAGGCCATTGGACCAGCACAATAAACAATTTTACTTACTTACTCAGCTGTACTTCTCTTTTTCAGATGACCCAGACCCTGCTGTCTTGTTGCTATCCTAGTGTTTGGAGGCCGTGGCGGAGTGGATGTGGCAGAGCGGACTGAAACTCAACCCTGATAAGATGGAGGTGATGGTGGTGGGGAGGGCAAGGGAGGTGTTGGCCTCTCTGATTGTTGGGAGGGGGTCCACCCTCCTATAGCTCAGCGGGTCCGGAGTCTGGGGGTGGTGTTGGACTTGGATCTTCGCCTAGATCAACAGGTGGAGGTGGTGGTGAAGGCTGCCTTCCGCCAGTTGTATCTAGTGCAGAGGCTGTGTCCATACGTCTCCAGACCGGACCTGGCCTCCCTCATCCATGCCTTTGTTACCTTGAGGCTGGACTACTGTAATGCACTTTACATGGGGCTGCTCTTGTTCCTGGTCCGGAGGCTGCAGCTAGTGCAGAATGCGGCATCCTGGCTCCACATGGGGACAGGTCGTTGGGAGATGATAACACCTGTGCTTTGGACTCTGCACTGGTTGCCGATAGCGTGCCGAGCCAGGTTCAAGGTGTTGGTATTGATCTATAAGGCCCTTCACGGTCTGGGCCCCTCGTACCTCAGGGACTGCCTCGCCCTCTGCATCCCAGAGCAGCTCCTTCAGTCTGCTGAGGGTGCCTTCTTGGAGGTACCCCGTGTTAAGCAGGGGGGGGCACAATGGAGAGGGCATTCACGGTGGCCGGGCCGCATCTTTGGAATTTCCTCCTGGAGGAAGCTCGCCTGGCCCCGAGCCTTTTGACATTCCGGCGGGCTTGTAAAACCTGGCTGTTTGCCCAGGCCTTTGGGGAGGAGGGGGGTTAGAATTCTAACAATTCCCTTCCTTTTATTTCTATTTTATTTTTCCCAACCCTGTTTTGGATTATGTTGTTGTGCTTTTAAGGGTTTTTTAAAATTGTTATTTTTATGAATGTTTTATTGAATTGTACATCGCCCCGGGATGCCGTAGGCATGGGGGGCAACTAACAAATGTTTACATTAAATAAATAAATATGCTGATGACACCCAGCTTTACCTCTCTTTTTCAGCCGACCCAGGCCCTGCCATCTCCATGCTGTCTCAGTGTTTGGAGGCTGTGACGAGTTGGTTATGGCAAAGCAGACTGAAACTCAATCTTATAAGATGGAGGTGATGGTGGGTAGGTCAGGCAGGGGAGGTGTTGCCCCCTCTTGTGGAGGGGGTACGCCCCTCCATGGCCCAGCAGGTTCGGAGTCTGGGGGTGTTATTGGACGCGTGTCTCCATCTGGATCAGAAGGTGGATATTTATTTATTTGTATTTATTTATTTATTTATTTTCAGACTTATAGCCCGCCCCCTCCTGCAATGCAGCTCAGGGTGGCTTACAACAATAATAAAAACAATTAAAACAGTTAAAATATAAATATAAATATAAAACATCAAAAAACAGGGTTAGGAACAATAATAGATAAATAAATGGGCAGGTGATTAAAATCACCCTCCCCCTCCCTCCCTCCCAAAGGCCTGGGCAAACAGCCAGGTCTTACAGTTCCGCCGAAATGTCAAAAGGCTTGGGGCCAGGTGAGCTTCCTCCGGAAGGGAGTTCCACAGCCGCGGCCCTATCACCGAGAATGCTCGCTCCATCGTGGCCCCCCGCTTAACACGGGGGACCTCCAGGAGGGCACCCCCGGCAGACCGCAGGAGCCGTTCCGGGGCGCGAAGGGCGAGGCGGTCCCTAAGGTAAGAGGGGCCAAGGCCGTATAGGGCTTTATAGATCATTACTAGGACCTTGAACTTGGCCCGGCACACTATCGGCAGCCAGTGCAGCGCTCGGAGCACCGGTGTAATGTGCTCCCGGCGACCCGTCCCCGTAAGAAGACGGGCCGCCGCATTCTGCACCAGCTGCAGCCTCCGGGCCAAGAACAAGGGAAGCCCCACGTAGAGCGCGTTACAGTAGTCGAGCCGCGAGGTGACGAAGGCATGGATGAGGGAGGCCAGGTCCGGGCCAGAGACATACGGACGCAGCCTACGTACCAGATAAAGCTGGCGGAAGGCAGCCTTAGCGACTGCCTCCACCTGCCGCTCCAGCCGCAGGTCTGCGTCCAATATGACCCCCAGACTCCGGACCTGCTGAGCTACAGGGGGGCAAACCCCCCCAATCAGGGGGGCCACCACCCCCTTCGCCCTCCCCACCACCATCACCTCCGTCTTATCTGGGTTGAGCTTCAGTCTGCTCCGCCGCATCCAATCCGCCACGGCCTCCAAACATTGGGATAGCACCGAGACAGCAGGGTCTGGGTCGGTAGAAAACGAGAGGTACAGCTGAGTATCATCAGCATACTGGTGACATCGCACCCCGAACCCTCTCACGACCTCCCCCAAGGGCTGCATATAGATGTTAAATAATAATGGAGACAAGATCGATCCCTGCGGAACGCCACACGGTAAGGCGCGGGGGCTCGATGTTTCCTCCCCCAACACCACCCGCTGGCTCCTCCCCGAGAGGAATGAACGGAACCATTCAAGAACAGTCCCGTCCAGACCCCCCCGGTCACGCAGTCGTCTCAACAGCAGCCCATGGTCCACGGTGTCAAAAGCGGCCGAGAGATCGAGCAGGATGAGAAATGTCGAACATCCCGCATCCATCTCCCGGCGGAGGTCGTCCACCAAGGCCACCAACGCCGTCTCGGTGCCATAGCCGGGGCGGAACCCAGATTGAAACGGGTCAAGGAGCCCGATATTATCTAGATGACCCTGGAGCTGGAGCGCCACTGCCCGCTCAATAACCTTCCCTAAAAAGGGAAGGTTAGAGACAGGTCGGTAGCTGGCGAGCGCGTCTACGTCCAACGATGGTTTTTTCAGCAGGGGGCGCACCACAGCCTCTTTTAAGCAAGGCGACAACCTCCCCTGCCGAAGGGACGCATTCACCACCCTCGCCAGCACCGTCCCCAACGTCTCCCCGGAAGCTTTTATTAACCAGGACGGGCACGGATCCAGTTGACAACACGTGGCCTTTACAGACCCCAGGACATCAACCACATCGGCCGGCGTCACTTGCCGAAACTCACCCCACAAAGATGGACCAGACGGGCCCTCCGCCCCCCCGTGCTCTTCCCCTACTGCCATCAACCCAGCGTCAAATACGGTCTGAATCCGGTGAAGGCCACATTCCACCAGCTGTATCTGATGCAGAGACTGTGCCCGTACATCTCCAGACCCGACCTGGCCACTCTGATCCATGCCTTCATCACCTCGAGGCTGGACTACTGTAACGTGCTCTATGTGGGGCTTCCCCTGATGCTGGCCCAGAGGTTGAAGCTAGTGCAGAATGCGGCGGCCTGTATCTTAATAGGGATGGGCCGACAAGAGCACATAACACCGGTGCTCTGTGCACTGCACTGGCTGCCTGTAACGTGCCAAGCCAGCTTCAAGGTTTTGACTTTGATCTATAAGGCCCTACATGGTCTTGGACATGGATACCTCAGGGACCGTCTCACCCTCCACGACTCAGGATGGACCCTTCAGTCCACCGTGGGTGCCCTCCTGGTGGTCCCCCGTGTAAAACAGGGGACTACAATGAAGAGGCCGTTCTCGGTGGCTGGGCGCCGGTTGTGGAACTCCCTCCCAGAGGAAGCATGGCTGTCCCCGAATCTGTTGACCTTCCATTAGGCCTGTAAGACATGGCTGTTCTCCCAGGCCTTTGGAGGCAGGGAGGGGAGGGTGGGCTAAATTTGTGGGGTGTGTGTGTTTTAAATGGGTTTTAATGATGATGATGTAGATTTTAATGTTTTAATGTATTGTTTTATATTGTGTTGGAAGCCACCCTGAGATGCTGTAGGCATGGGGGATGGCATATAAATACAATAACATAAAATTAAATAAATAAATAAAATAACTATTGTGTAGCTGTAGATATATGCTTGGTGCTTGTTGTTCATACAAATGGACAGATGCTCATGTTATATAAACTGGTGTAGCTCCCTGGAAACCTATGGAGATGTGGTGGTTTATGCTAGCAGAGGCCCAGGCCCAAAATGTCTAATCCTTCTTTGAATACCACCACAGTCTTTTGTCCCAATCGGATCTTGAGGCTAAAAGCAGCCGAGATTAATAATGGCTTGTGTAAACAAGCAGTTCCTTTGGCAGGCCAGCTTTTCAAAGGAATTCAGCTCTCACTGAGGTATCATAATATAAGGGAAAGGGAGTACTTGGGGGCAAGGACAAGTTCAAGGGACACACACACACACACACACACACACGCGCGCACACGCACGCACGCACGCACACACGAGTCCTAACTGCCCCAAAGCTGTTGTTTCCTAGAGTACTGGGCAGCACCCAGCCAGAGCACTCCAGCCCCGCACGGGTGGCTGGAACCCGCAGCAATGCAATAGAAGCAGAGTCACTCCCCGTATGTGCCACTCTTCCCCAGCTGTTGCACAGGGTGCATGGCCAGCCTCCTCTTCAATGAGCATGCCCAGTAAGGCTGCTATGAGAGGGCACTGGTGAATGCCACATGAAGCAATGGGGAAGGATGGCCCAGTGCTACTAATGGGGAAGCTGCTTCCTGCTCTAATGGGGAATGCAAGCAACTTGCCAATCACCATCTTGAGCAGCCTTGTCAAGAAGTCTCTTGAAAGGAAGGGGGACAGGTGGGTTGTCTGGCTGGGGGTTGAGGGGGCTCCTTTGTCTAGCCTCCCCATACAATTTCTGGTTGTGTCCCTGATTTTTAAATGTGAAGAATGCCCAGCAGTTCCTATAGCATCACTTATGGCTAGATTTCCAGATGGTTTCAGCACTAGGGGTGAATGGTAACTGAGCACTTATGAAAGCTTGGCCTTTATTGGTAGGAATGTGTGACTAGGACAGAGTTCAGCTGTTCGGACGTTCAACCGTTGGGACTAAAAACTTAGTTTGGGTTTGTGCATTCGGTTCGGTGGAGTTTGGACCCACCTGAATGTTCAGAAAGTTTGGTCCCGCCAGGAGGGTTGGGGCAGTTTAGGGACCCCCAGGGGTGTCCATGGCGGGCCATCGGAGACCCAGCAGCAGCAGAGACTGGGAAGGCTTGGCGCTTGGCACCCCAGATTGCCCAGGCAGGCAGGCTCAGTGCTTGGCCCCTGGGGCTGCCCGTGCCATTAGGTCTGGCCATCTGAGACCCAGAAGCAGCAGCAGCAGAGACTGGGAAGGCTCGGGGCTTGGCACCCCGGGTTGCCCAGGAAGGCAGGCTCGACACTTGGCCCCTGGGGGTGCCCATGGGGGTATGGCTGACCGACTGAGACCCAGCGGCAGCAGCAGCAGCAGCAGAGGCCAGGAAGGCTTGGGGCTTAGTCGCTGGCACCCATAGTTGGCCGGGCATTCCAGGCTGGAAGGCATTGGTGGGTCTTAGATGGTCAGCTATGCCCGAGGGAATCAGGAAGGCACCCCGAGGGCCAAGCACCTGTAACGGGGGGGGGAGGTAAGGGGTTTACCACAACACGCATGCTACCAAGGCTCACCTGGCTCAGGGCAGGAAGCGCACATGGAAGAATGCCCGTCAGGATAGTACTATGACCTTTACCTCCAATTAAGGAGAATAGGCCTCTATCATCATACGGCGCCACTGAGTTGGGGGTAACCAAGGTCTGCCCCAGGATACACTCATCCAGGCATACCAGGAACAGGGGGAAATGAGGAACAGGAAAAGGGGAACCACTGGGGGATGGATGTGCATGGGGCCCCACCGGAGAGGGAAGATGGGACACTCACCTCAGCTAGAAAGGGTCCGGAATATCAGGAAAGGAGAGAGGGAGGGGAAGGGAGCACACACTGCACTATCTCTCACAGACCCAATCTCTCACTCACACTAGGAATGGAAGGACAGGGGTAAATACAGACTCACAGGGCAGATAAGCACACTTCCCAATGGCTTGCAATTGCACTCACTCTCAGACTCTCTCATGCTCAAAATCAGGCAGGGGGGCCAGTTTCCGAAATCACCAGTGCTGCCTTCCTGGTGGTGCTGGTTTTATTCTCCATGCCCCGCCCTCATGCGCACCCACAGACACTCTGAGAATTGCAGCGGGGGAAGCCCTACACTCAGCATGATGGCAGGGGGCATGTCCTCAGGTTGCGGCCCCACCTCGGGTATTGGAGGTGCCGGCGGGAGCGGAGCAAGTGCCGAGGGATCCTGCAGCCACTCATCATGGACTCAAGCCCCCACAGGGCAGTGCCAGGGAGCCCCCCAGGGAGGGGAAACCCACCACCATTGCCTCCCACTGACAGCACCAAGCCTAAGTTCTTCTGAAGAAGGGGAAGCATTTAAGAGTCCTCTTTACTCTGCAAAGAGGCTGGATACACAACAGAAATTGGAACTGCGTACCCCAATCCTAGTTCCCATACAGGTTCTTTCTCCTGAGAGCTCCCAGAATGCTAGCCCTCTGGTTTAGAACTGGGAAAGCTGAACTTCAGAGAGGTCAAAGGACTTCCATCCAAACCAGGAATTAGAACTGGGGTCTCTGGACTCCTGTCATGTCCTACAAATGAGCAATGCTGCAGGCCACCCAAAGGCTGCTGAAAGCAGATGTTCTGCTGGGCTCCCCGTCTCTGCCTGCTGGCCATGACAATACACGCAAACCCACTTTGGGCACCGGCAGGCACTACTGTAGCCCTGTCACTCCTGCTGTGATGGTGACTAGAACTGGAGAACCCAGCATAGAGTAAACAGAACTGTAGGCCTGCCAGCCTGCAATGCCCGGCCAAGTAGGGGTGCCAGTCACCAAGCCCTGGCCGGACCTCTGTCGCTGCTCCACTGATGCATGGCAGCCTGCAATGCCCAGCCAAGTAGTGCCTGCCAGTGCCCAAAGTGGGGTTGAGGGTGTTGTCATGGCCTGAAGGCAGAGACTCACCAGTCGCAGCAGCAGCAGAGGCTGGGAAGGCTTGGGGTTTGGTGGCTGGCACCCATAGGTGTGGGGCATTGCAGGCTGGCATTGGTGTGTTATGGTAGGTGGGTATAGGGAAAGGAAGAATCCAAAGGGGATGGGGTCTGCTATACCCAGGACTAGTGACACAGAAAGGTATTCTGCTTGCGCTCCACATGCTCGGGCTATATGCTCTTGATATGGAACAACAACCCCTCAGGTTAACAGTTGGCCCGAGTGCCTTCAGAGGAAGGCAGGACTTATCAGCACAGGGGCGGAGACAGCACGGCCCAGAGCTCAGTCCCCACTCGTGCACTTTGAACAAGCACCCCACCACAACCCTTTGACCCACATCACACGTGCTCTCCAAGTGTGCAAGTGGGGAAGAAAACAGGGGAGTGTTCTCACTAGTGAGGGGAACTGGGGAAGCCAAGAACCAGGAACCCAGGCATGATGAGGGATGACAAAACACACGCGGTGGGAATACAATCCATGGTTAACAGGGAGGGAAGAAGGGTGTGTGCTACAAACACCCTCTTGTCACGCACTCACACTCTACTGGTCCACACTCACACCACTCACCATGCACCCATGTTCTCACAGCTTCACTCAGGTCCTATCACTCTCATGCACTGCCCAACATCCACGATCCACACACTCCATGCAATGATCTCAGTCACTTGTATAGTTAATCCACACGTTCCTCGCTAGGGGCCAGTCTCACAGTTGCGCTGATCACCGGTGCCACTGTGATGACTGATCCCTTCTTTTAAGACCCTAGATCCACCCCCTTGATTGCCTGGACATGTGCGGAATGCCACACTGAGCCCGAAGACCCCACCTCCTTACTACGCTGCTCTACCAGGAAATTCCCTACATATGCAGCTTGATGCCGGTCTTTCTTGCTCCTCCCCCAAGGGCTTCCTTTCCTCCTGCTGCCCTGCAGGGGTAGCCTCCGGTGCTTCTGTGTCCTGTGAAGCCCCCCCAAAACCCCGACCCAGGCAGGACCTTATATGGTGGAGCAGCAGCAGAGGTCTAGCCAGGGCTTGGTGGCTGGCACCCCTACTTGGCATGGCATTGCAGGCTGGCATTGGTGGAGCAACGGCAGAGGCCCAGCCCAGGCTTGGTGCCTGACTGGCACCCTACTTGGCTGGGCATTTCAGGCTGGCAGACCTCCAGTTCTGCTTGCTCTATGCTGGGTTCTGCATTTCTAGTCACCATCACGGCAGGCGGTGGCTGGCTGGCCACGTGAATCATCACCGGGCAAGACTACTTGACCAATTTGCAGAAGAGCTGGTTAAGATCTGGCAAGTAGGATGCCAACCTGCAATGCCCGGCCCCATATGGGTGCCAACCACCACCAAGCCCTGTTTGGGCCTCTGCCACAGTTCCACCAATGCCTGGCAGCCTGCAGTGACTATTTATTTAGAAAGGTACCATCCTCAAGGAGAAGTGGTCTTAGTAACAGAGCAGGTGAAAGAAGTTGTGTCACAAAATATTCAGCATGAGACCTCTTCCCTAGGTGCTTTGGCACATGGGAAGTGGTCGTGCACAGTGCTGGGTAATACTGGTTCTGATCCTTCAGGATTATGTCCAATTAAGATGGATCCTTTGCCTGAACCTTCTCTCTCTCCCTCAATATTGGGGATGGAGAAATACGATCTCCGCACAAACCAATTAGGTTTTTCAACCACAGATGAAGTGGAGGAATGATGGGCAAGCCCCCTAAGAAAGTCTTTAATATCTATAGTTTCTTTGAAAATTTAGGGTTGGAAAACTAAATTAATGGATAATGATTTTGGTTGTTTCATTAGATGCTTTGACATTATTTTGCTCCAAGAAATGTGGCATGCAGGGCAATTGGACTTGGACAGGCATGTGTCCTTTGTTGTGGATGTTGCCCCATATGAAGTGAAGGATAGGCCTAGCAGTGGGTTGGGCTGTTTAATATCTTAAACAGACACACTGGCAGGCCTCCAGTTCTGCTAACTCTGTGCTGGATTCTCCAGTTCTAGTCAGCATCACGGCCGGGTGTTGCAGGCTGCCAGGCATTGGCGCAGCAGTGGCAGAGGGCCGGCCAGGGCTTGGTGGCTGGTAGCTCTACTAGACCAGGTGTTTCAGGATGCCAGGCATTGGTGGAGCAGCAACAGAGGCCCGGCCAGTGCTTGGTGGCTGGCACCCTAATTGGCCAGGCATTGCAGGCTGCTAGGCATCAACGGAGTAGCGGCAGAGGCCTGACCAGGGCTTAGTGGCTGGCACCCCTACTCTGCCAAGCACTGCAGGCTGCCAGGCATTGCTGGAGCAGTGGCACAGGCCTAGCCAGGGCTCGATGGCTGGCAGCCCTATTTGGCCAGGTGTTGCATGCTGGCTGGCTTCGGTGGAGCATTCACAGACAATGAAGGGAAATGACAGTCCACCCTGCCTGTAACATAGCCCCCAAAACTCTGACAGTGGGTCCTGGAGCTGGAGTGGCTGGCTGTTCCTTGATGCAATGGAATGACAGATCCCTGTGAGAGGAATGATGGCCCCAGAACCCTGACAGTGGATTCTGGGACTGAAGTGGCAGCTTTTAGATGATGTGGATGGACAGCCCCGCTGCCTATAATGTAGGCCCCAGAACCCTGATGGTGGGCCCTGGGCCTGGAGTGGCTGCTTCTTGATGCAGTGGAATGATAGCTCCCTGTGAATGGAATGATGGCCCCAAAACCCTGATGGTGGATTCTGGGATTGAACTGGAAGCTTCTGGATGATGTGGATGGACAGCCCTCCCTGCCTGTAACATAGGCCCCATAACCCTGATGGTGGGTCCTGGGGCTGGAGTAGCTGGCTGTTTCTTGATGCCATGGAATGATGGCTCTCTGTGAGCGGAATGATGGCCCCAGAATTCTGACCTTGGATCCTGGGACTAGAGTGGCATCTCAGTGGCTGGCACCCCTACTTGGCCAGGTGTTGCAGGCTGGCTGGCCTCTGTGGAGCATTTATACACAATGAAGGGGAACAACAGTCCTCCCTGCCTGGAACGTAGGCCCCAGAACCCTGACAATGGGTCCTGGGGCTGGAGTGGCTGGCACCCCTACTCCGCCGTGCATTGCAGGCTGCCAGGCATCGGTGGAGCAGCAGCAGAGACCCGACCAGGACTTGGTGGCTGGCACCCCTACTCAGCCAGGCATTGCAGGCTTGCATCCTACTCACCAGATCTCAACAAACTCTTCTCAAAATTGGTCAAGCTTTGCCCAGTGGTGAACCATGTGGCCACCCAGTAGCAGACATTGGATTGCTGGGGCACAGTACCCATGACAGACTGCAGAGGCAGCAGAAGCAAACATTGGATTGCTGGGGCACAGATTCCATGGCACAGACTGCAGAGGCAGCATTGGCAGCAGCAGCAGACATTGGATTATCAGGGCACAGAACCCGTGGAACAGCAGAGACGGCAGCAGCAGGATTTGCCTGTGCACAGCACCCATGGAGCCAGGATGGTAGGATTTGCAAGGGAAGAGCTCCCATACAGCAGTAGATGGCAGCAGCAGGATTGCGTGGGCACATTTGGATTTGCCAGGGCAGAGCACCCACGGACCAGCAGATAGCAGCAGTGGGATTACCAGGAAAGTGGGGAACATCACCCAGGGTTGCCAGGGTAGGCAAACAGGCACCTTGGCATGAGAGGCAGGCAGCCTGAGGCAGGGTTCAAGGTTGGCAACCAGGGCGGGCAGACAGGCAGTGTGGCATGAGCACAGGAGGCAGGCTGAGGCAGATTTTGATCTTGGCACCCTGGGTGGGTGGACAGACAGGCAGCGTGGCATGAGAATGGGAAGGCAGACTGAGGCAGGCTTTGATCTTGGCAATCTGGGCGGGCAGACAGGCAGCGTGGCATGAGCTTGGGAAGGCAGACTGAGGCAGGCTTTGATCTTGGCAACCTGGGCAGGTGGGCAAACAGGCAGCATGACATGAGTATCGGAAGGCAGGCTGAGGCAGGATTTGAGGTTGACAACCAGGGCGGGGAGATAGGCATCGTGGCATAAGCATCGGAAGGCAGGCTTAGGCAAGGGCAGCATTGCAAACCAGACAGCACTCTGTGGGTAGGGATAGACTCCTCCGGATGAAAGGGGTGGCTGCTCTCACTCCCACAATCCCCAGGGGCATCTTGCTGCTGCTACACACTCTCAAGAGCCCACTCTGCCTGCTGGACCCTCTCCACCAGGTCACCCTTTCAGTGCCCATAGAGAGCTGTCTGGTGTGCCACGCTGCCCTTGACCCTGGGATCCAGCATGGTTGCCAAAATGTATTCCTCCCATTGCAGGAGCTCATTGAACTGCGCCTTCAGCCCTGCCTTCAGCTGCCACACCAGGGCAACCACCTCAGCCTCCAGCTCCCTGTCCTGAGGGCCACAAACCTGACCCTGGAGAATCTCCTCCAACATAGAGGAGACTCTGGACTAGAGGGGTCACCTGGCTGATGGTGGCCATGGAGGAGCTGAAAGTTTCCGTCTCGGACAGGCCTGGAGCACTGGTGTCATTTGCTCCCTGAGCACAAAGACTGTGTGAGACAGAATCTCCCATTCCACCCCATTGTACCCTGGAGGTGCCCCGCTGTCAGTTACCAGTTACATCTGATGCAAGGCGGCTTTCTTTTCGAGAATCCGCTCGAGCATCAGGAACATCGAATTCTACCAGGTGGACACATCCTGTGTCAGCTGGTGCACTGGGGAGCCTTTCTCTGCCTGCTTCGCCTGGAGGAGGTCGCTGCCCTTCACGCGCCAGTTAAAGAAACCGACCAGCTTCCTCCCCCACTCGATCAGGGAGCTAAGGGTTCCTGCCCCAATCCCCTTCTCCCCCAAGCCCAGAGCATCCCTGACCACCAGGTAAAGGGTGTGTGCGGCTCAAGGGATGCTGGTGAATCCCCCCTTGCAGACTACCCTCAATATGTTGGCTGTGTTGTTTGTCACCACGCACCCCTTGGTGAAGGGCACACCTGGTGTGACCCACTCCCTCATGATGGCGGTCAGGGCTGCCTCGATGTTCCGAGTGGTGTGGGGGCTGTCCATTACTTCTGCCTGAAGCAGGGACCACCTATATCCTGCTTTGGGACCCCTCCTGTCACTCCAAAACGCTGCCTCTGGGTCCTGCTACCAGTGCGCTGTCACTGCCAGGTAGGCGTGCTGAGCGTTCCTACTTGACCACAGGTCAGTGGTGTAGTGGACAGTGGCACCTCCAGCCCGGGCCAGCTACTCCCTCACCCGCTCCTTTAAAGCCCGGTACGAGGCTGGCACCACCTGCCAACTCAGGGTGGTGCATAAAGACAGCTTAAACTGGGGGGCGGAGAAGCCAATCAGGCGTCTAAACCCCATGTCCCCGACCACTGAGAAGGGCTGCCCAGTCAGCGTTATCATTTCCCCCCATCATGCGTGTGGCTTTCAGTTGCCATATCCTGCAGCTGCCAATGAACTTGGCAGCTGCTCCCACCCCACCTCCTCCATGGTGCACTGTAATGCTGCTGCTGCTCCCCCCCTAGCAGTGATACCGCTCCTGCTGCTAGAGGCAGCTGTTAGAGCAGGACGCTTGCCCGCTGATGGAGGCGGATGACTGGCTGCTGCAGTTGGGAACCAGCTGGCGTCCACTGCCCCTACCTGCCCACTTAGCAGTACAGCTCTGTGGCATCCCTTCAGGTGCCTCGCCGTGGCAGTTGTGCCAAGGTTGGTGAGCACCTGCCCACACTTCACCACTTTCTGGCACAAACTGCACTGCACCTCCCTGGAATCATCCACTCGCACCAACTTAAAATGCGCCCATATGGAGGATTTTTTGCCCCCTCCTGCCTTCTGACCTGCACCGGGTGATGCACCGCTGACAGCGCTGCTGGGAGGGGCAGACCATGGTGGTGATACAGCTCTCGGAGGGACAGCCATCACCTCAGCACCAGACATCTGCTCCGCAGGACTAGTGTCTGCCTTGCTGTCCCCAATCTGAGATATGTCCCCCCGTCAAGGGGAGTACTGGGACCCTGAGGCTGATCAGCTGCCCACCATGCTGCTGCCACTCTCCCTGTGCCCCCTATAGCTGCTGCTTCTACTGCTGCTGCTCCTCTCCCTGTTGCCATTTCCCGGGGATCAGGCCCTGCCTCTAGAATCTGGGGTGGGATCCACCAGCCTTGGACGGCTGGGGATCACATCAATAATAGGGGTCAGGGACATTGGTGACCTTAGAGGAACATCTGACCCCGAAGCACCTGCACCTGCTCCTGTAGATGTAGCAGAGACAGCCGCAGTCTCCTGGAGTGCAGGCCTTCCAGTGCCCTACTTGGCAGTGGAGGACGCTGGCAGGCAGCACCACTGAACACACCCCTAGTGCCACTGCTGGGTGCCTCTGAAGCCTGACTGCCAAAATCAGGTCTGCGTAGTTTGGGGTGTGGTGATGGGCTCGGGCTGCTGCTGCTGCCTGCTCCCACTCCGCTGGCATGGCCCCTGCCACCTCTGCCACATGCCCCATTGCCCGCCACATGCCCCATTCAATGGAGGGTAGGGAAAAAGAACACAGGGAGGGGTAAAAAATAAAAATAACACCTAAATATATTTAATCTAATCTAAATAAATGAAACTATGGAGGTAAATGTGTGGAAATGGGTGAAATAGGAGGAGGATGGCAATGAATTAGGAACACAAACTGCTGGGAGAGGGAGACATCTGAAAATGCCTGCTGACAGGATCAGTGACTAGCTCAGAAGGAATTGGAAGTGGGGAGGGCAATGACTTGTTATTTGCTGTGCCCGCCTTACCACAAGCCCCATTGGCTCAGTGCAGCTTAGCCCCATGCCAATCGCAGACTGCGAAGCCAGTGGTCTGAGAAAAAGAGGGATGGTGACTGAGCAGACTGGCTGCTAGTCCAAGCCTCTCCACCCCTGACGCCAGGAAGTCTACTCCTCAGCTGCACACACACACCCCGGGCCTGCCAGCCCTGTTTTTCCCACCCGAACGCGCTCGAACTGACCCGAATGCGCCTGAACTGTTCAGGGTTTGGGCGTTTGGTTCAGCCGTTCACTTCAGTCGTCCAAACTGGCTGAGTTTGAGCCGAACTCCGAATGTCCGAACCACGTTCGCACATCCCTATTTATTGGTCAGGGTGTTCTCCCTCTCCTCTCACACTCATATTAAACATGTTCTATTGGACTGGCCTTCTCTATACAATTTACATACTCCAGTCTTGTCCCTCTAAGTCTGCTTTCCCATGAGCTGCTTTGGCGCCACGGGAGCATTCGCTGTTCAAATGTAGTGAAGCTCCTGTCTTGTGGGAAAGGCGGGAGAGCCGTATTTCCTCCTTTCCCATGAGACAGGAGCTGCGCTAGATTTGAATAGCACATGCTCCCATGGCACCAAAGGCTGCTCATGGGAAAGCAGCCTTAGTTGTACTCTGAATAGCCATGTATAAATATTCTATAATCATCTGTACTTTCAGGAAGCTTCCACCCGGGGCTGTGAAGTTAGGGCCAGGGGTTGTGCTGCTGTGTTGTCTTCAGGCTGTCCTACCTACTAGGCCTACCCACTGACTTCACCCATCTCTGGGATGAGCCTCAGGCCTTGCTGTGGAGATGAAAACCTCCCACATCCCAGGACTCGGCTTAAGAGTAAGGCCACTTTTAGACGAGCAGCGTGCGCGGGCAGCAAGAAATCACGTGCCTTGGGAAATGGCTGCGGGCAGGGTTTAGACATGCATAGATGAATCTTATTGCTGGTAGCACATTCTTTAAAGCTGCTAATTAAATACCTCAATATCAAGGTATTTAATTAGCGGCTTTAAAGAATGCGCGACTGGCAATATCAAGGTATTTAATTAGCGGCTTTAAAGAATGTATGACCAATGATAAGGTGTTTTTACGCACATCTAAACCCTTCCCATGGCCATTTTCCAAGGCACATAATCGCCCGCCACGAGCGCGCACCACTCGTCTAAAAGCAGTATAATTAGAGCCTCACACTGCCCCTTGATATGGATTCCTGCTCGTGGTGAGGGGACCACCCAGTGAGGGTTCCTGCTTTTGTGATTAGCCTAGCTGGGTGCAGAACGTCCACCAATTTGTCTGTCGTGCATGGAGAACCATAAAGTAGAAACAGGAATCCCAGTGCTTGAAACATGTCACTTTGGCCCTTATTCACATAAATGAGAGGTCTTGGGGTGGCCCACCCAGGATCAATTGGCTAGTTGACTTTTCAGAAAGGGCCAACTGGGTGCAATGCTGGTCTTGTGTTCAATTAGCTAGCTGTGCCTGTGTATAGTGTCTGTGTATCCCTGGCATTAGTCCAACATCCCGTTGTTGGGTTCCATGGTGGTGGCTGGGGAGCATGGACACCGAATCCTCTAATTTTCTTTATGGATTCTCACAAACCCCCTTTGATCAAGACTGGTAAATGGTCCCAGAAGTTAACTAAGTTTCACCTCTTGACTCTGGATTCAGGTGGCAGGGGGTTACTCCTCTTGTCCCTCATTTCTTGGTTATTCATTCAATTACACATAAGATTTTGGGACACATGTCCCAGTTCTTTCTTCAGAAGGCTCTAGAGGATATTGCTGGCCCTCCCAAAATTGATAAGAGGCTTCAATCAAGGGGATATGCTGATTGAGACTGCCTCTGATAAGCAGAGCACAGCTCTGCTTCACTGCACTGACATTGGGGGTGTCCCCATCTCCGTGCAGCCCCATGGCTCACTGGATATTTGCTTGGGGGGGCAATACGGAGGCAGATCTCTGTGAGATCCCCAAACTGAAACTGCTGAGGGACTGGCATCCCAGGGTGTTACCGCCATCCAGAGAATCTCCATTCACAAAGCTGATGTTCTTATTCCAACCAACCTACTTGTCCTGACATTTCATTCATCCTTGCTGCCAGGCTCCTTCACTGCTGGACCTGGAGAAATTTGGTTTCTCAGCTGCCACTGCCATTCCTAATTCTTGGGGACTTCAGTGGCCACTACGAGCTCTGGGGCTTGCCAGATATGAATGTTTGGGGGCGTCTCACTGAACTCTTTGTCTCAGACAATGGCTTTTCAGTGCTTAATACTGGTAAACATACCTATCTCCACTCGCCTAATCACTCCTTCATGACCATTGACCTTTCCATCGCATTCGCTTCCCTGGTTCTGGCCCTGCACTTCATTTGGAGGGTCGATAATTCCCTTAGCGGGGAGTGATCACTTTTCTGATTTCATGTGGGATGCCATTGGGAGCATCTGTCTTCCAGATCAGTTGCCCCGTTGGTGGCTGGAGAATGTGGATTGGATTAAATTTCAGAGCTTGGCTGGGGTAATAGATGATGTAGTTGTTTGGAGGAACATTGATGCGTGCATGGGGGAGTTCAACTCCTGTATTCTTTGGGCATCCAAGCAGTCCATCCCTAAGTCATCAGCATCTTATTCTCTTTTTTGGAAGCCATGGTGGAACACTGCCTGTGCTGTGGCATATAGAGAGCAATGAAGCATGCTTGGGGAATCTTCCACCAGTATCTGATGCAATCCAACCTTCCGGCCTTCAAGTGGGCATGGGCTGCAGCTCACCGTGTCCATTGCCAGAGCCAGACGGAATCCTGGGTTTGCTTTGTCTCTGGGACTTCTAGTGCCACTAGCATGAAGGTGGTTTGGGATAAGATTCTGAACGTTTCTGGGTCTTACGTCTCCTGCTCTGTCCCAATCGTGTGTCACCAGGGCTGTGAGGTGGCTGACTTGCTTGGCATTGCCCATGCCACTGGGGGGAGACCTTTTACCATTGCCCTAGTTCAGCCCATTACTCAGTGGTCTTTCTTGCCATCAGATGTCAGGCAGAGGTGACTCCTTTGCTGTTTGGGATCTCACAACTGGAGGGTTACAACTGGCCTTTCTCAATTTTTTGACTCCATGCTGCGTTGCACTCAGCTGACAGCTCAGCTGGTAGCTGGATGGCATACATTATGAGATGCTGAGGCAGCTGCCCCCTCCTGCTCTTGGCCTTTTGTTGAGACTTTACAATAGGATCTGGCAGGGCAGGGAATTCCCTGAGTTGTGGTGTACAACCATTATGGTTCCTATCCCCAAACCTGGGTCTGACCCTCAGAATCTGCCTTTTTGACCAATAGCATTGAAGTGTTGTGCCTACTTACTTTGGTTCCTGAAGATGAATGGTCTGCTCACTAACACCCAGTATGTCTTCCGTTGTCAGCGTTCCATGTTGGACCATTTGGTGCACCTGGAAACCTTTATCCAGGAGGAATTTGTCTGTTGGGAACACCTGGTTTCTGTGTTCTTTGACCTGGAAAAAGCCTATGACACCTCTTGGAAGTATGGTATTCTACGAGACCCGCATGGGTTTTGGTTGTGGGGTAACCTACCCTTTTTTATCCAGAACTTTTTACAGATGTTTTGGGTTCAGTCCCTTCTTCCTATTCCCACCCTTTTGAGCAGGAGAGGGGGGTTCCACAGAGCAGTGTCCTGAGTGTCACTTTGCTTTCCATGAGCATTAATGGATTTGTCCATTCCCTGCCTCTGGCTATTCACAACTGCCTATATGTGGACAACTTCCAGAACTGCTGTCAGTTGCCCAGTATGCGGTTTATTTATTTATTTATCTTAACATTTATATGCCGCCCCTTCCTGCCTCAGGCATTTTGGGGCAGCTCACAACATTTTAAAAACATTTTAAAACATTTAAATAAACAATAATAAGTACAATTAAAAAAACTAACATAAAACCCTGCCCCCCCCCCCAATACCCTAACTCAACACACCCATCCCATCTCCCTTGGGAAAGGCCTGGTGGAACAGCCAGGTCTTACATTGTCTGTGGAAAGAGGGGAGGCCGGCAGCCAAGCAGATCTCCGACAGGAGGGAATTCCACACCTGCAGCGCAGCCATGGAGAACGCCCTCCTCATAGTGGACACCCGGGAAATCCAGGGGACCTCAAGGAGGGCAGCCCCAGCTGACCGCAGGCGGCGTTCCAGGACCCAGAGGGTGAGGCGGTCCTGCAGATAGGCAGGGCCCAAACCATTTAGGGCTTTAAAGGTCAACACCAACACCTTGAATTGGGCCCGGAAACCTACCGGCAGCCAGTGCAGAGAGCGAAGCACTGGTGTAATGTGCTTACATCGGCCCATCCCCATCAAGAGACGGGCCGCCGCATTCTGCACCAGCTGCAGCTTCCAAACTAGCACCAAGCGTAGCTCCACTTAGAGTGCATTGCAGTAATCCAGTCTCGAGGTAATAAAAGCATGGATGACTGTGGCCAGATCCGAGTCCGAGACATGCGGCGTAAGCCGACGCACCAGGTGTAACTGGCAAAATGCTCTCTTCGCCACAGCTGCCACCTGGGCATCCAGGCGGAGCTGTGGGTCCAGGAGCACCCCCAGGCTCCAGACCTGAGAAACCAGGGGATGGCAGACCCCATCAATGATGGGAGCCACCACTCCCTCGTCCCTCCCCACAACCATCACCTCCGTCTTGTCAGGATTTAGTCTCAGGCAGCTCGCCCTCATCCAATCCCCAACAGCGGACAAACGCCAGGTAAGCACCGAGACTGCCGGGCCTGAGTGAGAGGAAAATGAGACACATAGCTGGGTGTCATCAGCATATTGATGACATTTCACTCCATACTCCCTAACAAGCTCTCCCAGAGGCTGCATATACACATTGAACAAGAGAGGGGATAAAGGGAACCCTGCGGTACTCCACACATGAGGTCCCGGGGGAAGATGAAAACTCTCCCAGCACCACACGCTGGGTTCTCCTGGCCAGGAAAGAGCGGAACCATTCAAGAACAGTCCCGCCAATCCCTGCCCGGTCCCGCATTGAGTGGCAATTGCAAACAGCACTGAACCATCTTGATGGGCCACTGACAATGGCTTTTCATTTTCAGAAGAGAAGATGTCCACATGCATTTTTGCCATTTGTGGGACCTCCACTTCAATCTTGATTTGCAGCTGGGACATGCGTGCCTTCCTGTTGTCACTGAAGCCAAACTTCTGGCTAGGAAGCTGACTTTTCTCACCCACGTGCATCAGCTATGCATCAAGTATGAGAAGACGCTGAATTTTCTGCTACTTGTCTCTTCTGCTTCTTGGGGTGCTGACCATCAGTCTGTGTTCCAGCTGTACCAAGACCTGGGGCTCCAAGTTGGAGTATGCCTCCATTATTTATGGTTCTGCCAGGCCCTCCGTTCTACTGAGGTTGGACCCCATCCATCACCAGCACCTCCATATGTGCACAGGAGCATTTTGCACCTTACTCGTGCATAGTTTGTACACATTGAGCCCTTTTTAGCCTTTGCTCAGCATACATCACATGCAGCTGTCTCTGCAATATGCTGTAAAGCTTCTCTTTATGCCAGGGCAAACCACATGGGACTCTGTGTTTCAGCTCCAGTACAAGACCCTGTTCATGACCCAGAGCTCCTTCCACCCTTTGTGCTTTGGCTGCAGTCCCTGTTGCTGGAGTTGGACCCGTCTTTGAATGGTATTACTCCTGAGGCTTCGACCACCCTTCCACCTTGGGCCACAAGTTCACTTTCCTGCTGCTACAAACCTGTCTTGGTTTTCATGCTCTATGACACCAGCAGAGCGATACCGGTAGATTTATTGTAAGCATCGTTCCTGCCACTTTGGTTCTGTGACCCTCTTTACAGATGACTCCAAGTTTGGAGACTTTGTGGGGGCATCTGTGGTCTGCGCTGGCCATTGCATTGCCCACTGACTCCCTTGGGAGTGTTCCATCTCTACTGAGGAGCTCTTTGTTATTTTCCTTGCTTTGTAATTTGTGTTGGCTGAATGGCTACTGTGGTCTGTGATCTATTCAGATTTTGAGTTCCTTGAAGTGTCAGGACCTGGGGACGGAGGAAGCCCCGCAAGACAGGCAGGGGCCCCGCACCCCAGAACGCCCCGCCAGAGACCCCGACCCCGGTGCAAGAAGCACCCCATAAGGCCCCAGCAATAGAGGAGGGGGGGCGCAGTACAATCCCCGATATCGGGGCGGAGAAATCACCGCAGGAACCCTCTAGGGAAAAGCCGCTTGTCCCGGAGAAACAAGGGGCGGAGCCAGGAACGACGTTACGCCGTTCAGCGCGGCTGCACGCACAGAGGGGCGGAGCCAGAGGTATTTA
>QEPC01011255.1:11545336-11575881 GCA_003113815.1 Sphenodon punctatus | reverse complement strand
GATTGGGTACAGGTGTGTGTTGCTCTGTGTGTTGTGCACTATCCCCCTATCTCCCAGAAGCCCTGAGTGTCTCCCTGTGGTGGGTGGGGGTGTTCTCCCCGTTTTCCTTTTCCCTTGCCCACAGGGGTGCTCTCCCTTCCCCACGTTTTCTTCCCACGTGGTGTGCTTCCCCCAGCACGGTGTGCTTGGACGGGTGCAAGGGGTTTGGACGTGTGGGCAGGGACCTGGTCCCCCTGGGGACCAAGAGGTGGCTTGCACACTCTGGTACTGATCCCATTCCCTGTGATGATACGGCCCTATCTCTAACGAGACACGGTGGGCCACCCTACAACCTGAGGGAACTTCTTTGGCGGACCCAGCGTGTGCACCCCCTCTCCCCAGGAGTCCCTTGTGTGGTCCGATTGAGCTGCTGGTTAGGTCCGTGGGCTTCCCCCCACACACTCCCCTTTCCGGGGAGCCCTCACATGAAGGCCCTGAACTCCCTCTGTTTTTACCTCATTGATTGTTGCAATTCGATTACAGCTGCACCTCCTTTGATCCAAAGGCACCTGTGTACTTTTGTTGGATTCCCAGGCACATGGTGATCAGGGGCAACAAGCAGGCTGATGCAAATATTTGGTCAGATGACTGTTTCTTCCACCTTGTGACCTTGCAGCAGTTCCTTTTAGTGATTTTATTCCCGGTTTTAAGTCCCAACTCATGGAACATTGGCAGTTGCTTGGGATGAGTGTCAGATGACTAAGCTGCATAACGTGAAACCTGTGATCCAGCTGTGGCAGAAATCTTACCCTCAAAACTGACAGGAGGAGGAGATCTTGGCCAGGCTGCATTGCGGCCATGGGCTGCCCACCCATTGACACCTGCTTCTGGGGGAGATTGCACCTCTGTGTAGCCCCTGCAATGTGCCTTTAACAGTCTGACATGCTCTGCTTATCTACCCCTGTTTTGCTGCTGTACGTCACGTGTTTTTACAGAGCTAACCACACCCCACTGACCCTCTCTGCCTTGCCCTGTTTTGGGGTGACAAGGCTAATTTTTAAAAGGCTATTGGATGATTCCACACTTTTTAGCTTCCTGTTTGAGGCATCTCTAGTTTTAGTGTATTTAGGCCTTGCTGTGGGTTTTATCTTTTTTTAGTCCTTTGCACCAAACACACAGTGAGGAGCAATATGTCCTGATGGCTGCTGTGCCATTAACCCCCAGTCACTCACTCACTTCACACTGCTCCACACGCCTCTGTTCCTCTAAACTCCCAGAGGATCTAGGCTATTTTAAAAAGTCTTCGTTTGTTGTTGTTTAAACTTCCAGATTCTAATGATGGCTGCAGCTAAATTTGCATACCATGGCAAGGGGAGGATTCATAGTAACTCATTATGTTTCGGTTTGATTATTCAATCAGGGCCTGATCCAGGAGCATAGCTAGGTGGCAGTGGGCTCTGGGGGAGAAGAAGATGGAATGGGCCCCCTGTTGGGGCCTCCTAGGGCAATCCACTCCAGTGTGTGTTCGCATCCTACATGCATGTGGGGGGCCCCAGCATCATGAGCCCTGGTGTCTCTGCACCTGCTGCACCTATTATAGCTATGCCCCTGGTCTGGTCTAAAGTCCAATGAGACCTTTTCAAAAATAAGAGAAGCTATGTGGCTCTGAAATAAAGGATGCCCATTATGTTTCTTGGCGCTGTGGGGGTCTGAAATAAGGGACATATATTGTATTCTATGGCGCTGTGGGGGTCTAAAATGAGGGATGTCTGCTGTATTCTACAGAGCTGCATGGTATTTGCAATAAGGGATATCCCATAAATTCCCATGGAACTGTGGAGGATCAGATATAGAAGACATTCACTTAAGATGAGGAACATCTGGTAAGACAGCTTTTCCCTCGTCTTCAATGGGATTTTAAGCAAATATTCACAGAGGAGAGTGAAACAAGATTTTATCTCATACCCCTGGGTTCTTCAGAGCTCTCCATCTTGTCTTTCAGAGCTTTGGCTCTTTCCTTTACATCCATCTCACTTATTTCAGCTTCTCAATTTTTCAACAGTTTCTCTGCAGTACAGAATAACCAGAACATGGGGAGAGTATCTGGCTTACTCACTTATATTTCTTACACATAATGTGTTATTTGCTGTGGTGTTATGCATTACCACAACCTGCATATGTAGCATGAGGACTATTTCTCTCACCATTAAAGGCAATCACATGGCATTACCTCACAAGCCTGCTTGCTTGCCACCAGTGTAAAGTTCCACTGTATTACTCAGATTCCAAGGAGCCTTGTTGTCTCACACCCACGTTTACATATATGACCTTATGGTACTCTTTCTGGATCAGGCCACCATGCTGACCTGATTATTCATTGTAACACTGTCTTTTATGGTAACTGTGGTCGGTGCTGTAACATGAGAGAATGCAGCCAACACTTCATTGTCACAGAGGATTGTCTGTGTCCCCTAGAGAAACAGCGCAGCAAGCCAGCTTGGAACACAGGGCAATTGTTACCCCCAATTTAACCCATCAGTCTAAACGACTATTTAATCCTGATGTGACAAACCAAAGTCAGGGAAATTAGTTTGTGGATGGCTGAAGGGATTGGTTAATTTAGGCTTTAAGAAGAAGAATGTTAGTTCAATGTACTCTCTTGGCTGGGTTGTCACTCCTGCACTCCGTGTTGGATTCTCTTTTGTCACAAGGGATTGCAGTGATGCCAAGAGACCCTAGATGAAGGCATTTTAGGAATCCAAATAGAAATATTAATATCTGCTGTAGTGCGCTGTGGAAAGCATCGGTGCTTCCCCAATAACATGCCTTGTCTTTACGTAGAAGGGAGCATCACTTGGAATTAAAGTGCATAGCTCTTGCCATTGTGTGTTCTCTTGGTACTGGCATCTTTATTAATGATTTCATGAGAACGCCATTGAGTAACAACTCAATAGTAGTTGAGTAACAACAGTCCAAAGGGAGCAGGGACAGCTGTTCTCTTTTGTCCTCCAAAGCCTTATCCCCTGTACCCCAAAATGGTAGAGGCTGAGCCCACTCATCCGGCTTCTGGGAGATTCCAATATTGGTGGGAAGTAGAACAATGCAGGGGGCAGTCCTCTCCTTAATGCCATTCTCTTGCAGTCCCCACAGGGTGGCATGCACGAACAGGAAATGGATGAAGGGCTGTCACTGTCTCTTGGAGGGACACAGCATGCACTCTTTATCCTTCCCTTGTGTTTACATTCATGTAGATCTGCTTTGTGAGTTGGATAGAGATCCCCCAGCTCATTTCTCACAGGGTGCCTCATACCTGTGATAAGTGCTGAGTATGATGCAGGATGGAACTCTTTTCTGAATGAAATTGAAGGACAAATGCTGCATTTCCTTGCTCAGGCTAATCTCACGTCAGTGACTTGAACAAGCTCTGATGGGATTTTTACCTGGAGAATGACAGTGGAATTATGCCAGTGATGGGTGCATCAGCAGCAAGTATAAGCAGCAGAGCTGAAATGAATGTCCACAGCAAAAATCCTCTTCGTCAAATCCAACTTTCTGTCACCAATGTGAGAGGACTTTTATTTACACCATGCAAAGTCCTTGCCCATATATTGAGATACAGTACAATTCATTCCCTCTTGGTTTTCCTTAAGTGTTTTTCTGGACACCTGTTAGAGCAGGTTCCATGACATAGCATATTTCCTGCCAACCAGTTTACCTTCTGGGCTTCTGAGTGGTTTTTTGGTACTTGTTAACACAGGGGCCCTGACCTGGCATATTCCCTACCAGCCAGTTCCCCTTCTGGGCTGTGATCTCTGGCCCGGCTCCCTGCCAGCCAGTTATCAGGGATGAAGCAGGCTTTCTTCAACTGGACTGCTGAGGCAGAGCCCTTTGGCTTCCCCCTTGTCTGTCCTTGGTGGTCTAGCCCCATGAGTTTTCCACTTCTGGCTTACATAGCTGAGGCTCATTTGGCTTGCAGAGCCACACCCAGTTGAAGCCACTCGGCTAACCTCAATTGGCTTCCTCACCACTTGGCCCCTTAAAGGACCAAATATTTGCTGCACCCCTACAGGGACTCAACCTAGTCCCATGGTCCTGATCCTGCAATGACTTCCACAGGTACTCTTTAGTGCTATTACACAATTGTTTGATGTGCACTAGCGTGAAATACTGCCAAAATAAAGTAACTGAAGTACCAAAGTGACTTAAGTAAGAGAAATTCTGGGTGCTTGCATATAAAACGGGGTGCAGGACTGCCTGTGAGCTGAAATAATGGCATGGGGAATCATGTGAAGCTCCACTCATTTGTGCAGGGTTTTAAATGTCATTAGCCCATTTTTGCCATGATTTCAACCACGGATGTCAGGGCTCAAAATCCACCCCTGTCATCTGTGATTGAGATCACGTCAGAAAACTAGGCTATCTAAGCGCACAAATAGTATCAGTGAATATGAAAACACCTATTTGTCTCTCTACAGTAAGCAGTGGTGTGGCAAGAGGCAGCATGACGGGGCTGCTTCCCCTTTAAGAATGCTGCAGGTGCCAGCCTCAGGACTGGACAGACTGGGATGTGCCAGACAACTGATTGGGACAGCTGAAAAAGGACTTGGCAAGGACAGACCTCGTATAGTAGGAAAAACCAAGTAGAGAGACAATCGTAAGCATGGCAGGCTACTGAACCTTTAAGGGCTGGAAGCCTGAAGAGCTAGCCACACCTACATCTTGGATATAAGGAAAGGAATGTCGAAGGTTGAGTCTGAGTCTGGCTGTAGACCAAGCAGGAGTTCTGTAGGAACCTTCTCCATGGTCCTGAAGGTGTTGTGCTGATGAGTAAGCTGGAGAGATAAAGGGACCCAGGGACTGGGGCTGTGCTAAGGCCTGACTGAAGCCTACCAGACTTTGCATGAGCCATGCAGAGAACTGTTGCCTGGCTGACTTGGGGCTAGATAGGGCTGGGGTTGCTAGAGGGCTTCTTTCCCGCCATTAGAATGTAAAGCTGTTATCTGGGACTATGCTGAGAGTGGAGAACTGTGTGAATGTTAAGCGGCTGTTGAACTAATTCACTACATGAGAGTGACCGAGGAGCTGAATTCTCTACAATTAGTAACCCTAAAGGGGTTAGATCCAGCAAGAACTTACCCCTGGGGAACCGTGTCTTGTTACAAGAGGTCAAATGGGATGGGTGTAGTGCCTTGATCTGGTTCACACTGTAAATCATAGAGGTGTGCACCAGGGGTCCATGTTGTTTTCATTTTCCTTTTTTGTTATTTAAATATGTCATTTTCATTTTCATAAATATCAAATTTTCGTTTTTGCTTTTGTTTTCATTTTCCATTGGTTTCAATGGAGTTCACATTTTGTTTTTCATTATATTTGTCTGAAACTTGAAGGGATTGTACCTCCAATGGAAGGCATTAAGTGTACCAAATTCCCAAAAGACTGGATAAAGGGATCCAATTTTATAAGCAGTTTAATTATATTATTTTGCAAAAATCTTCATATACATTCTTAGCTGTAACTTCTTTGCTTCACATTTAATGTGGATTAAACTTGGCATATTTAGACCCCTTCCCATATTTACTATACCTGCCAACTTTCAGAAGGATTAGATACAGGGTCCTGGTGGTATAAGCAATTAACTTATAAATGTATGTCTGACTGTAACATCTTTGTAGTCCAACCAGTGTACATGAAAACTGGCAGAGCTCTATCTCATACCTTTGGGATTATCTCTGCCAAATATCAGAAAGATGTGATAAAGGGTCCCAATTTTATATGCCTGCACAACATATGCAGAGAAGGAGCCTATGACAGGGATTCTCTTACGTGTCACTGTGGTATAAGATTGGTTTGTGATGCCAATTGGCCAGCAGAAATTCAACCAAATATCCTCATTATGTGATGTGACCATCCCAACATCTCTCCCCCACTCATTACTGGGAAGTCGGAAGCATCTGTTTAGGAAAGAGCCAATAGAGATTCTCGTATGTCCTCTGTCACAGTGCTGCCGGATGTGATTGTGATGATGAGTGGCCAGCCTGGATGTGTAAACTATGTCTCCTGATTTCTGGGAGGTTATCCCCAAAGTCCCAGTTGTGTCCCTTCTATGCCCACCTGAGGGCCGCCCCCTATGCCTGCCTTGAAGACACTACCAATTGGTCCTGTAAAGCTGGAAGCATGCAGTAATTGGCCAGTGAATGTGTCTGTCAGTCTATTGGGTTGCTCCACATCCTCCCTCCTACAGCCTCCCTCCCCCTGCCATGCCAGGTGCCTGCCTATGACTGGCACTGCATGTGCTGCTATTTATCTGAATAATGGTATTCAAGGGGACAACGTCAATTGCTTATAAAATTGGTTCCCTTTAACAAATTGTCCTGTAGTTTGTCAGAGATGACACAGAAGATATTTGACACATTCCTGCCAAATGTCTTGTAAAAAGGATGGAATATCAAAATGTTACAGCTGGAAATGTATTTTCAAGTTAATGTCTTACTTATACCATCAGGACCCTTTATCCAATCTTTCTGAAAATTGGCATGAATATTAAGCTTATGGAGGGACATAATATTCACAGTATTCATGCAAATGGGACGAGAGATAAAGAAGTTGTAGCCATGGATGTGTATGGAGCTTTTCTTAAAATCACAACATTCAATTGCTTCTAACATCGGTTCCCTTTATCTAAACATTTTGAATGTGTGTACACATAGTGCCCTCCACTGTGGGTACAATCTCTCCAGTTTTCATCACAATTGAATAAGAAAAAAAAAAGTTATAACCTTCCCTTTATTTCAAAAACAAAATATTTTTGTTTCTATTTTCATTATTATAATTTGTCATTTTCGTTATTTCAATAATGATAATGAAAATGACAATTTTTGTTATTGTTATTGTAATAACAAAAAAACATGCACATCCCTAAATCATCATGTCCCTAGGATAAAAGTGTGGTGGTTTTCTTACTTCTCCATGAACCACAGAGGCTCCAGGATAGGAGCTCCAAGATGGAAGGAATCCTGTTCCCAATTTGAAAATGAGATCGAGCAGTTGAAGGGGCTTGGAAACAAGGTGTGAGAGGCAATTAAAAACAAACAAACCCTGAGGTTGGAGGCCATCCATGACTTTTATGAGCTCATTTCCTCCTCTCTATACAAATGTTTGGCCCAAGCCCAATCACTGCAAACTAGCTTTGTTCACGTCTGTTTTTAATTAGCAAGAACAGTCATATGTGGCTCTCCCAATAAATTAATGACAAAATATCAAGCTCAGTCTTTGGCACACATCTTCTCTTCATCCCGCCAGAGGGTTCTTTCCTTGAGCCCCTTGATCTCTGCTTCTAGGAAACCTTAAGAAAATTCAGACCAGATTCTTGAGTGAGAACCAAATGTTTCAGCCAGCGCACGCTTGCATTTTTCCCCTTCTTTCATTTTATTTTTAGAAAGGGGGAAGGGAGGAGAATTCAATCTGAGCAGCTGATATTTTCAATTTTGCATTGAACACTTATCTTCTAGGGCTTCTCTCTAGTCTCTGCCCAGCACTGCTGCTGTTTGCTTAAATATATTCATTAGGCCAATGTGTTTAAATGTGTTAGTTCTTGATTAATGTTTCCCAAGGACAGCCTGGCAGTCAACAATGTACTGCTTACGTTTATTTATTTATTTATTTATTTATTTTCTTGTATTTCTATGCCGCCCCCTCCTGCTCCCGCATCTCGGGGCAGCTTACAACATCATAAAAATAATCCGATACAATAAAAAAGTTAAAACCATAAAACATTAAAACCCTGGCAGAGCAAACAAAAATATCCCACCCATCACCCGTCTCCCTCACCAAAGTCCCAGCAGAACAACCACGTCTTACACTGTCTATAGAAAGAGGGGAGGTCTGAGGGCAGGCAGACCTCCAGTGGGAGGGAGTTCCACAACCATGGTGTGGCCACCGAGAACACCCTCCCCATAGTCGACACCCAGGAAACTCGGGGGACCTCAAGGAGGGTGCCCCCAGCAGACTGCAGAGGCCTCACCAGGACCCAGAGGGTGAGGCGGTCCTGTAGATAAGTGGGGCCCAGGCCGTGCATTTGTATTACAGAGAGTGGTGTGGAACGCGTTAATAGGAAATGGTTCTTTACCCTTTCAAAAAGTACTAGGACTAGGGGACACGCCATGAAACTAACAGGCATCAGATTTAAAACAAATCAAAGAATGTATTTTTTCATTCAGCTCACAGTTAAGTGTAGGAATTTGTTGCCAAAGACGTGGTCAAGGCCAGTAATATAACTGGGTTTAAGAAAGGGTTGGACAAGTTTCTGGAGGATAGGTTCGTTAGCAGCTATTAGCCAGCTAGGTTTGAGGAACGTAACCTCTTACTGTCTTGAGCTGCGAGTGAACAGCAGGAAATGGATTGCCCCATAGTGACCTGTCAGGTACTTCTCCAGGCAACCAAAATTGGCCACTGTTGGAGACAGGTGCTGGGCTTGATGGACCATTGATCTGACCTAGTATAGCACTACTTATGTTCTTAAGGCTGTGCCTGCCCAAAGAACTGGCACTGGAAAGGGATACTTTCTCCCAGTCTCTACTTGTAGCTATTGGTGAAATTTCTCTGTGTGGATGGTTGGGGTGTGGCAGGTCCTGCAGTGGTGCAGGGGACTGGACTAGATGACCATTGAGATACCTTCAGCCTTATGAATCTATGACTTGAAAATAAATGAGACAATAGCCCACATTAGCACACACCAGGTGGGTGTTCACCTGTCTGTCTATTAGGTATTCTCCAGATGTCACCCTGCACCACGCACACAGCCCCCACTCGCTTCCCACTCATGGTGTTGTCCGCGGACATTATGGGCCCACCATGTGGGCCAGTGCATGCTAATGTGCACCCACGTTGCCACATCTTATTGCAGCCTCAGCCACCTTGCCAAATGGAGAGAGGAGTGCAGGTGCAGATCCCCTGAACAACGTCCTTCCTGCACCCCCACTCTCTATGAATGCAATCATTGGAGAGAATGCAATCACTCTCTCCTCTTGCAGCCACCTGTCAGCTGAGAGAGCCCACGAGTGTGGCTTCTGATGGAAAGGGAGGTCACAGCCAGGGAAGAAGCGTTCTCTGGCTATACTCCCTCCCCACCTCCCCCTTTTCACCAGAACCAGGGCTGGAGAGAAGGAAAGTGCTGAGTGGTGACACCTGTGACCCAGCACATGAAATGTGAGCAGGGAGCTGCCCGTTTATTAGCTCTACATGCTAAAACATGTGAGTGGGGGCTTCGTGGACCAAACACAGACACTAGCAAGCTACTATCTCATTTATAAATGCCCAAAGAGAAGGGATTAGGAACCAAGGAAGGCAGAAAGAAATTAAAGGTCGGAAGCACCACCAACAAATGTTAAATTTCCCAAAATGCTTAATGCCAAGCTGTTACCAATGGGATGGGCTCTCTTCCCCCACCCCTTTTTTTTGGGGGGGAGGGGAGAGGCAGGGTGCTGGGTATGGGAGCTGAACCCTTTTGAAAATTTGGCCCTAACTTCTTTAATGTCCTAGAGCAGCCAAGGAGCTGAGTTCAGATTTCCTGAGTTATACTCTAACACCTGAATCCTGACAAGACTAAGCATTTTTCACTTTCCAAGTCCCTCCATAGCCATTTTTATATAGATGCCACCCACCCATGAATACCCATTGGGTGGGTGGGAGAACGTCCGTGTAAACGTCAATGGATGGATGTGCGTGCTCCCATGATCCACCAACCAACACTCACCAACACCCACGGAGCAGCCGGGAAGGAGCTGGCATGCTCCATGTGTGGAGATGAGTGTTCAACACCCACCCATCCGTGTAAATGGAAAAACAAGCACACCCACTGGAAAGGCCCGCCCAAACCACTGAGACACGGCTAGAGAGGTCCCGCAGGAGCCCACAAGCAGACACACTGGGAGAGATGCCCAACGCCCACCCAGGAGCCCTTAAAGGAGAAGCCCGTGAGGACATGGGTCCGCCAGCTCCCAACATGTCAGGCAGAAAAGCCCAGAACAAGACAATGGGAGCCAGCACCATGACACGCACGGGAAGGGACAGAGTAAGCAGAGGGATCCCCGGGACACCTGGGGGGGGACCCGGGCCAGAAGAGGGGCAGGAAAGCTACTAACACACCCTTCCCGACACAGGGCAGAGGGCACAACGCATCCCCAGCTCCAACCACATCCCCACCCCAATCCACAGCCAGGGGCACAGGGGGTAGAGCGCCTCAGAGAGCGAGTGCACCCTCCCACACAGGGACGGGGAGAGCCGACAAGCCCCGAGCACATGCTGGGGAAACCCCAGGCAGGCATCTGACAGCTACACTGTTCCCCCGCCCCCCACAGGAGAGCACCAGACCCAGGCACACAGCACCACCAGGGAGCCAGCCGAGGAGGGCCTCCGTGGCAGTCAGGTAAAACAGCGAGAGCTCCCTGGGGGCAGGGGGCTAAGGAACACCCCACAGATGCAACAGGGGTGGAGCAGGTCAACAGCTCACCCCCATGAATTCCCCCAACAGAAAACCACCCCTGCTCCCCTGACACAACAGCCACCGGGTGGGTCCCTAGCCTCCAAGCTGGATGACCCCCCACATACAGAACCCAAAAGGGGGAACCCTGGTCCAGGCAGGAGACCCTGGGCTTCATACACACATGGAGGAGCTGAAAAGGTCCAGCTACAAGACCAAACAGCCATCGCCCAGGAGATGCAGCAGTCAGGGTACAATAGAGATGCCACACAATGCGTGCAGCAGGCAAAGGACTTGAGGTGCGGATATAAACATATCAAGGACAATAATCCCAAGTCCGGCCATGTGTTGTGGGAGGGGTGACACGATGGGGAAGGAACCCAGAGGGGAACAGCAGATCCTACAATCCTTACGTGGAAAACACCCCGCCAGACACACAGTACCCCAAACGCTCGGGCTATATGCTCTTGTAGTGGAAAACTACCCCTCAGGATAACGGTTGGCCCTAGTATCTTAGGTAGAAAGTAGGCCGTTTCATCATTGGGGTGGAAATAGCACGGCCCAGAGCTCAGCCCCCACTCGTGCACCCAGGAGGCATATTTCACACCACCCTTATCCCACACCCCACACGTACTCTGAAAGGAGTGCAGGGGAATAAGACCACAAGTGCTCCACTTGTGGGGGTAACCGGGAAGATAGAACCAGGGCTAAGGTTTGAGGAAATGAAGGCAGTACCTGGGTACTTCGAGGAGGAAGGACATGGGGAAGAAGGTTTAGACAAGGGGGGGGTAGTGGTTTGGGATTCATGCACACTCTCACACCCTCACACTGGTACGACACCCACACTCTGTGCACTCACCTTGCTCTCTCTATCAATCACCCTTCACCTTTCCCTCACAGCCACGCTCTCAATCTCTCACACAAGTTTCCTACGAGTCTCTCCTTCACTCCGTCGCAAGGGGCCAGTCTCTCAGCAGCGCTGATCACCGGCGCCGCTACCATGCCTGCCCCTTCCTTTTGAAGCCCTGGCTCCACCCCCTGCAATGCCCGGATGTGAGTGGAGCGACATACAACGTCCACAGCCCCGCCTCTCCACACCGTCATGCCGCCGAGATCGNGCCGCCGGAGTTCCCTCTACGTGTTTGGCATAGTGTCTTTGTCTACCCGTGCCTACCCTAGGATTCCCCACTTGACCCCCGTGCTGTGGAACTGACAGGCAGCGCTTTCGCTTGCCGTGCAGCCCCCTACGTCTCCGGCCCCCGAGGAACCTTACAGTACCCCCCCCAAGGGCCCCATCCCCTCCCCCGATGGGATGGGCCGGGTTTACAAGGGTGGTGGGCATGAAAGGAGCGAACTAAACGAGGGGCATGGACAGAAGAAGCCGGCTCCCAGGAATGACTAGAAACGTCATAACCCTTCCAGTCCACAAGGTATTGCAGGGCGCCATATCGACGCCGAGAATCAAGGATGGCTTGAACTTCGTATTCTGGAACATGGTCTAAGGAGGGAACAGGGTGGGGAGGAGTGGGAGGAGCGAACAGAGGGGGAGAGTAGGGCTTCAATGGGGAGACATGGAATATCGGGTGGCAATGTATCTGGGGGGGAAGTTGAACCTGGTATGTAACAGGATTTAGTTGGCGTTGAATGCTACAGGGGCCAAAGTACCTGTCAGCTAGTTTAGAAGTTGGACGACCAGAAGGATAATGGCGTCAATCCACCCATACAAGGTCCCCGGTGTTGAAGGATGGGGCTGTGCGACGATGACGATCGGCCGTTGTTTTATAACGGAGGCGTGCGGAGTGCAAGGCTGTGGGGGCCATTGCATGATAGGAGTGGAGTTTTTGGATTAATGCTCCGGCAGCAGGAACATTCGTTGTAGGCAACTCAGGGAAAAGAAGTCGTGGGTGGACGCTCTAGGAGACGTAGAATGGAGAAAACCCAAGGGAAGCATTGGGAGCGTTGTTATGTGCGAACTCTGCAAGTGCTAAATAATCGGCCCAATCATTTTGTAAATAATCAATATAACATCATAAATACTGTTCCAATGATTGGTTAGTACGTTCAGCCTACCCGTTAGCTTGTGGATGGTATGCAGTAGTAGGGGTTAGACGGACACCTACCAGTTTAAATAGACTTCGCCAAAAACGAGCAATAAATTGTGATCCTCGGTCTGATACAATCGTATGAGGGAGACCGTGTAATTTAACAACCTGTTGTAAAAACAAAAGCGCTGTTTGGGGTGCAGAGGGCAGCCCTTTACAAGGGATGAAATGGGCCATTTTAGTAAACTGGTCGACAACCACATATATAGTGGTATATCCCTGCGATGGGGGAAGTTCTACGATAAAGTCCATGTTAATTTGTTGCCAGGGTCCTGTAGGTAGGGGGCTTAATTGCAAGAGACCTTGGGGTTTCTGGCGAGGGACCTTGGTGCGGTTACATACGTGACACCCTCGAACATATGCTCGTACATCTTGCCGCATTGATGGCCACCAAAAATGCCGCTGCAGGAGAGAAAAGGTGCGTTGTTGACCGGGATGTCCTGCTAGGGGCACATTGTGGTGGGCTTGTAATACCTCTTGTCGTGCAGACTCAGGAACGACAATGACTCCGGTCTGGCCTGGAGTTTTTGAATTGAGTATTTTGAGAGGTGCCTTGGTATGTAAAAAGGATGAAAGGTTGTTTACCGACCTTTTTATGGAGGAGACTGTTGTTCCCGTGGCTGCAAATACGGCTGGAGATAACACTGTCTCGTTTTGCGAGGCCGGGGTTCTTACAGTCTCGGTGTAACGGGAAAGGGCATCTGCGACAATGTTAGCCTTTCCTGGACGGTATTGTATCTGAAATGAAAAAAGCGCAAAAAACAGCGCCCATCGAGCATGACGTGCATTCATGATACGTACAGTTTGAAGGAAGGTTAGGTTTTTGTGATCAGTTATTACTTGTACGGGGTGGATGGCACCCTCAAGGTAGTGACGCCAGTTTTCAAAAGCCATCTTTATGGCAAGGAGTTCTCGGTCCAAGATGGTATAATTCTGTTCTGCAGGTTTGAGCTGGCGCGAGTAGAAGGCACATGGTAATGGGTGGGTTGGTTTTCCTTTTACTTGCGACAAGACTGCCCCAATGGCAGTACTAGACGCATCGGTCTCGACGGTAAAAAGTAAGGTGAAATCAGGGTGTTGCAGAATGGGGGCTCGGCTAAAAGCCGCCTTCAAGTCATCGAAGGCCTGTTGTTGGTCGCCAGTCCACACATATGATTGGTGCTTTTTTAGTAGGCGTGTAAGCGGGACTGTCTTCTCGGCGTAGTTGGAAATGTATTGGCGGTAGTAGTTTGCCGTGCCAAGAAAACGTTGTAAGGCCTTTATGGTCTGGGGCGCTGGCCAGGCGATGATAGCATGAGTTTTGGCAGGATCCATCCTTATTCCTGTGGGGGAGACAATAAATCCTAGAAAATGGATCACATGTTGATGAAAGGTGCATTTTTCGACCTTACAATACAATTTATTTTGTTGTAAACGTTGCAGGACTATATGAACATGTTGTATGTGATCTGCCTTATTCTTGGAGTAGATAAGAATGTCATCTAAGTACGCAATGACATAAACGTCCAAAATATCACGGAATATATCATTGATCAGATACTGAAATGTGGCTGGGGCATTAGCAAGTCCATAGGGCATAACTAAGTACTCGTATAACCCATATCTTGTGCGAAAGGCCGTCTTCCACTCGTCTCCGTGTCGGATGCGTAGAAGATTATAAGCACCCCTCAAGTCTAATTTAGTGAAAATGGAGGCCCCCTGTAATCTATTTAAGAGTTCTGGAATAAGGGGCAAGGGATACCGGTTTTTTAGGTGGAGGGGTGGATGAACCTTTTTTCCAGATTTTCGTCAATGTACCTTTTTAAGGTCTTCAACTCTGGTTCCGAAAGGGAGTAAATTCTTCCATATGGGGGCATCGTATTAGGAAGTAGATCTATGGGACAGTCGTAACTCCGGTGGGGTGGTAAGACTAAGGCTTCTTGTTTTCGGAAGACCGCTAATAGATCATGATATTCGGGTGGGATAGAAATGTTGGGGGGAACAACGTTAGTGCCGGCTACGGTCCGTGCTAACCTCGGGGGCTTCAGGACTCGGCAATGGGCGCTACAATGGCTAGATGAAAATAAAAGGGTCCTCGCCTGCCAATTTATGGAAGGATTATGTAGTTGAAGCCAAGGAAGGCCTAGAACTACAGGAAAAAGAGGGGTACTCACAATGTCGAATGAGAGGTTCTCCTGGTGATCCCCAATGGTACCTCGTAGGGACTGTGTTTGTTGTTTTACTGGGCCGGATTTCAAGGGTACCCCATCAATGGTAACAACTGCTTCAGGGTAGTCCTTCTGTTGTGTCGGAATATGATGTGTAGACACTATAACTTCGTCAAGAAATTCCCCGAAGCCCCTGAATCAATAAGCGCCCAGACGACAATGCTCTGGTGAGAAGAAAAAGTCAAAGTGATAGGGATACGAAAATTCCCCCGGCTCAGGCGAGGAGGATGGGCATGGCGTAACCCTTGTATAGGGGCCTTTATAGATCCTGCCGAGACCCCCCCTGTGCGCCTCGGCCTTTCACGTTTCCCCTCCTTCTCCGTTCGGGGGGGAGTTGTGGACACTCGGAGACAAAATGTCCTGGGTTCCCACAGTATAGGCAAAGGAGGTGTGTCCTTCTTCGTTCTTTTTCCTGTGGGGTCAAAGGTCCCCGCGATGCACCTAATTGCATCGGTTCTGGCTCCTCGGTTTTCTTTTCCTCCGGTCGGAGCGCCACAGGGAAGTGGGCCACGCGGGGGGCCCATGGACTGGGAGCTTCCGCTCGCCGCTCTCTTCTCCTTTCCATTAATCGGTCTTCAATTTGGCAGGTCAGATTCACTAATTCGGACCAGGTTGCCGGGGTAGAGGTTAAAGATAACTGATCTTTCAACTCTTCATTCAGGCCCTTTCGAAAATGGACCTTTAATACTGCATCAGGCCACTCCAGTTCTACAGCCAAATGCTGGAATTGCGTGATATATTCTAACAAGGGCCCCTTACCTTGTTTCAAGGTCATAATTGCCATCTCGGCATCTTTGACTCTATGGGGGTAATCGAACAAAAATTGAAACTCGTCAATAAACTTTTTATAATTTTTTAGGAGTGGACTGTCTTTTATTAACAAGGGTGTAGCCCATTCTAGTGCTATCCCTTCTAAGTGCCCTATAATAAATGCCACCTTCAGGGCATCTGTAGCATAGGTGCATGGTTGTAGTTGGAAGGCTAATTTACATAGGGCTAAAAACCCTTGAAATTTTTTTCGTTACCCATTAAAGCGGACAATAGGGGGGTGCTTTGGTTCTTTTCCTCGAGCAACCCCCGCACCACTTATTTCTTCCTGCTCTTCCATGGAAGGCTGCTCTGGAAGATCCTCATCTACCCCTGTCATCTCCATTTTGACCTGGGCCTGTTGCTCCTTAATATCCTTAATCTCAAAAGCTAGGGACTGAATAGCTCTATTCATTTCCTCTAATTTCCCCTCGAGATCCATGCCGGTGATACTGTTGTGGGAGGGGTGACACGGTGGGGAAGGAACCCAGAGGGGAACAGCAGATCCTACAATCCTTACGTGGAAAACACCCTGCCAGACACACAGTACCCCAAATGCTCGGGCTATATGCTCTTGTAGTGGAAAACTACCCCTCAGGATAACGGTTGGCCCTAGTATCTTAGGTAGAAGGTAGGCCATTTCATCATTGGGGTGGAGATAGCACGGCCCAGAGCTCAGCCCCCACTCGTGCACCCAGGAGGCATATTTCACACCACCCTTATCCCACACCCCACACGTACTCTGAAAGGAGTGCAGGGGAATAAGACCGCAAGTGCTCCACTTGTGGGGGTAACTGGGAAGATAGAACCAGGGCTAAGGTTTGAGGAAACGAAGGCAGTACCTGGGTACTTCAAGGAGGAAGGACATGGGGAAGAAGGTTTAGACAAGGGGGGGTAGTGGTTTGAGATTCACGCACACTCACACCCTCACACTGGTACGACACCCACACTCCGTGCACTCACCTTGCTCTCTCTATCAATCACCCTTCACCTTTCACTCACAGCCACGCTCTCAATCTCTCACACAAGTTTCCTACGAGTCTCTCCTTCACTCCATTGCAAGGGGCCAGTCTCTCAGCAGCGCTGATCACCGGCGCCGCTACCATGCCTGCCCCTTCCTTTTGAAGCCCTGGCTCCACCCCCTGCAATGCCCGGATGCGAGCGGAGCGACGTACAACGTCCACAGGCCCCGCCTCTCCACACCATCGTGCCGCCGGAGTTCCCTCTACGTGTATGGCATAGTGTCTTTGTCTACCCGTGCCTACCCTAGGATTCCCCACTTGACCCCCGTGCCATGGAACTGACAGGCAGCGCTTTCGCTTGCCGCGCAGCCCCCTACGTCTCCGGCCCCCGAGGAACCTTACACCATGCCATGTGCACAGTGGAGTTCCAGAATCATCTGGATCGGTTCCTCTGCATGGATGGGGACATCGTGGCTTCCCGCATCCATGGCACCGCCTTCGCCAGGGACAGGAAGAGGGCACTAACAACATACACACACCCTGTCACAACCACTGGACCAGGGGAAGTCCTCAGCCCCTGGTGACGTCAGCAAGGATGCAGGAGGGGACAGCTCCTACAGGTGGAGGAAGCATCCCTGGAAACCGAAACAGGACATATCACCCTCCACGTGTGCCCCTGAAACTCATGGGCTCAGAACCCACAGGGACAGGGGGCACACAGGGAGCAAACCGACAACAGGGACATTGCCCAGAAGGTGAAGGAATATGATCCAGGTAAGAGGCACACCACGGGGCAAGGGCGTGGGGCCCAAACAACAACAGCAAGGGCCCCAGTCGGGAAGCACAGCCAAACTGACAGATCATATCTGCTCATGCAGCTCCAGGGGACCTGGATATGCATGAGGAGGAGGTGGTGGCAGCCCTGGATGAGGACGTGGAGGAACCCGAGGCCATCCCGGAGCCCAGCAACCTGGAGACCGATGGTAGCTACACACAGATATGGGTATGGGTATGGGGGCGAGAGGCGGTGGGGTGATGGAAGGTGGACAGGGGCACAGCAGTGCTACAGGCCACAACCCCACCCAACAGACACCGAGGGTCGGGCTGAGGGTACAACAAGGAGGGGGGGGCTGGCTGGGAACACCAAAGGGCAGGGACAGAACAGGGGAGGGGGGGAACAAGGTTGCGGAGGAGGGACAGAGGGATGAGGCCATGATGGGAATGGGTGGGAAACACAAGCAGGGATCGGGGGAGCAGAGAGGGGGCCAGCACCACATGCCCAAGCAGACACCGGAGCAAAGGGGGAGGCCAACAACAGAGCCAGGGTCTGGGAGGGAGATGCCTGGGGTGGGAGTGGGGGGAGATATGGCAGCACAGCCCCGGGAGCTGGAACAGATTAACAGGGGGTGGGTTCCATCCCCAAGCTAAACACAGGTACCCTTCCTGTTCACATAGGAGCAGCCCAGCTCAGCCGGGCAGCAGTCGCCAGAAGTGCGGAAAGGAACCATGAACTGTAGGCATGCAACCAGAAGAGGAGGGAGGACCTAGGGAGAGAACTGCTGGCGGAGACCAGGCAGCTGGCAGAGGCACAAAGCAGGGAGCAGGTCCTGAACAGGGAGGTACAGCTAGGGGAGGGGGAAAGGGACTGGGAGCAATTGACAGCTATGCTCACCCAGTCCCTCACAGAGCACCTGTGGGACAGGTGCCAAGCTGCTGTCCTCCGCAAGCAGTGCCTGGACACGCAGGAGAGGGCCCATGTCACACTGGAGGGAACCACCGCAAGGGCCTTCAAATTGATAGAGGATGCCATGGAGGCTCTGTGGCATGTCCCCCACCATGACATGGGCCCAGCAGCCATGGTAGGAGGGCAGGCAGCAATTGAACACCACGGCGCCTTCCCACAGGTGCAAGTATCCCCTCCCCAGCTCCTCTGTCATCCCTGGTTTCCCCAGCAGCATCCCTACCCTGACCTAGGTCACATAGGCCCCCTCCTCCCCATAGCCTCCCAACACCACCAAGTGGGGCACCCGGCCAGCCCGCCCCACTACCAGTTCCCCTTCAGAACCCTCCATGACACCACCCCCTGGATCCCCAGCCACCGCAGAACATCCCTGCACTCACAGCCACCCAACCGCCAAGGCAGGCTGCCCCAATGCACAGGTAAGCAAAGGGAACTGGTGGTTGCCAAGCAACATGGGGGGAGAAGGGAACACTGGACACGCTACCCACCTGGTCATGAGGAACAGCTGTAAGGTAGCACGGAACATGGTGATGGACACAGGGAGGCCAGGTACAGGAGCACTAGAATTGGGGCACAGTAAATGGGTAGTCGTTACCTCTAATGCTGAGTGTCTGGTCCACAAGAGAAATCACCAGACCACGCAGTGGAACAGCTGGGGGAGGAAGGAGAGTGCAGGCCGGGAAGCCAATGATCACAACGGGCAGCTGCTGCTAAAGCCCGTAGACCACCATCCCCTGGTGGTGCCATAAGAGGGGACAGGGAAGACCCTGAAAAACCTAACCCCAACCCCTGTAAATATCCCCCAAATAAAACAATTTAATAGAACATATTTGTCTGTCCTGGAATCTTTACAGGGTAATGCACGTGAAGTGAGGGAGCCAGCAACAGAACAGACCACAGTGGTGGCCACTGCCAGGGGGGCAGGTGCTAACAGCTGCGGGGCAGACAGGGTCGGCAGCTCACACCCGTGCCCAATCAAACAGGTGCAACCTGGAGGGCACGGTCAGGGGCACAGGATGGGATAGAGGGGAGGGATTGAACCACACCCTGCAGAGACCTGGTAACCGCCTTGAATGGGATGGAGAGGCATAAGGTAACAGGGATGATGGGTGACAAGGTGGGACATCACGCCATCACCAGCCCATCCCCACTAACAGGTGGTGATCATGGGGAGGGGGGACCAAGGGCTACCACCACCCTGCCCACAACAGCCAGCCATCACGCCAGGACAGGTCAGGGCGCACAACAGGGTGTCATACCATGCAATCACATCACAGTTGGAATGGTGTGCGAGAGCACGCACACACCACCATGGCTAATTGGGTCCCAGTACAGAGGATAGCACACAAGAGGTCTGACGGGGTAGCCATAAAACAAGTTGGTTGGGTGCAACAATAGGTAGCCCTGCCATGGCATGGGATATTCTTGACCCACGGCCGCACCTCATTGGCGAATGGACCAGGGTGGAGGTTCACACATCACTGAGCAAACAAGGCAGAGGCAGGAGCAAGGATAGACAGCACAATGTATTGGGGCACGGTGTACAGGGATACTGGTCAGTTGGAATGGGGCAGTCTATAAGCAACCATCAATTCCCGGCCATTTGGGCAACTATGCACCTGCAGAGTGCATCACGGTTCTCCTCAGAGATCTGCCTGAAGGGCCCACTCTGAACATGCTGGTACAGGGACACCGGGTTCTGTCTCTGTATGGGAGACGGGGTAGTCCAAGGCAGCCCCACCAGTCTCGCAGATGTTATGGAGCACACAGGCCACCAGGACAAGGATAGGGGTGTGATGCAGGTTGAACTGGCTCTGGTTAAGCAGGAGGTGTCACCTCAACTTGAGTAGGTCAAAGGTCCTCTCCACCACACACCTTGTGGAGGCCAGGCATTCACTGAAGAGCAACCGATCGGGGGTGCAGGCCATGGAATAGAACCTCATCAGCCATGGGGTCAGAGGGTAGGTGGGATCCCCTATGACAACCGGAGTCATGGATACACCCATGATCCTCCTAAATATGTTTGGGGCTATCTTCCCATCAAATATCCTGGCAAAGAATGGGGAGGAGTGTAGGATCTGAGTATCGTGACTCCTCCCCAAGTGCCCAGTGTACGCATCGATGCACAGGCATCGGTGGCCAATGACTGCCTGCAGGTTCACGGAGAATGCTTGCTTCCTGTTCAGGTAATGGGCCAAAATATCGGTATGTGGGTGCTATTGATGGCTCCGATGCAATGTGGGAAGCCCATTGCCTCAAAGCCCCGGATCACTACCTCCGGGTCCTGGAGCTGGATGACCCGCTCCAGGAGCAGATCAACTAGGAGGTCGCTGACATCGTGGAGTGCCCTATTCACAGACGCTCCCTTCATTCTGAACTGCTCACCCATGCTCCTGCAGGAATTGGGGGTTGCCAGACACCACACTGCTATCACAACCCACATACCCAGGGGTAGGGGGCAGCGCATGCTGGTTTCATTTCTGCTGAGGTGGGGACCAAAGATCTCAGCAATTCGGGTCATCACGGAGCGGGTCATCTGGAAGTGATCGATCCAATCCTCCTCACTCCAGGTCGCAAGCATGTTCTCCCACCAGCCATTGCTCTGAGACCACGTCTAGGTCATCCATCGCATGGGTAGGGTCACCCGATGCCCATACATGTTGAGGGGCAATCTGGAGAGGACAAGGCACATATGGTGTGATGCTGCCATCCCCACGATTACTTGGCATCTGACCTTGATCCCCCGCACCCATTGAACTATTGCCACGCGGCGCAGGTTGGCTGCACTCTCTGGTGGTGTAGACCAGGGCTATACCGGCGGGGGGCTGGGTAAAGGAGGTTGGCCATCTGCTAGGGATGGGCGAATAGATCGCGGTTTGGGTTCGGCCGTTTGGTCTGGTTCAGTTTGGCCAGTCAGTTCGGCCAGTCAGTCCGGTCACCACATTTGTGTTTGGCCATTTGGTTTGGTCATGTTCGGTTCAGTTCGGGCATTCAGAAAAAGGCTCTCTCTGCGAGGAATGATGGCCCCATACCCATGATGGTGGGTCCTGGGACTAGAATGGCAGATTCTACATATTGGCCAGCCACAGCCCTCCCTGCCAGTAATGTAGGCTCCAGAACCCTGATGGTGGGTCCTGGGGCTGGAGTGGCTGTTTCTTGATGCGGTGGAATGACATCACCTCTGTGCAAGGAATGATGGCCCCAGACCCATGACGGTGAGTCCTGGGGATAGAGTCGCAGCTTCTAGATATTGGCCAGCCACAGCCCTCCCTCCCAGTAACATAGGCCCCAGAACCCTGAAGGTGGGTCCTGGGGCTGGAGTGGCTGTTTCTTTTTTTATATATATCTATCTCTACACTAAATCTAACTGCTATTAATTATTCTAAAACCTATTGAACTAAATGGAATGTCCTAATAATTAACTACAAAGGCCTTGTCCTACAAACACACTGTATCTCTATAACTAAGCTAACTACTATGTATATCTATCTAGTAACTGTCTATCTAATAACTATCTATCTATATATACAATATTACACAGGGGGAAACACAAAGAACACAGGGAGGGGTACAAAACTGAAATGAAAATCAATCTAATAATAATCCTACTCTAAATAAATCCAAAACTTAAAACAGGGGAAGGGAATCAGGGATGGAATAAGAGGGAGAGGGAAAGGATTCAATGGAGGGGGGAGGGAGGAAGGAAGATTGAACACAGGGAACACAGGGAGGGGTAAAAACAAAAAATAACACCTAAATCTATCTAATATAATCTAAATAAATGATAATATGGAGGTAAATGGGTTGGATGGGTGAAATAGGAGGAGGATGGCAATGGATTAGGAATAGGAAGGAACAAAAACTGCTGGGAGAGAGGGAGCCTTCTGAAACGCCTGCTGTTCAGGAACAGTGACTAGCTCAGAAGGTGTTGGGAAGGGGGGAGGCAATCAGTTTTGTTTCTTGCTGCGCCCGCCTCACCGCAAGCCCCATTGGCTCCGTGCAGCCTAGCCCGTGGCCAATCACAGACTGCGAAGCCAGTGGTCTGAGGCGAAAAGGGATGGTGATTGGGCAGGCTGGCTGTTACTCCAAGCCTCTCCAGCCCTGGTGCCTGGAAGTCTGCTCCTCAGCTGACTCCCCCTCCCTGTCACGTTTTAACTTTTGCCTTCCAGTGACACAGTTTTGCCACCAGAACGCGACCCGAACTGACCGAACTGTTCGGTCATTTCAACGTTCGGAATCTAGTTCGGTTCAGTCAGTCCATGTTTGGGTTCGGTTGTTCAAACAGGCTGAGTTCGGGCCGAACTCCCAAAACCACGTTCGCCCATCCCTACCATTTACTTGAACACCTGTGCCAGGAGACTGAAACATGCTGCCAGGATAGCGATCAGGTCAGCCCATACGTGCGGGGTTCCTACTACAGGCATCGTGCTCCCACCACCATGACCTCTCCCCATGAACCCAACTATGCACCCAGTGACTGCCCACCAGCCCCCAACTGGACAACCGACCCTGTGCTCGGGTACCCTGAACCAGCTAGCCACCCTGTGCTGTCACCCTTTGCACACACCCTCTCACCTGCAGGCAGTACTCCACGCACCCAACACTGGTCTGCCACACGCCCCATGGTCACACACCCTTCCATGCCTCTGTCACTGTTCACACACACCCGCTTCGCTCCTTCCGCTCCCTCTATTGCTCTCACTGCACTCTCTCCACAACCACCGGACCAACACACCATGCCCTAGTAGTTGATCCGGCTCCCTTTTGTGGATGGGTGCTGGGCCTCAGCGGTTGGTGCAGTGCTGTGGGTGCAGTATGCACACCTGTCTGGGGTCTCCAAGATGCTTCCCCTGTGCACTGGGCATCAGCTGTATGCGAGGCCAATGCATCATCCTTCAGCGGGCTCCCATACCTGGTACATTGGATTGCCTTGCCGGTTTAGCCCTACCATGCACTCCCCAACTGCCTGAGCAGCTGCACCATATGGTGGGCATGTGGTATGCATCATGGGTCCCCCATTCCCAGGGATAGCAGTTGTCAGGTCCGCAGCAGTCCCACTGTGCTGTGAATAGCTATAGCGGCCCCTTGATGGTTTCCCATCCCTTCCTCCCCTGGGCCCTGTGCATCTTCCCTGCACCTTATCAAGCAGGGATGGGCCAACCCTGTGTGTGGGATAGTGGTTTTCAGATCCACCAAGGCCAGGCGCTATCAGCTGCCCAAGGTCACCCTCCAGAGAGCTGCCAACTGCGGCCCCATCTGAGCTCAGACTCTGCAGTTCATCATCCACTTTGGTTGCACTCCAGCTCGCAGCAATCATGCAGGTCATGTCAAGCAGTGGAACGGGCCATGTAACCGATTGCTTGGTTGGGGAGGAGTAGCCGGTGTGTGCCACCTGACCACCATGCTGCTGGGAACCCTGTGGCAGTGCAGTGATGTCCAGCTGTTGGTGAGCGACCCCCTTCAGTGGGCGATGGCTTCAATCTCCTGTCCCATTACATGTGGCTGAGGCCATCCAGGAAGCGAGAGAGGACAGCCCTGTCCCACAGGAGGAGGAGGCACCCCAGGGATCCAAGCGCCAGACCACCACATTCAGCGTGCACCCCCAACACCCACAGGCCTACCAGTCACAGGGACAGGGGGTGCATGCAGAGCAAGCGGAGACCCAAGACGGCCCCCAGAAAGTGGAGAAACAGGATCCAGGTGTGATCACCCCAGCGGGGCCTGTGATGGGCTGGAGGGTCAGGCCACACGGCTCATAGACCTCATGGGGGAGGCCATGGAGGCCCTGCGGCGTGACCCTTAGTGTGACAGGCCCCACCATGCCACGGAAGGAGGGTCAGCGGCTGACCAACACCATGGCGGCTTCCCACTAGTGCAGGTGGGAAGCCACCCGTGGTTCCCCAGCAACAACCCTACCCGGGCCTGGTCCACGGGGTCCCCCTCCCCCGCATAGGGCACAGGACCCGTTTGTGGGGCTGCCATTCCAGCCCGCATCCCCCCCATGGTCCCATGCCCACTGCCACCACCACCCTCCACCAGGAGGTGATGCCCCCATCACAGGACCGTGCACCCTAAGACAACCAACCACCCATGGTGGCCACCTCACCCCCTCCGGTAAGGCTGCAGCACCCCAGGCCCCTGGGGGTAGGGGGTGCAACACCGGGGGGCCCCACTGGGAATCTGGGGACCTATGCGAGGCAGGACCCCGGTAGAGAACACATTGTAGAACCCACTCAGAGCACACACACTACACGAGCTGGGGAGCAATGGTCATTGTCAGAGGCACGTGTACCTGCTCTGTAACGCTGTACTGGAATCGGCATGTGCCATAATACCATGGGTGGACCATCCAGGGGCTCGCACCAACAGGGTTCAGCCTACGGCACGTGTTATGCTCATGTGGGGAGTAGGGGGCTCACTGGATGACCATGGGGCACCCAGTGGCCCAGGCCCCGACATGGGACAGAGATGGGTGCACATAAGGATCACTTACCCCATTCTTGTTTCTCCACACAGGGACCGTCAGCGGAAGCCAGTGTGGAGTGACCAGTGGATGACAGGGAGGCCGGGCCAGCCGGCCAGTGAGTGCTGTGGTCGGTTGCAGCCAGGGCATGCTGCCTGTGAGCCCCGGTGGTGTGACCAAGAGGGGGAGAGGGCGCCCCAGATGTTAACCCCCACCCCCTTCCATTGTACAGTTCCTTCTCCAATAAAAGTGTTGTACCTCTACCTTGCTGTCCCTTCATCTATCCTGGGACATGAGGCCTGGGGGGGGGTTCAGCATGCAGGGGGGCATCGGCATGTTGGGGGCTCTGTACAGTCCCTCCCAGTTGATGGGGCTGGGGGCCAGCCCAGTGAGACCTCATGCAGTTGAGGTGGCTGGAACAGGTGTACGCTGAACCTGCACAGGCGAGCTGGCGAGTGTTGGCCGGCAGGGATTTGCGGGGCACGCACACCCCATGGCTGACAGCGAGGGGAGGGTGCTTGCACCCAGGCAACCCACGGGATCCATTCCCGGGACCCCCTAGCCCACACAAAGAATAGAGGTACAGTTGCAGGTAAAGGGTAGTACCCAGCTTTATTGAAGGGGTTCACAGGCCTATGGACATGGGTGTGGGTCGGGCACTGCCCGGCATTCGGCTGCCTGGGCAATGATGTGGTGGTAGATGCATCCCTGTTCTCCTCTGAGATGTGCCGGAACGCCTCTCCCTGGGCATGTTGGTACATTGGCACTGGGCCGGCCCTGTGCACCGGTGGTGGGTTGTCCAGGGCAGCACGCCCTGTCTCGCATACATTGTGCAGGATGCATGCTGCCAAGACAAGGATGGGGGTGTGGTCCAGGTTGAATTGGCTCCTGTTCATCAGGAGGCGCCAACACATCTTGAGGAGCTCGAAGTCCCGCTCCACCACGCTGCGTGCGGACGACAGGCACTCATTGAACAGGCGGTGGTCCGGATTGCGCGCCACTGGATAGGCCCGCATGAGCCATGGGCTGAGCAGTTAGGCGGGGTCCCCATCACAACAGGGGCCATGGAAACCCCCTCTATCACGCGGTACAGGTTGAGGGTGATCTTCCCGTCGAACATGCAGGCATAGAAGGGGGAGGCACGCAGGATACACGCATCGTGGCTCCGCCCCGACTAGCCTGTGTACACATCTATGAACAGGCCCCTATGATCCACTACAGCCTGCAGATTGATGGAGAAGACCTGTTTTCTGTTCATGTAGTCAATCTTTGCATGAGAAGGGTATATGATGGGGATGTGGGTGCTGTCAATCACCCCGATGCAATGTGAGAACCCCATTTCCTTGAACCCATGCATCACCTCCTCGGGGTCACGGAGCTGGATGACCTGCTCCAAGAGGAGCTCCATGAGCAGATCACACACATCATGGAGGGCCCCGTTCACTGTGGCAGTGCCCACCCCGAACTGCTCCTCCATGCTCCTCCATGAATCCAGGGTGACCAGCCACCACACCACCATGGCCACACGCATCCTGGGTGGCAGCGGGAAGTGCATGTTCGTCTCCCGCCTCCAGAGGTGGGGGTTGAGGAGCTCCCCCAAGCAGGTCAGGAGGGAGAGGGGCATCCAGAAGTGGTCCGACCATTCCCCGTCCATCCAGGTGGCCTGTTGAAGCAGGACCAGTGCCATCACAGGGTCAGCAGGGTCATGCAGCGGGCATACACCTTGAGGGTCCATCGGGCCAGGACGAGTTAGTCTTGCTGGGACACCGCGGAGTCCAACAGGGCACGGTGTTGGATGGCCGCCCATCTCACCCATAGCACGATCGCCACCCTCCTGAGGTTTGCTGCCTTCCATCGCCATGCCCCCAAGAGGACAGACCATCGACCAGGCAGGCAGAGCAGGGCTATCTGCTGTAGCAGTATGTACAGCAGCAGAAGGAATGCGCCCAGGAGGTGCAGCAGCACGTCCCTGGGCTGTGGGTCCTCATGCCCCGGAAGCATGGTTCTGCAGCTCCCCACTCCGAGCCACCCTCCACTGGCACGTGCTGTGGCCGCAGCGCATTCCGCTGTATGGTCTGTGCCCATGGACCACTCTCCCCTGGTATTGCGGGCGCTCCTCTGTGTTCACCCAGCACAGGGTTGCCATTCTCTGTGTGCTGCTTGATCCTGTGCTACAGCCCCTCCGACCCACACCCGACTGCCTGCAGCGGGTCCCTTATGTACTGTGTAGGCTGTGGGGGCGGTCCCTGATTGGTGTTGCACTGGGGGTGTGCTGGGGCTGCAACCGGGTGCCGGGTACGGCTGAGCATACCCGCGAGTGCGCCGGCCGCATACCCGCCAGGTGGGTAGGGGTGGGACCACGCTCACCCCAGGGTACCCCTGCCTCTACAACTGTACTACAGTTCCTCCAGCCAGGGTCAGCCTTTGCATGCTGCAGCTGTGTGCGGTATGCATACAATGCATGGCTCAGCTCCTTGGCCTGGCGCAGTGCCCAGCCATGGCCTCCTTCATCTCTCGGCACCTGTGCTGCTTCCCTTCTGTCCTGTGTGCGGGTTGCGGCACCAAGTCCCCAGTGGGCCGGGCTATCTCTGGTATGCAAGGTTGCCTGTGGGTGAGGGTAGCCACTCGTTCCGTGCATGTGTCAGTCATGGCAGCCCTCCATTTCCCACCTGTTGCTTCACCAGAGCAGGCCCCACCCATGCCATGGCCAGTCATTCTGCGGGGCCCTCAGCCGGGGGTGTATGGGAGGGGTGGTCGCCCTGTGCGGACATGCTGTTGGCGGTTCTCTGGCTGAGCCCCGATGTGCAGATGTTTATGGGCGATCCCCTGTCAGTGGAGGATGGCTTCCAGCTCCTGTCGCAGTACATGTGGACATGAGCTTGGCTTCACCCCCCTGTGCCAGCCTCCTTGGGGGCACCCACCCACCATTGTCGTGCCGTGGACCTCAGCAGAGTTAATGGTGGCTCGCCTGCTGACGGAGCTACCGGGGTTCGACCTTGCCTTGCTTGGGGGACCCTGGTCCCTCGACACCAATAAAATGCTGTTCTGTGATGGTCTGTCCTGCCTTTCTTCTGTTGCTGCTGTGGTGGCTGGGTACCCCTTCCCCTTGGCAGCCCTCCTGCCCCATCTGTGTGTTTGTGTGAAGGGGGTGTGCTTGGTGTATACTGGTGGGCTCCAGACCTGTGGGGTGGGCACCAGTTGTGTGGTGTGTGTTCCCCTGGCGACTTCCTGCTAGGTGCTGCTGCCTGGGCTTTCTCAAGGGGTGGTATTGGCGGTGGGCAGTTGGCTGGGCACCCCCTGGACTCACCTGTGTGTTGGTGTGGCCCTGTCCCTCCCCTCTGCTCCCCTCTGCTGTTGCCCCCTGTTGGTGTGGACCATCTTTGGTGGTGGTGATGGATGGGTGGCGGTACCATGTGCGCTGGGTGGCTGAGCGTGAGATGGGGTTGTGGTGGCCCTGGCCTTTGGCCCAATTGATCCCCCTTGGTGCAGGTGTCCGGGTGCTCTTCTGGGTGGTGGCTGTCAGCGTGTGGGGTGTGCCCCTGGTGCTGTTACTGCCCCCGGCCCTTCCAGGGCCCATTGGTATGGGTGTTCCCCATTGCCCTGTCCCTTCTCTCCTGCAGCTACTGTTGTCGTGCTGCTGGCGATCTTGCGCCTGGGCACGATGGTGCTGCAGCTGGAGCGGGCAGCTTGGGACATGTGGGCCGCAGGCCGCCTGTTCGATGGCATCCGTGAGTATGCTGCCTGTTTGCTGGGCCCTGTGTCTGTGTCCCTCGGTGGGGGGTTCTGCTCCTTGACTGCCGGGGCCGGCTCTGATGGCTGTCTCCTCTCCCTCTGTCCCATTCAGTGCAAGCCATGATCGCAGAGCAGACCCGGGAGCAGGGGGAGTTGCTGGAGCTCCTCCTGCACGTCCTGGAGCAGCTGCACTGGCTGGACCGCGCGTAGGTCGAGCACGGGCGCCGGGCACCGGGTCGCTGGCCCTATTGACCGGGTGCTGTCCCAGGCCTGCCACTGCTGGTGCTGCCCCCCCTTCTGTTGCCCCGTCCCCCTCCCTGGCCTGTTGTTGTTGCCCCCTGTTGCGGTTTCCGTTTTATTAAAGGCTTTTGTGTTCCTTCCCGGTGTGTCTGTGTTGTGCTTTGCTTTGACCTCTCCCCTTGTTCAGGGGCCTCTGCGGGGGGTGTGGGGGGGTTTTCTGTGTTGTGTGAGTGCCTCCCCCCATGGGCTGTGTGCCCGTCCCTGTGTACTTCTGTTGCCTGCTGGGGGGGGGACCTCATGCCGGGCTGTCTGGACTCTGTGCCAGGGCTATGTGGAGCTGGCTCCTTTGTAATGGCTGTCATCCCATCTCCCTCCACCCCGCCCATGTGGGTTCTGGTGGCTCAGGGGCAGGCCCGCATTGCCCGGCTTCATTTGCCTTGAGTCGGCCATGTTGTGCCATCACTGTGTCGGGAGGGGCTTCCTCACCAGTCCCAGCTGTCCATGTACTTGCACGGGTGTTTGCCAGGTGCTTCCCGGGATGGGTGTTTGGCCGCTGGGTGTTTGAGGGCCCCTCCCCTTTCCTTCCCACAATCCCCTGCGGCGCTGTCCATATAAATGTCTCCCTGCTTGGTGCCACCCGGTGTTCACTGCGTGTGCTCACCCACCCATCCACACCCATCTCCACCCATCGGCGCTACTGCACCGTCCATGTAAAAAAGTCCATAGTTAAGACCCAGGCAGACTGTGAGGAACTACAGAGGGATCTTGCATGACTAAGTGAATGGGCAATAAAATGGCAAATGAAATTCAATGTTGATAAGTGCAAGGTGACGCAGACAGGGAAAAATAATCCTCACTTTACATACATAATGCTAGATTCTTCTGATCTGACTGTAGCGGTGTATGAAGCGAGTAGGCAGGAGTCTGAAGCGACGCTGGCATCGGACTCGATCTGACTCCGACCGTCTTCTCCATAGGGCCGATTTTGCGGTCCTATGTTGAGGCAGTGAGGACGGCAAGGAAGGAGTTCCTTGCTGTCCTCATAGCATCTGCGACGTCACACCCAGCAGAGCTGTTTCGGGTGGTGTGGGGGCTACTTAGTCCGGCCTCCCTCCGCCTGGATGGGGATTTGTCCCAGGCCCGCTGTGAGGAGTTTGTCAACTACTTTGCAGACAAGATTGCTCGGATTCAGACCGACTTTGACGTGGGATTAGGGGCAGTAGGGGAGGAGCGCGAGGTGACGGAAGTCCCGTCTGGTCCAGCTGTGTGGGGGGAGTTTCAGGAAGTGATGCCAGCCAATGCGGCGGATGTCTTGGGGTCTGTGAGGGCCACCTGTTGTGAACTTGATCCATGCCCATCCTGGTTGGTGAAAGCTTCCAGGGAGACGTTGGGGACAGTGCTGGCGAGGGTAGTGAATGCGTCCTTGCAGCAGGGGAGGTTGTCATCCTGCCTCAAGGAGGATGTGGTGTGCCCCCTGCTGGAGAAACCATCTTTGGACGTGGATGCGCTCGCCAGTTACCGACCTGTCTCTAACCTTCCCTTTTTAGGGCAGGTTATTGAGCGGGCGGTGGCACTCCAGCTCCAGTTGCATCTGGATAGCATCGGTTTCCTAGACCCTTTTCAATCTGGGTTCCGCCCCCGCTGTGGAACTGAGACGGCGTTGGTGGCCTTGGTCGATGACCTCCGCCAGGAGATGGATGCAGGATGTTCAACATTTCTCATCCTGCTAGATCTCTCGGCCGCTTTTGATACCGTGGACCATGGGCTGCTGTTGAGGCGGCTGTGTGACCTGGGGGGTCTGGACAGGACTGTTCTTGAATGGTTCCGCTCATTCC
>QEPC01011255.1:11516219-11528360 GCA_003113815.1 Sphenodon punctatus | reverse complement strand
ATGTTAACCCTGGGAACTCCTTGCTGCTGTGTTTTGTCAGTGTTTTGCCAGTGTTTCCCTGTGTTTGGGGTTTATACATTATTTATTTTAAGCTTGATGTGCATGTAGATTGTGTTTTCTTCCATCCAATGTTAACCATGGGAACTCCTTGCTGCTGCGTTATGCCATGTCACTGGCCTACCGTCCCCCTGGCTCCACCTACCATCCCCCTGGCTCTGCCCACCGGCTCGCCGGACGGCCTTACTGCCCCTCCAAACTCAAAACCCACCAGCCGCCCCTGGGCGTTGGCTGTACAACAGAAAGGAGGATTCTTCCCAGGAGGTTATGCAGGCCCTCTGCCCAAAGAATTGAGGGTATCAGAACAACATTGAGACTGGTGTTGAATTCACTGCTTTCAGACAGAGGGCATTGCTTTTAGAGTGACAGTGACTCACTACCAATATGATAAACCTCATTAATAAATTACCAGCTGCCCAAGAAAGATCATGTCAGAATGTGCCTGGACTGGAGTCTCCTCTGGGATGCAAATCCTTTCTCCATCTCCTCACTCAACTCTTCCTTAGCACTCCCCATTGGAATGTCAGAGGCAATAAATAATAATCATTATTTTGTCCTCTATACAAGAGTATAGGTTCTTTAATTACTTTTGCATCCACTCACTGTAATTGTACAGTGCTCTGGAGGATGCTGTAATTGTGGTTCTTGCAGGGTATTTATTTACCAGTAAACATGATTAATTTACCATACAGTTGAAAGCTGAAATGAGAATCTTTTGTATTCTCGTGAGAAAGCACGAAATTCTCAAAAAACCCACGTGAGATCTCACAAGATCTCACCAAGCTTTTTGAGAATCTTGCAAGATTCTCAAAAATCTCATGTGCACATTGCGCATGTGAAAAATGGCTACCACAGCCATTTCTGCGCATGTGTGGCCCCTGGTGGCCATTTTTCTGATGCGCAGAGAGTGTTTTGAGGGTTCTCTAGAATCTTGTGAGATTCTCGTTGTCCTCAAAACACTCTTCGTGTATGCAGAAATGGTTGCTGTGGCCATTTTGTGCATCCACAGTGCCGATTTTTTGCCGCGCAAATTTCATGTGAGAACAGGTCGAGAATCAACTGATTCTTGACTCATTATTATTATCACAATTCTCAGTGAGAAGCCAATTCTCACCAAGATTTGGTGAGAAATTGAGGGTGAGTTTCAGCCCTAAGTACACTTATAAAGCACGGATATGACATTTGTGCTGGTGGAATGAAAGTGTTATCTTTACCTTGTAAATCTTTGGCTGTTTTTACACGGACAGAGGTGGGTGGGGGGATGGGTGTTTGGCCACAGTGGGTGGAAGTGGGTGTGTCCACTTCAGACACACCCACCTCCACCCACGGAGCCTCCTCCAATTTTCCAGAGGGCTCTGTGGGTGGAGATGGGTGTGCGACGGGTGGAGGTCGGTGTTACACGGGAGCACACACGCACCCCCACCCATCCTGCATGGGCGAACACTGAGCAGACACCCATCCCCCCACTCACCACTGGCTGTTTACATGGCCGCCACCCCCAACACCTGCCTAAACACCGAGGGAGGGGCATCCATGTAAAAACAGTCTTTGAGGGGGCTTGTGATGTATCCTGCATAGCTTTTCAGAGAAGGAAGGGGATGCAAAGCATTCTGTTTGTTTACCATGCTCTGGATACAGGCCCATAGCCAGCTCTGGTTGGGGCTACTCCTGAGTTTGGTTACCTGCTTGCACAGACACTCCTCCACAGAGTGGAGGCCTGTGACCCACCCAAGCCCAAGGGAACCCAACTGGTCCCATCATATTGGGGCAGGTGCACTCCCAAGTTGCTTGGGACACCGGTGGGAGTGGGCTAGCACCAGGGACCTGCTGAGGGGTTCAGTCCTGGACCTCCATAATTGAGCATCAAGTCCACAAAGGGTGAGCCAAAGGGCGTTGTGAGGTCTGTAGTAGGTGTCAGTACCAGGAAGTAGTCCTGGAGACAGGAGAGAACAAGGCAGGTTGTGGAGGAGTGCGACATAGAGGAGGAAGGCATAAAGGAGCAAGGCAAAGTAAGGCATGAAGGTGCAAGGTGTAGTGAGTCTTTATGTGAGCTGACTGATGTCTGATGTGTCTCTCTGAAGCTTAGAACAAAGGTTGGGTCCTGACCCATCCCGGTAAATATGGTGCTAGAGCCCTGCAGCCAATCAGGGCTAGGGGTATGGGCTCTCTGGAAAGGGGATAGGACTTAGGTTGCTCTTAGCTCTTGTCTTTGTACCAACCCTAGCTATGGAGCCCTGGAAACCCAGGTTCTAACCTCGTTGATGCCAAACTCTGACACCCCTCAGTCCTGGGTCCCCCCAGCTGTGGAGGCCTTGCCCTCTGAGAGGACTATGATGTCATGGCACTGCACAGGGGTGGACCATGTCATAAAAGGGGCAGAAGAACACCTTAACTTTACCACTTTTCAGTATGTCCACACCTCCATAGATTGCTGTGATGTCATGCTGTTCTGCGGGGTTCAGGGCTACCTGAACAAATCAGGTTCACAAGAACCTCAATGCAGTTAGACTCAGGCTGGATTTGTGTCCAAGTATCTGGTTCAACCAGGCTTCTGGTGTCTGCTCCATTGGGAGTAGTCATATGAAAAGGTAATGTGTGGTAATTAACTTTAGGATAGTGTGTGGTACTTTATTTCACTGACTGCATTGAGAGAAAGTAAAACATACTGGCTCATTTTAACTGAAAGCATAAATAGTGCTATATACCTAGGATAGGATGAATGAACCGTACAAAAACTAAAAACTCACAACGAACAACAGTTAAGTGTTTCCCTAATTTCTTACATCTAGGCTGTCTTGCAGAACTTTCCAGAATAAGGAGACCCCATTAATCACTTTTACTTAGATCAAAATGCTTTCTTCTCCAATGTGCACACACCCCAATTCCCCTAGGCAGCTCGAAAGTAATGCTTGAGTAATTGATTTGACTGGGAAATCTTTGCAAGAAATTAATCAATAACCATATAATCTAGCATCTTATTTGTTTCCCTTGGTGTGTTACTCATACAGCTAACGTGCAGTTTCTTCCCCCTCCCCCCACTACTAACTGCTAGAATGTCTTTCCAGGTGTTGCTGTTTCATTACCTGTGTATTGTGTGACCCCACTTAACATGAACGTTTTGTCTTGCTGTATTACCACTCTGTACCTAATTCATGAATCCTCTTATTCCACACACTAACCCCACTAAACTGACATGCTTGCTTATTTATTTATTTATTTATTTATTTATTATATTTTATTCTGCCCCTCTCTCACTTGGCGGCTAACAACACATATAAAATGACAATAAAACATATTATCAAAATAAATATAAAATACACATATATACACATAAAGGATCTGTGTAGGTTCGGAATCATCACCATGAGCGGCCTCACATAGAGTGCATTGCAATTGTCTAGTCTCAAGGTGACAAATGCATGGATGACAGTGGCAAAACTGGAGTCTGAGACACATGAATGGAGCTTCCTCACCAGATGTAATTGGTGGAATTCCCATGTTTTTTAAAAGGACTTCTAAACAATGCTGACAATGCGTTTTGATGCTCCATTATAATGAAGTGATATACAATCATCATTAGAAATGACCAAAAAAAATTTTGGGGGGGGGGGCTCATTTTGTTCCTTGCTTACTTTGTTAAGCAGAATACTTTCTTAATTGTTCATATTGGTTGTGAACACGAACACTAAGAACTCTTCCTAACACTAAGAACTCCTGAGTTCCTAACACTAAGAACTCTTGATCAATGGAGGTTTTCAAAAAGAGGCTGGAAAGACATCTCTCTGAATCATTTGGTGTTTTTAAATGAGCAAGACACCTTTGATCTTTGATCTTATTGATCGAGAGAGACTTTGGACTAGGCTGGAGGAACTTTCAATTGATAAAAGGCTCTTAGCACTCAGTTTCTTTATACCTCAAATACCTTATTGCAAATTCGTGTAAACACCAGAGGAGCTTTATCAAATCCAATTGTCACCTCCCGAGGAGTCAGGCAAGGATGCCTTCTGGCTCCGGCCCTCTTCAATCTTTATGTTAACCAACTTTAATCTTTATGTTAACCAACTTTAATCTTTATGTTAAGCATCGGGACCTCGGTAAGTATTTTGCCCCACAAATTGGTGAATGGAAGGTCTCAGTACTCATGTACGCAGACGATACAGTCTTGCTAGCCACATGTAAATTGGGGTTTACTTATTTGATGGAGGATTTTGGAACTGAATGTAAAAAATTGGATCTGGTAATTTAACCATAAAAAACTAAGATTATGATAAGCTCCAGCAGTGTTAAGTAGAGCGGGTTAGTTTTTTCAAATATTTGGGGGTAGTTTTTGCCTATAATGGCATGTGGTCCTCTCTATTTGATTTGCAAAACAAACTGCATCTTTATCTATTAAAAACCTGCAGAGGTTTTATAGGACAAAAGGGGAGTTTATCATTAAGCCTGTCCTTAAGGTATATATGGCCAATTCAGTTTCACAATACTGTTATGGGGCCCATATCTGGGGACATGCTCCTTCAATAGCCAAACTTCTTGAACCCTTGCAAAATAACTTCCTAAGAAATCTTTTGAGAGTTCCTCCAACATTCTTACCTGCGATCCTGGTACTTAAAACGGGGATGAGGTCTCTGGTCTCTAGGATTCAAGGTCTTCAACTAAGTTTCTGGTTAAAGATTTTTCACTCTGACCTGCTGTCTCTGCCAGGATGCTGCTTAGTAAAGACGTTGGGTGATGTTTGGCAGAATAAAGACCCCTGGTGGAGGGGGATCATTCAAGAACTGAAACATCTAGGGCTTTCTCCTAACTTTATATCTCCTCTCCCATATAAAGAAGCTGTTAGGATCATTAAACATACATTAGAAGATATCGAATTCCAGCAAAATAGAGCTCAAGCTGTAGTGTCAAAAGTTTCCTCGTGGTACAGATTTCGGACTATGTGCACTGAAGTACTTCAGAGACACTAGAGAGGTGTTGCTCATGTGAACGTAAGCGTCTATGCGGGGCTGATCTGATGGAGGATCTAGCTCATTATAATCTGCCCTGTTCTTTATATGCAAAACCTTGGGAAAGTCTTTTTGTAAAATTGTGTTTATGTCGGACTTGGTCAAATCTCCGATTGTTGGGGGGGGGGGGTTGTTTGCCGATAAGAAGGCAGATGTTACATTGGCAGTTGCCTCTTTTGCCTCTGTGGCAATAAGATTGAGAGCACAGGCAGTCAAATGTATTTATTTATTTATTTAATTTATTTATTTTTACTATGTATATGCCGCCCCCTCCTGCCTCAGGCATCTCAGGGCGACTCACAATATATTAAAACATTTAAAACATGAAAACATTAAAATAAACCATATTAATTTCAGTTAAAACAATATAAAACCCCATCCCTCCCCCACCCTAACCCAACCTACCCACCCCATCTCCCTCGGGAAAGGCCTGGTGTAACAGCCAGGTCTTACATTGTCTGCAGAAAGAGGGGAAGTCTGCAGCCAAGCGGATCTCCAATGGGAGGGAGTTCTACAGCCACAGAGAACGCCCTCCTAATACTAGACACCCGGGAACCCCGAGGAGGGCAACCCCAGCCGACCGCAGGGGCCACTCCAGGACCCGGAGGGTGAGGCAGTCCTGCAGATAGGCAGGACCCAAGCTGTTTAGGGCTTTAAAGGTCAGCACCAATACCTTGAATTGAGCCCAGAAACCTACCGGAAGCCAGCACAGAGAGCGAAGCATCAGTGTTATATGCTCACGTCAGTCTGTCCCCGTTAAGAGACAGACCACCACATTCTGCACCAACTGCAGTTTCCGAACCAATACCAAGGGTAGCCCCACATAGAGCGCGTTGCAGTAATCCAGTCTTGAGGTAATAAAAAAGCATGGATGACCACAACCAGATCCGAGTCTGAGACATACAGCCTAAGATGACACATCAGGTGTAACTGGCAAAATACTCCTTTCGCCACAGCCATCACCTGAGCATCCAGGTGGAGCTGGGGGTCCAGGAGCACCCTCAGACTCCAGACCTGAGAAACCAGGGGGGGTGGACCCCATCAATGATGGGGGCCACCACCACCCCAGCCTTCCCCACAACCATCACTTCCGTCTTGTCAGGATTTAGTCTCAGGCGGCTCGCCCTCATCCAATCCCCTACAGCGGACAAACACCGGGTAAACACCAAGACTGAAAGGCCTGAGTTGGAGGAAAATGTAAGATATAGCTGGGTGTCATCAGCATATTGATGACAACTCACTCCATACTCCCTAACAACCTCTCCCAAAGGCTGCATGTACACGTTGAACAGGAGAGGGGATAGGATGGAACCCTGTGGCACTCCACATATGAAGTCCCGGGGGGGAAGATGAAAACTCCCCCAGCACCACACGCTGGGTTCTCCCAGCCAGGAATGAGTGGAACCATTTAAGAACAATCCCACCAATCCCTGCCCGGTCCTGCAATCGAGTCATCAACAACTCAAGATCAACACACAGTATCAAATGCAGCCGAGAGATCTAACAAGATCAACAGCGTCAAATGACCCCGGTCTAACTCACGGGAAAGGTCATCGACCAAGACCACAAGTGCAGTCTCCGTGCCATAACCCAGACAAAAGCCCAACTGTGAGGGATCGAGAAAATTAATCCAGTCCAAATGACCCTGAAGCTGCTGAACCACCACCTATTCAATAACCTTCCCTAAAAAGGGAAGGTTAGAGACTGGCCAATAACTGGCAATGACATCAACGTCCAAAGATGGCTTCTTGAGCAGGGGCCGCACCACCGCCACCTTGAGACAGCCTGGCACCGTGCCCTCCCCAAGGGAGGCATTGACTATCCCCGCCAGCAATGGCTCCAATGACTCCCGGCTAGCCTTAACCAGCCACGATGGACATAGATCTAATTCAGAATTGGTGGCTCGAACAGACCCAAGAGCATCCCCCACATCTGAGGGTGACACTGTCCAAAACTCATCCCACAAAACAGAACCAGATGGGGCTTCTTCTGCCTTAGACCTGTTCTCTACTAAAAAAAAAATCACAAATTAAGGGAGGACCCATATGGTTAATGTCACGGGTTGGAGGGTCCGCACCCCCCACTTTACCGGGTTTGAGTGACTCAGTTTCCCTTGCACACAGCTCTCTTGAATTAGTTTCTCTCTCTGGCTAATTCAAGTGTGCCACAATGAAACTCCTTTGTCACACAAGGGCCCAGTCCTTCCCGTTTACAGACTCTTTACTCTCTGGGTTTGCAAGAGCTTGAGGGCTCTTGTTGCTCACTTGTGTTCCAATGTTAGACACAGACACTTCTTCATAAAGATAAGAAGTAAGTTTATTGATTACATAAGCAAGATAGTTGATACAGAGTGGTTACTAGAAATCAAAGGTAAGCATAACGCATTCCTGATCTATACTGTTTGAGTTCCTACATACATCTTACCCTATAAAGGTCCATAAGCTTCTTGTTCCTCAGTCATAAAGGTAGAATGACTGGGCGCTGGCTTCTTAGTTGGTAAAGAGCAAAATCATGTCTCTCACCTCATGTTTCTCCAGCCTAGCTGCTGCCAGGCAGGCTTTCACATGTAGATCAGCTCTCAAGATGGCTTTAGGATGGAAGAGCCTCTAGGTGACTCACTGGCCACTTTAAATAGTTTTCCCCTTCTTTGTGTCTGTTCCTGCCTTTGGGGAATTGTGGGGTCGGTCACGTACCAACCCAGGGAAACACAAAGGCCCAGCTAAATCTCTACAGGGTTCTGACTGGCAAGTGTTCTGGAATACACATTTTGGTATCTGTTTGTATTTCCTGTAGCCTGGTGATGCATCAGAGCCCTAATTTGAGTTCTACAGCTCTCAATTGTAACCTTACATACATGGGGAACCTTTGGCATTACATATTTACCAGACTTGTAGTCTACATGTAGTCCCGTGTTACACGTGTGTGACCCTATGTTCTTCCGTGACAGTTAATTTCAGATTCTATTTAATTATTGATACCTGTATGGCAATATATTCATGGTATGGTTAAACAAAAATTAGATGATGATTATGTATTGTAAACTATTTGGAAACTGTTTTATGTTTGTTTGTAATTGGTGTTTTGTCATGGCCTAAGGGTCAGAACAATAAACCTAACTAACCAACTAACTAACTAACTAATGAGCAAAACTGGGGTGGGGGTCCATGTCTACTGTGTGGTACAGCCACAGAGCACCCATGCACATGAAGTGAATGGGGGGGGGGGGAATTCTAATGGGTGGCTCCCTGGGTGGCCACTGCGCCCACTCAGGCAGCCTCCACGCACTCCTGCCACCACCGACCAGTCCTGCAAACAACTCATACAGGCAGCCATTACCCATTTAAGAGTTACTAGTAGGGCTGGGGGTCAGGAATGGGAGTCAGTGGGGCCGCAGACCTGTGCGCTGGCATGGGTGGGTACCCTGGTGCAAACGAGCCAGGGAAGTAGGAAGTGCAATTTGTTTTTGTTATTATGATAATGGAAGCAAAAACGTATGCTTTCTTTTTCATTATTGTAATAACAAAAATGAAAAATAATAATAATGGAAACAAAAACAAATTTTAGTTTTCAAAATAATGGGGAAACACTGAAAAACATATTTCTGGCTATAACATTTTTTGTTTCTTATTCAATTCTGATGAAACCTGGGGGGATTGTGTCCCCAATGGAGGGCATTATGTGTACTAAATGTCAAAGTTAATTGCTTATACCACCAAGACTCTTTATCCAATCCTTCAGCTGCTTATAAAATCGGATTCCGTTATCCAATCTTTTTGAAATGTGGTACGCATAATGCCTTCTGTTGGAGGTATACTCCTTCCAACTTTTATCCAAATATCCACTGAAACCAAATCTTTCATTTTCATAAATATCAACATTTTGTTTTTGTTTTTGCCTTTGTTTTTGATTTCCATTGGTTTCAATGGATATTTGGATAAAACTTGGAGGGAGTATTTCTCCAATGTAAGGCATTATGTGTAAAAAGATTGGATAAAGGAGTCTGATTTTATAAGCAGTTGAATTATGTTATTTTGCAAAAATCTGCATATACATTCCTGGCTGTAACTTCATTGTATCCCATCTACTGTGGATGAAACATGGCAAGTTTATACCCCTCCCCAAGATTACTATCTATTCCAACTTTCAGAAGGATTAGATAAAGGATAAGCAATTAATTTATAAATATATGTCTGACTGTAACACCTTTATAGTCCAACAAGTGTACATGAAATTTGGCAGGGCTCTATCTCAAACTTTTGGGATCATCTCTGCCAAATATCAGAAAGATGTGATAAATGGTCCCAATTTTATAAGCCTGCACAGCAGATGCAGAGAATGAGCCTATGCCAGGAATTCTCTTAGGTGTCACTGTGGTATAAGATCTGTTTGTGATGCCAATTGGCCAGCAGAAATGTCAACCAAATATCCTCATTCTGTGTTGTGACCACCCCAACTTCTCCCCTCCACATGTTACTGGGAAGTTTGAAGCATCTGTTTAGGAAAGAGCCAATAGAGATTCTCTTATGTCCTCTGTGCTGCAGGATGTGATTGTGATGATAATTGGACAGCCTGGAACCATGTCTCCTGATTTCAGGAATGTATACCCAAAGTCCCAGTTGGCAGTTATGTCCCTTTTATGCCCACCTGAGAGTCACCCCCTATGCCTGCTTCGAAGCCATGATCAATTGGTCCTGTAAAGCTTAAAGCTTTTATTATATTATTTATTCATTATAAACATTTATATGCTGCCTCCTCCTGCTACAAGCATCTCGGGGCAGCTAACAACATTTTAAAACACATAACAACTAGCATGCAGTAATTGATCAATGAACGTGTCAGTCTGTTGGTGTAGATTGTAGTTGATGTTCTTAAATGTGATGCAACCATGCATGGCCACCCATCAACCACCCAATTGATCGTTCATGTAAACGTAGTGTGGGTGGATGTGTGTTCTTGTGACCCACGCAGCACCTACTCATGGCCACTCACAGGGCACTGGTGAAAAAGCCAGAGTGCCCCATGTGGGAAAAGGCAAAACAGTCTACAGTTTTAAGTCTACAGCAACACTGGCTGATTTCAGACATGACGGGGTGGCATTCGCACCATCACAGAATCACCCTATTGATTCCCCGCCGGCATCAATACCGGCACGTCAAGAGATGTGCCGGCTGATCCCAGCAGGGAATCTGGGGAGGGGGTGGATCTGCATGGCGCTACGTGTGGCTGCACAGCCCCGCCCCCCATGCTCCCCCAGCAGCCCGCCCTCCCGGAGATGGGCGGGCACAGCAGCCAATGTGGCCATGGCACCCACCTGCCCCCCGGGAGATTGACCATGGCCCAGAATTGGCGACGAGCAGTCACTGATTCCGGGCCATGGTCAGGGACCACACGTGACGGTGACATGCTCAACCATGGTGAATTCCACCGTGGTTGAGCATATTAACGTCACGTCTGTTGGGGGGGAAGTGATTCCCACCAGTTGTTCACCCCCGGTGGGAATCACTTTGACCACGCTTTCAGAGATGGTCCCCGAACCATCCTCGAAAGCATGGTTATTTTGATTCCCACCAGTGGTTCACTGTGGTGAACATCTGGTGGGATTCAAACAGATGTTGCGGGACCATTCGCCACCACTGCCGATTGACTGTGGTTGAGCGTGGTTTTGTAATGTCTGAAATACCCACTATAGCTGTAGACATCCTGCACTCAAACAGGGAGTTGGATTAGCTGGAGAGTTTCTCCTCAGCTGCCCATGCCATGTCTCCCACTAACCCAAATGATTACTTCCTAGTATAAAAGACCTCACAACAGGAAGAGAAAGCTGGGTGGGATAATAGCTTGTCTGTGTTTGTGCTTGCCTGCTCCTTGGTCTCACCTCCAGCTCTTCTTCCAGCACCTTAGCTCTTAGTCTTTCCCATGCCCCGCCAATCTTCTTTTCCATCTCCTTCCCCTCAGCTTTTGTCTAGCATTTTGTCCCAGCCTCTTTGGACTGGCACCCTGGTTTATTTCTGGACTGTCCCTGGGCTTGACTACTGTCCTTGGTCCTCTCACCCATAGCCTGACACGGTGCTCTAATTGCTCCTTGGGTTTGTCACCTGACTTAGCAGCAGACCTGATCCTGCCGAACACTACAATGAGTCTGATCCCTCCAACACTGTTTATGATCCAGTGCCTTACATAGTGGCACTGATACATGATCTCTGCCTTGTCAATGGACAGAGGGGAAGACATCCATTCTTATTCTTCAAAAGCATTCAATGTGCTTGGCAACAAGATACCACAGCTCCATCTGAAGGAGGTGAGTGGGGTTCACCAAAATGGTACAAGTCCTTCATGGAGGGATCTGCCCCAAAGAGAAGTTATGGGAAACTGCTTTTCAACCACCAGACTCCTGTCTTTCAGAGCCCCTAGATACTCTCATTTTCCCATTTTCTTCATGGAGCCACTAGGAGATCCGGGATAAGGGCATGGACTGAAGTGCCTACTGCAATGTGCAGATGCCACACAGCTCTAGCTGTGATTCACCACATACAACTCTAGCATAGATTTCATAATGGCCTAGTGCAGGGGTGAGGAACCTCAGGCCTGGGGGCCAAATGTGGCCTGCAGCAAGTTCATTTAATCACCAATTGCTCCAGATTATGTCATGATACTCTCAAGCTCAGGCAGGCAATGGCATTTGGGTACATCTATCTGACTATCTTCAAGGAGGCTGGTTTATATGCAAATAAATCTCTCTGTGATGGAGTGTGAATCAGGGCATAACTTCTAGGGATGGGCGAACGCGGTTTGGCAGTTCGGAGTTCGGCCCGAACTCAGCCTGTTTGGATGACCAAACGCGAACATACCGAACAAACCGAACACCGAACGGCAAAATGGCTGAACAGTTCGGTCAGTTCGGATCGCGTTCGGGTAAGTTCGGGCAAAAAAAGGTTCACTGGAAGGTCAAACATGACAGGGAGGTGTAGTCAGTCACTGAGGAGCAGACTTCCAGGCACCAGGGGTGGAGAGGCTTGCAAGAAACGAAACTAATTATCTGCCTCCCCCCTTCCCAACACCTTCTGAGCTAGTCACTGTTCCTGAA
>QEPC01011255.1:11436605-11475179 GCA_003113815.1 Sphenodon punctatus | reverse complement strand
TTCCTTTCTGTAGCCTCAATGATGAGCTGTGCACTCTGAGGCCGGGTTCCCCGGCTGGGAGAACGAGAACTGTCTCGAAACACCCAAGAGACTGGCTGAGAGGTTTTTCCTTCTAGATATCTTTCTTATCTGGGTTCTCTGGGCCCTTCCGACAGTAACCCTCCCCAGGTATAGGTTTCCTCAATCCCTGTCTCCTGCTAGGGTAGGTCCCTTTCCCCTTCCCCCCCTGACACTGTGGTTGACATTGACCACGTAACGTCTGAAAATACCCTCAGTCACAGTTCTTTAAACATGAGATGACTGATTCAAATATATTCAATCGCAGGCTGTAATTAAAGTCAATGTCCCCTTAATCCTATACAGCATAGAGCTGTGACAGAGAGTTCTAACCCATCAAACCTATGAATCACATATGGTTCTACCCAGTTTGTCAAGGCGAAAGCTTCCAACTCCCATGTTTCAGTCAGATCTTCCCTGATCTGACCGTAGCTCCCAACAGCTGCGCAGCATCCCTTCGGCCAGTTGCCATGGGATCAGCACCAGCACCAGCACCTGTGCACCAGTCCCCCATTGCTATCACTTTAGAGGATCCCATAACTGAAACAATACTACAAAAAGATAAAATTATACATTAAAACGTACACAGTATTATGAAAACAGAAGCAATGACTCTGACAAATAAACAAAGGCCTGGCCCAGTGCTCCCCAACCTCCTGTCCCACAGCAGCACTTCTTAGCCATGTGGGAGAAAATCCTTTCCATGTCTGTGGAGAAGAACGTGTGGCTTATAGGCCCCAGTCTGCAGCCGGAGTCGTCTTCAAATTAATGTCCAGGCCTTCAGTAGGTCTCAGCTTTCACAGCATCTGCAGCCCTGACTGCCCACAAATGGCCCCACAAACGGCCTGCACCCTTCGGCCACTGCCTTCATGGCAGCTAAGGCAAGATATAGCAGCAAATATCTGGATGAGGGAGGAGACAGACACAAGCCTCAGGTGATGGCACTCTAGAGGAGTGGGTCTTTGAATAAAACAATCAATTTGTGAGCAGCTAGAGGAATATGGGTTTGTTAAAAACAAACAATGCCAAACCAATTTAGTCCTCTTCTTTGGGGTAATTAGCTTAGTTGACAAGAGGAATACAGCAGACATCCTATATCTCAACTTCAGTAAAGCTGGTCCCAAATGACATTTTCATAAGAAAGCTGGAGAAACATGGGCTGGATGGAATTATCATTAGATAGGTTCACAATTGTCTGGAAAGTCTGTTTCCTATGGCACATGCCATTTATTCATATTTCTTATTCATATTTTTATATGCTTATCTTAATCCTTGTTTATTGTCAGCTTATATTGAGATGGTTGTATGTTTTGCTAGGAGACATTAGTATGGAGTATGTGTGCTTTTTGTGTGCATTTGCTTGGGAAGCTATGGGTTAGGGGGTAACATAAGTTGGGAGGCCATGGCTTTCATTAGGCCGAAAGTCATGTCAAGAGAACCCTATAAAATGCAGAATAAAAGTAGTTTGGTACAGTACCTTGATGAAGCATTATAATGCAATATTAGGTTCAGTTCAGAATTAGGGAAGTTAGAGAAGGTGTCTTTTTGTCTGATATGTAGTGGAATGATAAAATGAAGTGTGTTGCTATGAAATGAACTAAAAATGTTGGGTAGTTAAAGGCACCCAGACACCACAAGATCTCCTTTTCTTAGGATGCCAATTCCTCTGAAATAACTGGTTATTTTGACCACATCTTACAAGACTACCTGTGTATGTTGCCAGACACTAGTCCATGTACATTGGTCATCTTTATAAAGATAGATGTTGATTTTACATTTTGATTTTAAAATGTAAGCATCTTTGACATCTCTGGGGAGTTTCATTGGAAGCAGAGTTTAGGCCTTAAAACCCCATGTAACCCAGAAAGAGATGCTCTTCAATGCCATCTCTATTCTTTCTTCATGAACCTGTACTGATATCTGGACACCTAGGGAGCTGGTCCCTCTGGTAACCTTTGAAAAGGAAAGGTAATATCTCCTTTAGAACTAAACCTAGATTTGTTGACTATCTTGTTGAATACTTTCCATATTTACTTAATCATTATCCTGTTTTCATTTCATTTATTTCATTTATTAGATTTTTACCCCGCCCCTCCTAGAAACAGCTCGGGGCAGCTTACAACAATAAAAACAATACATATAAAATATATCTAAAAACAATTAAAACGTATCAATACAATTCAAATATTAAAACAGGGCCCAGGAACTCACTAAAACAATAAATTAGTTTTAATACTAATTTGTTTGCTTGCATTTCTGACCATACATAGTGTGATTGTTTATGTGTGTGTTGATATTCAATGGAGAATAAAGAAAAATATCTCATATGCTCATGAGTGATCTTAAGGGTGTAGTTTAATTTGGGCCCATGAGCTCGAACCCACCAATTAAGCTAAAAGATTAAATAGATACCACATTCATACCTGACAGCAACACGGCGGCAGCAACTCCTGCGAGACAAAGACACAGCATGGGAGGAGCCGGGTGCCAGAAGTACTCCCGGTGCGAATGGGGTTCTGCCGCAACTTCACTCGTGAATGACAGTGCTGAATTTTGAGTTCTGTCATTTGCGAGTGAAGTCACAGCATAACCCCGTTCGCACCAGGTGTACTTCTGGCTTCTGCCTCCTTTCTTCCATCGCATCTTTGCCTCGTGGGAGCACCGCCACCGTGCCGCTGTCACGTATAAATATGGTATAAGTTAATGAGCCAAAACTGTGGTCAACAAACCACATTCAAAGGTAAAACTGAATAGAACAGAATTGTATTGAGAGGAAGTATCCTGTGGTGGCTCACAGGAGTCTGTCTTGGGTCCAGTCCTCTTCAACATTTTCATTAATGCTTTGAAGGAGAGAGTGGAGAGTCTACAACTCATCAGATTTGTAGACAATAGAAAACTCAATGCCCCATCATCATTTTAATATGAGAGCACTTCTGGCTAGTGACCAATGCTTTCTTGGGAGTTGATGGATTTCCCCTTTCCCTCACCCCTCTCCCCATCCCTGCTCATGTTCCTTCCAGTGGTTCTCAGTGGTTTTCAATATAGTGGTCAAGTTGTAATATCCCAATAGATGTCATTCAGATAGATAGGATGCAAAGAAAAGAGTCAGCTGCCAAACCTTCTCTGCAACCTTTACCATCCTGTCAGAATGCAGTGCTAAGCAGAATGGGTGCCAGCAGTGTCAAGCTGCCTTGCTGAGCTCCATTTCCCAGTAGAGGACTTCCCTGACCTCATCTGCCAGGAGACCAGGTCTAGCAGGAGGCTCTGGATGAAAACTAATGCGACAGTGCCTGAGTGCCACCACGAACTTACCTGATCCAGCATTGAACCAGAACCATGACTGGAATTTGGCCAGACCCCCAAACTGACATAATGGGGGTCTGGCCACTGGGGAGGGCTGGGCCGACATGTGTTCTCCCAGCCCCTCCCCCATGCTTCCCTCAGTGTCTTGCCCCCCTCTCTGATGGGTGCCTATGGTGACCAATGACAGCCGTCATGGCACTCAGACCTAACAGCACTCCGGCTGTGGTGAGTAAAGCAAGCTTTAAAACATAAACGCCCACTTTACTCCCAGTCAGGCAGCGGGATCCTGAACATGTTGGGGGCTAGCCCAGGCTGTGACTTGGGGAGGCCCCCGAGTCACAGCCCGGGCTAGCCCCCACCATGGTCAGGATCCAGCCCAGATGAACATCAGGCATGCACATTTCAATGCAACAGTGGTCCCCAGTTTAAACTGAGGTAACACATGTTAAACCAAGCCACTGTCACATTTGAAAACACCCTCAGACTCAAGAGGTATGACATGGTCTGGGTAATCTGCTGCAGGGTCAGACCTGCAGGTGAGTTGCAACAGGATCAGGTGTGCATTCGCTGGGTGATCAGTTAACGCAAGCATCTTAGCAGGTGGCTCAGGTGGAAGAATGGACTAGGCAGAGCTTGGGTTGAAACTGGAGATCAGGTAGCATAAGCAGTTCAAGGAACAAACAGCTGTAGCAGTTAGGGGCACAGTGGAGAGCACAAGGTAGGGTTTGAGGCACATGGGGTCACAGAGCACAGTCAAGGGAGGCTGTACCAGGGGGGACACCAGTTGGTAAGCCACCCTGAACTAGGCGCCTTCCCCTTATATAGGGGAAGCAGAAGGAGTGCTGGGCACTTCTTGTCCTGCCTTCTGGGCATCAGTGCCGGCTTTGATTGGCTGAGATTACTAATGGTAGGACGTCGGAGCTCCATCAGCGCTGACATGATGACAATGGGTGACAAGGTGGCTGGATAGAGTGGAGCTTCCTTGGTGTGGGGATGTGGAGGCCAAGCAGTTTGGTGAAGTGCTGTGGCAGAGTTTTACAATAGAGATTGGCAGGACAAGGGTTTACGTCTGGCTTATGAGAGATGTTGTTGTATGGCTATGTGAGTCCTTTACTTGCTTTAAAAAAAAACAAAAAACACCCCAGCCTCACTGTTAGGCAATGGGCTACTTTGAATTTGCATAAATATACATTGACATATGTACATGTATGCAAATTTTTTCTTGCATTTTAACTGTCACCATCCCTAACTTTAGACTAGAGTACAGGGTTTGAGAGGCATGGGAAGGAAGGATGGTGATATTTACAAGTTATCGGTACCTCACTTTTAAAACGTTAAGTGGTAATTAGACAAGTACTGTATAGTGCTGTTAGTTAGTTATTTTAGGCACGGGCATTTCGCCATGGCCAACATACAAAGTAAAATCATAAACAACAACAAAACATATAATACAAAATACAAATGCAAAATAGCTAAATAACATAATGCACACATAATAGTATTAGATCCTTACAATTTCATTCAATTCGCTATTTATTATTTATCGTATTATTTATCGATGACCTAGCCAAATTAAGATATATAGGATCGGCTCCCGGCTATTCCTGCTGACACATAGGGTGATTTCAGACGTTACAGCCGCCGAGATTGACTGTGGGCCGTGGTGTGGTTCGGACCACGGGTGAAGGGGGGTGTGAACAGACGTTCGCCCCCTTCACCCTCGCCCATGGGGAACGAGACACCACGGCCCGTGGTCAATCCCGGCAGCCGTAACGTCTGTTGTGCAACCACACCACGGAGGGGGTGGGGCCGTGCAGCACTGCATGCAGCTGCACGACCCTGCCCCTGTGCGCTGCCGTCGGCCCGTCCCCCAGTGCGACAGACAGGAAGTATGGCCTATCCGGCCACACCGCCCGCCCGGGACTGGGAATGCGAACCCCGACCATGGTGAAGGGTGAGTCAACAGACGTGACGAACCCTTCACCAAGGCTGTGGTGGCCATTCACCACACTTCTGGACCCGCTCGCATCCTCGGGTCCAGAAGTGTGGTGAATGCAAACGTGTTCCGCATTTGACTGTGGTGAACATCTGGCGGGTAGCAAACAAACATTCACCACAGTCAAACGTGGCCCGCGTTTGACTGTGGTCGTGGCGGGGTGAATATTCACCCCGTCACATCTGAAATCACCCATAGTTTCCATATCAGGCTTATAATATAGCCCAATAAAACAACAGTCCATACCAAAAAAATATAATTTGGAAACCAAACATGCATTTTACCAATTAACAGAACTTGCAGGGCCTTTATCTTACAGTAGCAAGAAACCTTAAACATAACATAGCCAGCATAATAATGGATGCGCCTATCCTGGGTAGATCTATAACCCATGAATCAAAATAACCAGTTTTAGATCATAATAGTTTTGAGATTGGTTCTCACGTAGGTTCGTCTTTCAAGGGCAAGATTAATGAATACAGAAACATCTAGCAAATCTTCCTTTGTGGACAAGTTAATAAGGAATTTAAATAAAGTACTGTATATGTGATAACAGTTGGAAAGGGTGGGGGAAGGAGACATAGTGAGCAGCTTTTATATTGACTTGAATACATCTGTGAGACACCCAGACCTCCTATGTGGGAGTGCACTATAATGCACTATAATCTGGCGAGTGAAAATTGCCAGGATTATTCTGAAAGCTGAGAAGAATTTGTCTGTGAAGTCTGAAAGTTTGGTCTGATGATTTTGAATTACAGGCTGTAGCACAGAGCAGCATGAAAAGGCTGTGGTAACTTTAAGGGAGTCAGAGTGGGGCCAGAGTCACGCCCACGCTGCACTATAAAACAGGAAAGAGGTAGACAGAAGCTGCCTAGAACCTGAGTGGAGCACATTGCTGCCAGGAGCAAGAAGAGGCAACATTGTTGTTGGAGCTGAGGCTTGAGGAGAAGCCTGAGAACCAAGCAGGAGACGCTTGAACAAGGAAGTCCTGTTGAGAAGCCCAGAGCCCAAGACAGAGGGACCAGAGGCTTGAGAGTGAGTGTATCATGGACTGTGTGTGTGTGATAGGCCAGAAGCTTGGAGCCTGGCCTAGAAAAGAGACTAGGACATTTTTACACACACGTTAAAGTTCTGGATTCTTCAATTTTCTGGGTTTACAAGTCCACAAATAAGTTCCAGATAGGGATGGGCGAACAGAACGAAGTTCGTAAATTCGGTTTGGTTCGGTTTGAAATTTGAGTTCGGAAATTCGGTTCAGTTTGAAATTCAAGTTCGGTTTGGAAGTTCAGTTCGGTTGACCGAACAGACCAAGTTCAGTCCGAACTCCGAACTTCTGAACCGCGTTCGCCCATCCCTAGTTCCAGATTCATTTTTCTCACACACACTGCCCTGAGGCAGTTCCTGGATGCATTCTTCATACAAGCACTGCCCTGAGGCAGCCTAAAGTAGCTGCAGCTGTAGATGTGACAGGCTGCCATGGAAACCAAGTGACCACAGCTGCCTGGAGCAAAGCAGTTTACCAGGAGAATGTTTTACACACAAAAGTTCTGGGAGAAGTTCTACGCAGAAGTTCAAAGATCTGGATGTTTAAGGTCTGGGTGAATGATTTAGACACACAGAAAGTTCAGGATGTAACAGCAAACATGCAGGAGAAATGTGTGTGTAAAAACACCCTATGTTGTGTCGATGAATAAACTATTTATGCTAATTCCCAAGAGGGACTATGTGATATGATACTGATCCTGTAAGCATTTATCCTGGCAAGCCCATACCTGCTACATCTCAGTGAAGAATGCAGGCAAACCCCAATGTTGGCTGCCACACTATCAGTGAGAAAGCAGGTTCTGAACCCAGAGCAGGGAACCTACCAGTAAGCAAGATTGGAAGGAGGATTGTATCCTGAGAGGGAGGTTTGTGACCCACAGCAGCAGAGTGGAGCAAGACAAAAGGAATTCACCCAAGGACGGTTGCTCGAGCTGGGTTGGAGGCAGGAGCCTTGCCCACACGAGAGAGAGATAAAATGGCATCTGGAGGAGTGTGCCCAAGATGGCAGCACCCAAGGACTTTGTGGACTTGGACAGAGCCAGAATTGTGGAGTTTCTGTTGGAGCAGGGGAGAACAGCGGACCCAAGTGTCATGGAGACTGAGGGGAGCTCTGCAGATTCAGACAGCGTGGGAACCAAGGTACCTGGGCTACCCTAGATGGGGACCCCTGAGACAATGTTATGCTTGTGGGCAAGAGGAACGCTTATGGATGTGGTGCCCCTCCTCAAAGTATGGAAAGGAATGGACTTAGAGAGACCCAAGACAGAGAAAGTTTGTGAATAGGGCCAAAACTGTAAAAAATGTTGTGAACTAGACCACCTGTAAGATAATGGGGATGGGGTGCCCTAGACAGAAACCGAGAAAGACAGCCCTGTTAATGGAATAGGGAAAAACCCAGCTGTGGAGACCCAAGTAAGTGGGGAAGGCTCCAAAGTAAATAGGTGTTGGGGATGTAATAGATTAGGACAGCTAAAAAGGAACTGCCCCAAGGAAAGGGGTAAAGTGAGAAAGTGCTGGGAATGTGGCAAGCAAGGACACTTTAAAAGGGACTCTACAGCTATAGAAGCCCTAGGAAAAACAGAACTCCAGAAATAAGATGATTGCCCTAGTGAACAAGAAAAGGTAGAAAAGAAAAGACTGCCTTCAAATGAAAGACATGGGCAGGGTGTAAGCAGAAGGGCTGGCCCAGGGTCTAAGAGAAATGAATGTGCAAACCAGGATAACACTTGTCCAGATGGGGGAAATGACTGGTAATTATGGGAATTTGAGAAAGGAGCTGGAAGAACTCAGGAAAGGAAAGCAGAACCAGATATCCCAGAAAGAAGAACATGAGAACAGTACACAGAGTTAACAGCCTAGGATGTCGAGCAAAGAAGGAAGTAGACAAGCTTGATGAGATAATTAGTACTAGCTACAGCAAGCCAAAGCAAAGCCTAGAAGTGGCTTTAAGAGAAAGCGAGCTGCAAGCAGATCTAATCAGAGAAAGAAATCAGAATTTAAAAGCTGAAGGTAGCTGTGTTTAGCAAGCCGGAGGAAAAGCTTAATGAGAGAACTGATAATGTGAGCAATTTGGTAAAATGGCTAAAGAAAGCTTAAAAAGTAAAACTGGTTGCAAAGAAGAATGATTGAAGGGGCTGGGAAAAGCCTAGGCATATTATGTGTTGTATTCCTTTAGGTTTCTCCCCTTATATGTGAAGAGATTCAGAGTTCTCTAGGCCCCAAACAGCAGGCTTCTTTATTTTGGAATCAGCATACAGCACGCAAGGTAAACTGAAATTAAACTAGAACAATGACGGTGGGGGGTGGGTCTTCCTGTGGTATATCCATCCCATAATATTAATGACTGTTTCATTAACTCTATCCTTGCCACATTACTACATTCCACCCCCTTTGATTAACCACCCGGAGATAATCTTCCAAATAGCGAGGAGCCTTCCGTTCTCTAGTTGGATAACGTCCCCCCTCTGAAACCGGCTCTTCCCTGGGCCTTGAGTTTCTGTCCCTCTCGCAGCTCTGGGACTTCCAGATAGGGAGATCATGGAGGTGATTGCTGATCACAGGTTTCCCCGCCCTCAGACCCTACCCTGGACTCCAGTTCGGGTAAGAGGTCAGTACTCTCAGGCAACTGCTCGGGTACCATAGGTGTGTTGGTTCTTATGCAGACATGATCTTGATGTCACCGGACCACTCAGCCCTCACTGACCCCAACTTTAAATGATAACGGTCCCATTTGGTCTTGGATATGTCCTGGAATCCAAGTAGGATGTTGGCTACTAAAACTTCTGGTGTAGACTAGAGCCTGGGATCCCAAAACACTCTCTCTGGCATGATAGTCATGGCTGTGTTTCTGCAGGACTTGCTTCCTTTTTACTCCTTAGTCCAAGTTTGCATACAGCAGATCCAAGTGGGTTCTTATCTCCCTTCTCATCAATAACTGGGCGGGACTTATTCCTGTCATGGTTTGAGGTGTGGTTCAATATCTTAAGAGGAATCGATTTTGTCTCCAAACTCCCCATGGACATTTTCCTCATCCCTTCCTTTGAAGGTCTGCACAGCCCTTTCTGCTAGGCCATTTGAAGCTGGGTGGTATGATGATGTCTGGATGTGTTTAATTCCATTCTTGCAGAGGAATTCTTTAAATTCCTGACTTGTGAAGTTGGGTGCATTATCCATGACCAGTACTACAGGCAGTCCATGTGTGGTATAAATCTTCCGAAGTTGGTCACAGGTTTTTTCAGAAGTGATGGAATTCATAGGCTGTACTTCCAACCACTTTGAATGAGCATCTATGAGTATCAGAAACATCTTTCCCAAATAGGGTCCCACAAAATCTAGGTGCAAGCGAAACCAGGGTTGTCCTGGCCATTCCCAAGGGTGCAAAGGTGCCCATGCTGGGGATTGTTGATGTACTTGACAGGGTGGGCAGTGCTTGACTACTTTTTCTAAGTCCTCGTCTAGGCATGGCCACCAAACGTAGCTGCGAGGCAGAGCCTTCATTCAAGAAATTCCCGGATGAGCCTCACACAGTTCCACCAGAACTTTTTGTTGTTCTTGTAGGGGAACTACCACTTGCATGCCCCACAGGATGCAGCCATCCTCTATACTCACCCTGCCCAGCCTGGATTTTTGTTTAAAAAAAGACCCAGAGGCGAGCCCACCCCCCAGCACCAGCGGCTGCAGCGTCCCCGCAGCCGCCGGTAAGTATGACCCGATCCCTGGGGGTGTGTGTGTTTAACACCCCCCCAACCCCCCAGGGATCACCCCTACTAAAGTTCAGTGCGCTTACCTTGCTTGCGGAGCTCTGGCGGCGGCGGCGGGCGGTCCGGCGGCCTCAGCGCCGGCTGTGGCTGCCGGCGTCAGAGACGCTCTAGGCCTTCCGGGGAACTTCCGGGTTTCCCCGGAAGGCCTAGAGCGTCTCTGACGCCGGCAGCCACAGCCGGCGCTGAGGCCGCCGGACCGCCCGCCGCCGCCGCCGGAGCTCCGCAAGGTAAGCAAGCACTGAACTTTAGTAGGGGTGATCCCTGGGGGGTTGGGGGGGTGTTAAACACCCCCCCCAGGGATCGGGTCATACTTACCGGCGGCTGCGGGGACGCCGCGGCCGCTGGTGCTGGGGGGTGGGCTCGCCTCTGAGTCTTTTTTTAAACAAAAATCCAGGCTGGGCAGGGTGGGTGGGGGGTGTCCCCCCTTCCACCCGCACAGCCTGGGAGGGGGAGGGGGAGGGAATTAATTTATTTCATTGATTTCAATGGGGACACAGCGCCCCATTGAAATCAATGAAACAAATCCGGTACCGGTATACCGGATTTAATCCGGGAATCCGGTTTTCAGAGAACCGGTAACCGGTAAATCCAGTAGCCAGTAATGGGCCCGGGGTCCCACCTCTACTAAAGACTATGAGCTAAGTGGAGGAGGAACTTCCTAGCAGGGAAGAAAATAATGGTGACTAAGGATAGCCTGTTTGAATAGAGAAAATATTGGGTAGAGGAGTACTTCCCAAAGAGATAGAAATGCAGAACAAATTGGCTGAATGGAAGCCTACCTAATGTAGTAGTGTTGTTTAAGCAGAGCAGTAGGACAGCTACCATGCTGTGCCCAGATGAAAGTGAAATGTCAAAGGTATGCGGATCACACCCAACTGTACCGCTCATGTTCAACCAGGCCCGGCTGTCTCAGTGCTTACTCGGTGTTTGAGCAGCTGTGGGGGACTGGATGAGGGCTAATCGACTGTGACTGAATCCTTACAAGACGGAGGTGATGTTAGTGGGTAAGTCGATGGAGATGGCGACCCCCTTGGTTGAGGGGGTGTGCCCTCCACTGACTTCCCAGGTACCTGGGGGTGCTCCTTGATGCGCAGCTCCGCCTGGATCTCCAGGTGGAGGCTGTGGCGAGGAGTGCCTTCTGCCAGTTACATCTGGTGCGGCGACTTCGGGCGCTGGTTTTGGTTCTGGATCTGGCCATGATCATCCTCCATGCTTTTATCACCTCTTGGTTAAGCTACTGTAACGCGCTCTATGTGTGGCTACCTCTGGTGATGGCTCAGAAGCTGCAGCTGGTGCAGAATGCGGCAGCCCAGCTCCTGGCGGGGCTGGGCCGCCGAGAGCACATTACACCAGTGCTCCAATCTCTGCACTGTCTGCTGATAGTCTTCTGGGCCCGATTCAAAGTGTTTATTTTAACCTATAAAGCCTTACACGGTCTGGGCCCTACCTATTTGCGAGATCACCTCACTCCCCAGGTTCTGGACCGCCCCCTGCAATCATCTAAGGGTGCCCTGTTGGAGGTCCCCCAGGTGTCCCAGGGGGCCATGCAGGACAGGGCGTTCTCGGTGGCTGTGCCACACCTTTGGAACTCCCTCCAGGTGGGGACCCATCTGGCCCCAGACCTCCCAGGTTTCCACAAGAATTGTAAGACCTGGCTGTTCCATCAGGTGTTTGGTGGGGGAGAAGGGTGAAGGTGGGGGAGTGTTGTGGGTTTTGTTCTCCCCATTTTATTGTTTTATTGTATTTTTATTGATCAATTTTGTTAGCCACAATGGACTGCCTGGCAGGAGGGGTGGGGTATAATTTTTTTAAATTCATTTTATTTCTCTTTCCAAAATGTGAATGGTTTTTGGCTCAGTCAAAGTTAGTCAGAAGAGCTAACAAAGAGAAGATTATTTGTATTTATTATTTAAATAGCACTTTGAGCATTCAGAGTACTTTGTAATCCTTACCTTACTCATGCTCAGAACAGCCCTATGACATAGCTCATTATTCCCACCTTTTCAGATGGGGAACTGTCTGAGCTGAGAGACAGTGACTTGCCCAAGGCCACAGCTAGGATAGGACATGAGCCTTGGTATCCCAAATCCAGCACATTCACTAGGTAAGGTTACACCAGCTGAAGATAAAGACTACAAAAATTTAAATAGTTAGACGTCCCTTTCATATGTATCGGGGATGGGGAACCACTTCCATCCCAGGGGCCACTTTTGAAAATTAGTAAAAGTTCCAAAGGGCACATAGAAGCTGGGGGTTTGGGCGCTTCAGGAGGCAATCCATGAGAGCGCTTGGGATAAGAAAGGGAAGGGAAGGAGAAGATCATAGATTTGTGGCATGGACCTATCCCCTATCATTGTGTGCGTGACCTCATCTCTGTTCCCTTACCATGAGCTAAAAAAAAATTCAGTGCTTTGGTTAGGAGCCAGATCCAGGAACTGGAAAGGGGCTACATAAAAGCTAGCCCAATTTAATCCCTGAGCTGGAGATTCACCACCCGTGATATATATGTTGTTTTCCAATGGATATCAAAGCACTAGATGAATGATGATCAAATTAGTTAGCACTATTGTGCTATGTCATTGGGTGTTTTCAAACTGATGCAGGGCTACCCACCCAACCCTGGAACTGCCCCACCTGGGTCCAGATTACATGGACCTGGCGGGTTCCCTGGCCCGCAGTCCACCATGCGGCACCCCCACTCCTAGAGTTGCAGGCTATGGTATCGGCAATGCTATGGTGTTGCCCAGGGCAAGAGCCAGCTGGAACGGTCAGTGTCCCGGGTTTGACCAACACACTCCACTGGTGTGGCTCCACGATGTTTCAGCAGAGGCTCTGCACCTACTTCACCTGCACATCTGGTGGGTGCCTTTAGACGGACAGGCCACCTGAGGATGAAGCAGGCTGGTACGGTCAGTACCAGGGCAGCCTGTCCATCTAAAAGCACCCCTAATCCTGTTTAATAAATGAAGAAAAAGATATATAGAGGAACTAATGGCTCATTCACAAATAATTTTGCCATCAAGGAGAAACTGAGAAGAGAGTGCATACCATGCCAGCTTCTCTCAATAGGATGAGGACATTTTGTGTGAAAAGGTTTTTTTTAAAACATACAAGAAAATGTTGAGCTACCCTGGCAGTGGCTTTTTTACACTAGACACTCCTATGCATGTCCACCCATTGGACATGTGGGGGAGTGCCCGTGTGAAGGAGGCAGTGAGTGGGTGTATGCTTCTGCGACCCATGCATCCCCACCCATCAACACACATGGAACATGGATTGTCCTGGGTCTATTGCTGTGTATCCCACCCACCCCCATCCTTGTGGGGTTGTAGTGCTATCGGTGCAGCTCTGGATTGTCTGGTCAAGTGAGCCATCATCGCACTTTGGGCTTCTTGTGTGGGTTGTTCAGCTCCCTGTTCCTCACCCCAGGTCTGGGATTCCTGTCACTTTGGGTGAACCTCTCTATGCAGCAGCGTGTGTATTATGGGTGTTATCTCCAATGGCGCTAGCTCCCCTTTGGGACTGCCGTGGCACTGCCTTGAGCTTTCCAATGCATGCTGTGGGGCTATGCTATTGCCCTGTGCATCCCTGCACCATGGGTAGGTACGTCTCATGTCCTGCCTGTGTTGCAATGGTATTCTGGTGGGATTTGCTTTCTCTCTGCTCCCACCTGTTATGTCCTGTGGTTGGGGCCATGTACGTTCTGCTGTCCCAGGGCAGGTGCGTATTGTAACTTTGAGTCCAGCAGCCCAGCCCAGTCCAGGTCTTTTGGTCTGGGACCCTCTGCAGCCTTCTTTTTTTCATTCACTGCCTGTGGCTTGCATGCTGTTGCTAGGGGATTTGGGCTACTTGCCACCTGACTGTCTCACCGATGTCTGGTAGCTTGAGCGATGCTACTGTTGCTCTGTGGTGCCTTCTCCTGACCCTCTTCCCCCACCCACCCTGTGTCTGTTTGGGTATGGGCAGTGACATTTGCTATTGCTTTGTTTGCCCTTGGTCGGCCATGTTGCCACGTCATGCTGCTGGGCGTGTTTTTGCCTCTGATTGGTGTAGCAGCTGCTCGTATGACTGGTGAGTGTGTTCAATGGATATTGGCCCGGTTGGTGGGTGGGTGCTGGGCTCGTAGGTGCCATGACCCTCACGTGACCTGCCTGGCCCTCACCTGTCGCTACCCCTGCCTGCTCAACTCGCAATGTGTGGGTGCCTCCACCCATCTTCACCGCCCTGCCCCCCAGCCATGCCAGTTTAAAAAAGGCCAGTGTGTGGTTTCTCTGTCACCAACTCGCTGCACGCGCACGTGCGCACACACACACACGCACATGCACACACACGCACACACACACTTTGGGGGAAGCTAGCATGTGCTGTATTCAATATTGCCTTCCCCTCCCGCAAAAAACACACTGAGAAATGTGTTTGAATGAGTCCTAAGAGAAGAAACTTCAAAAGTCCTTCTGTGGCTTAGGCTGTTCAGGTAGCTTGGGAGCTCTGGGGGAGTCTGGGGCAGAGGAGTGTGGCCTTGGGACAAGCTATATTTATTACATTCTAGACTTTGGATGATTTAATTGGGAATGATAAAATAATTCCCCTCCATTCCACACAGGCCCCAAACTTTCCTTGACTCCAGTTCAGCAGCGAAGCTTGAGACAGGAGCAGTAGCAGGAGGGCAAAGCAACAGGAAGAGGTAAGATCAGCACAGCCCTGGGGGGGAAGTGGCTTTGGGGAACTGTTAGGCTCAGGCTACGTACACTATGTATGTGTAGCCAGCATTTTCAGCCTCCTCTCCCCTCGGAAAAGGATGATGTACTGACAGGCACCTGTATAGTGGAGCTTGTTGACTGCACATGTGTCTTCAAGGCCAGCCAGGAAAGTTTCTCAGCTGTCTTGGGTGCAGCTCATGGCTGCTTTTCCAAGCTGCTGAGCTGTAGGACAGGGTTCAGTCTGAGTGCTATGAGTTACTAGCTAACCTGTAGAACTACTGTAGTTTTCCCCATGCCAGCTCTCAAGTGAACTCGACCTGTTCATGTCCTCTTTATTTCTCACTGCAGCTGAGGTGATGGTGGGCTAATGAGGAGCTGTTTAGGTTCTTTATTATGTTAAAAAGGAATAAGGCATTCTGAAGCTTTTGTCAGTCAGACATTTTTAGAGATGCTTTCTTGTATGGTAGAGATACTCTGGTGTGCATTAAAGGCTGAATGCACAAAGTCTTACTCAACAGCATGTCTCCCATCAGGGCACTTGTAAGGTAAGACACCTGTATGCTTTACTGCAGCTTCACTCTCATTTCTGGCATGTACAAGGTTCCTCCTTGTGCATTCTCTTGTGTGTGACATTGGGCTTCTCTAATGTATATTGAGGGGAAAGCTTCCACTGATATTTTCCTTGCACACACACTCAGAAATCCTCTTCCAGGATAGAGGACATAAACAATAGAAAGAAATAGGAAATATCTTTCTAGATCAACTAATAGAGAGAGAAAGGAGTCACAGGAATTATGTGAATGATCTTAGCAAGGTTCACTTAATCGACTCCTTCAGCCAAGAAAGCAAAATGTGAGCACAGAAGATGATGCAAGTACATCTTTTGTAGATGCTGAGCCCAGTGGTGTAGTGGATAAGGTACTGGACTTGGACCTGGGAAGCCAGTGTTCAAATCCAGCCCTAGTCATGAACTCAGTAGGTGGCCTTGGACAAGTCTCAGCCTCAGTTCTGCATCTGTAAATGGTAATGTGTGTTTGTGTTCCCCTCACCCTTGTCTACCTTAGATTGTAAGCCCACTGGGCAGGGACCTGTCTCTGAAAAATCTGTGAGTGTAGAAGCACTGCGTAGTGCATACACCTAGTAGCGCTATAGAAAGTGGTAGTAAGTACATACTTGCCAAAACAAGACCAGAAGCAAGAGTAGATGTGAACCTCACAAGTGCTCATGATGCGGAAGGTAGCCAGATTCCAACAGAAGTTCAATCAGGCTCAGGTGTACTAGATGAAGACCTTGACTTCTCAGGTGCAGATGGTCAATCAGATGTGTGGGGAACTGCAATGCTGATCCCATCTTCCATTCAGTAGAAGGAAAGAGATCATTGTACTTGAGGATTTCCCCCCAAACTTTAAAGGTCCTGTTCTCTGGCCAGAAAACTTTATCCAGAAAAGAGGGGGGGGGGGGCGATTGTGCACCAAGGTCCATGCAGAGTATTGGAGTACAATTTTCCAATCTCACCTGTTGGCAGATGGAACATTGCTTTCTCTCCTTGACACTACTTTTGGATCTCTTGCCTAATGACGAGAAAGTGGAAAAATGTGGCCTTGCATATTCAAAATCAAAAGATTCTGTCTTTTGCTTTGCATGCAAGTTGCGCCAGGAAGGTGCAAAAAGTAGTCTGATGCACAGTGGAGTTAGTGACTGGAAGCACTTAACTGAAAGTCTGAAAAGTCATGAGAAATCACAGGCATGCACAGAAAGCCCTGGGCCTTGCAATTTCTAAGGCCAGCCTTGAATGTAACAAATCCAGAGGTATAACCTCCACTATTAAAGTCAATGAGAACTGAGTCATTGACTTTAATGGATGGAGGAAAGGACTGCACGCAAAGTATGCTGCAACTGAACTCTGAGCAGGAAGGAGATGTGTCAGTATGCAATCTCGAGTGTCTTGCTTCTCATATGGCCCTTACCAGATTTCTCTTCCTACAGCATGATCAGGCAGGTAATTAGTACCAGTATGGATCCCACTGAGGTGAATGGGACTTGTGCCAGTATCAACAGCTAGTGCCAATGCCAAATGCCCTGAGGCTCACACTTCTGATCTTTGGCATTATAATGGTAGTAAAGGACATAAGTAAATTATGGAAAGGCCAGGACAGCTGATTAAGAATCTTCTGTTTTTAAAAAAGTATCACTTCTGTCCTGCCAACAAACCAACAAGGCAGGTGTTTAACATGTTGGTTTAGCTTGTTTGACACAACATACAGAGTACTGCAACATCAAAGTGTATATATGATTGATCCAGCAAATGTTGAATGCCATGGCCTCATGTCAGTGAAATATTTAAGTGTGTGCTGATTTTTAAGTGCTCATATTGGTCATAGCACCTGATGAGGTCCTTAAGTTCTTCAGTACTGAAGAACTTTGCTGGATTAGGCTAGAATTCTTAGTATTTTGAAAATTGGGCTCTGAAGAGCAGATATGAAAGGCTTAAAGGCCTAAGTAATTAGTAGGGATGGGACATCGGGCAAAAAAACGGCTACCGGTTTTACCCGTTACCGGTTTGCAAAAAAACGGTTTACTGGACTAAAACCGGTTTACCGGTGCTGGATCTATTGATTTCAATGGGGAACTGTCAGTGTCCCCATTGAAATCATTGGAGGGAAAAAACAATCCCTCCCCCTCCCAGGCTGCGCGGGTGGAAGAGGGAACACCCCCCACCCACCCTGCCCAACCTGGATTTTTTTTTTAAAAAAAATTTCCCCGAAGTCCCTGGCTCCGGGCTGCCACCGGTGACCAGGAGCCCGCACCAGCAGGTAGGTACTAGGGTGATCCCTGGGGTGGGGGGTGGTTTAACACACACCCCACCCCAGGGATCACCCTACCCCCCCACCCAAGGATCGCCCACCTTTGGTGCTTGCGGCGGCGGCAGCAGCCCTGCGCTCCGGGCAGCTTCAGCGCTGACTGTGGTTGCTGGCTTCAGCACTTACTAGACCTTCCGGGGAAACCCGGAAGTTCCCCGGAAGGCCTAATAAGCGCTGAAGCCGGCAGCCACAGCCAGCGCTGGAGCCGCCCAGAACGACATGCTGCTGCCGCCGTCACCACCACCCAGAGCGCAAAAGGTAGGCGATCCTTGGGTGGGGGGGTTAGGGTGATCCCTGGGGTGGTGTGTGTGTTAAACCACCCCCCACCCCAGGAATCACCCTAGTACCTACCTGCTGATGTGGGCTCCGGGTCGCCGGCAGCGGCCCGGAGCCAGGGATTTTGCAGGGAATTTTTTTTTTTAATCCAGGCTGGGCAGGGTGGGTGGGGGGTGTCCCCTCTTCCACCCGCGCAGCCTGGACGGGGGAGGGAAAAATGGTTGGGGTTTTTTTTCTCTTTTTTTACATTGCAGCCATTCATTTCAATGGCCGCAATGTAAAACAATCCGGCACAGGGAACCAGTACCGGTACCCCCAATATCCGGATACAGCAAAATACCGGCAGTATCGGATACCGGACAATCCGAACTTCCCACCCCATACAATCAGACTCTTCTGCAAAACTGAATGCTTTCCCTTTGACAGTATGCACATTTTAATTTGAAATATACTTTCAGTATGAATCCCATAGTAAATGTTGGGTTTTATTTTATAAATATTACGTGGGTATTTTTATACTGGAATCTTCTTAATGAGGTTCCTTGGGAAATCACTCCAGAGAGCATCTATGTACTGTGCACATTCATGTCCAGTATAAAATTATCCACCACTCCTCACTAGGAAAACAGCTGAAAACTTCCTCCAAGCCACGGATTGCTAATTTTGGGGAAACCTGCCACTTTCCTAGAATCTAAGCTTGGCCTGGGACTCTCTTTTGCAATTATTCTAACTTTACTAACTAAGACCACGATCCAGGTAAAGCCCCATGCCAGCACAACTGGTCCTTGCACTGGCGTAGGGCCAAAGACCCGCAAGCAGCCGGAGGGGGGCATGTGTGGGCTCAGGCGGAAACACTCTTCTGCTGGCCCGATGACCACAACCCCTCCAAAAAAGCAGTGGCCATGCCCCCTCCACCAGCATTGCAGCGGAGTGCGCAGTCCACGGAGGGGGTGTCCAGCCCACTGGGCGAGACCGCCCTGTGGGAGTGGGTACCCGACCGTGGGACTGCCCACCTGCCCCCCCCCACAGCACCCAGCTCGACCACACCTATGCCCACTTACTCCTGCTCGGAGCAGGAGTATGACAGGCACAGCCATAGGGAAACAGGCAGGGATCGCCTGGAGTCCCTGGAGCCACTGCATGCCCGGCGAGCCAGCCCCCGAACCCCACAGCACACACCCAGGGCATAAGAGCCCTGGCCAGTCCTCTGCAAAGCCCTGCGCCTCCGCTGCTTCACTAGGTGCTGCAGTGCTGATCAGAGACATGCCACACGTGGACCTAGCCAGGACTCTCCTGCTGTGTGCACACTCTTGGGTTTGGGGGCTGGCCTCGTGGGGATGTAGTGGCTCCAGGTGATCCCCGCCTTCCCCCCTTCCTGCTGCGTGCACCACTGCTCCACCTCCCCCTTCTGTCAGGGAGTGGAGCTGGTGCTGCAGTCACTGGGGTCCCAGTGCTCTCAGCTGGTGCTGTTTCTCGCAGTGCCGGTGGAGGGATCCAGTGGGATCTCATCTCAGTGCCCCACAATGAGCCACAGTAACATTTAATTTTGTGTAGTTTAAAACTGCTCATCTTCCGTTCCTTGTAGGGTTTCCTGGAAACTGCCACTTACATGAGCTATATATAGTCCTCATGTCCTGGGTATGCCAAGCAAATTCTGTCTGCCTGGTGTCTTACAACAAGAGCAAGCTTGCCAACTATGCTGATTTTTCCCAGTAATCTACTGGCTTTTTATACTTAGGGTGTAATCCTTCATCCATTAAAGCCAGTGAGTCAGCTCCCACCAACTTAGATGGTGGAGAACTCTGCTCCTACTATCATGCCCTGGAAACCCTGTAAATATATCACATTATTTCTTATCCTAATTTAAGAACTGCTGGTTTTCTGCTTAAGGATTCTGGCAGGTATACAACAGCTATATTTGGGGGACATGCTGGGAAACTTTTTTGCCCCATATGCCACTCTGTCAACATATTTGGGCCATGAAGGGAAGGCAGTGGGCCCATGGAAAATCAGGCCATTGCAGGAGCAACATAGTGTCACCAGGAAGAGCCCTGCCCTGACCTTCCTCACAGATCCTGTTCTACAGGATATGCTAGTGACTTCTGAACCTAGGCTTGTATCTTTCCCCACATCTGCTCCTGCGTAATGACAATCAGGCCGTTTTCAGACGAGCGCAGCGGCGCCCGCGCTTGTTTTACAAAAGAGTTGGCAGTCCGTTCTACACATGACGCTGCCGCTGAAAAAGCGCATGCGCCGGCGATGCGCATCCATTTCCGGCCGCGTATGACCAGCCTCGATCGCCGACCCGGTCAGTTCGCAGCTGGAAATGGATGCACATCGCTGGCGCATGCGCTTTTTCGGCGGCAGCATCACGTGTAGAACGGACTGTCAGCTCTTTTGAAAACAAGCGCAGGCGCCGCCGCGCTCGTCTAAAAACGGCCGTAGTCTGCATGGTAGCTCTGGAACCCATGTTCACTGTGTTTTCCCCATTGTCACCAATGGGGGAAATGCAGTGAACTGAACATGGGTCCCTGGTATAGAATCCCCAGTCTTTAAGACAGTTATTTTATACTGCTTGCTGACAAGCTGTAATTGTCCAGTAATCTATGCAGAATAAGCTCCACTCTGCTATTCAGGCTGGAAAAATAACTAGTTCTGAAACTGTTTAGATCGCACTATGAAAAGATTAAAGGCAATGGGTATTTCCAGACAAGATGCTACCACGCACAGCCACCAGGAAGCATAGATCCAACTGCCCATCTGAATTGGAGTGGCCGGATGCACGCTCCTGTGAACCACGAAACACTCACTCATGGCCATTGGCCACACTGAGAACCATGCTGGGAAATCCTGAGTGCTCTGTGTGGGGCCAACCAAATGTACGGTGGCCGCTTCTGTGGCTGGGATAGCCATGCTGGGAGTCACCCATTTGAATCATTCCCCACACACTCCACCTGCGTGGGTGCTCCATGGAAGAGCCACACAGCATCCATTGACACCCCATCACACACACCCATCACCTTCCTCATTTGAAAACACCCAAAGTGTTTGCCTTGAAATTTGGCCCGGCCAAGTACTGGTTCACTTGGACATGAAGGATCCAGTGGTGTGATTGTGAATGATCTGTAAGTGGGGAGCAGAATAATGACAGGAGCTGGTTTCAGCAGAAGGTAGGAATGTAGCTTTGTCGATGCACCAAAGGAGACAGGACACAGTACTGGGTCAAAACAGCCACACTCTTTATTTAACAGATTGAAATCCGAATCAGGTGGGGGTAAATTGCCTGGTGCAATGCAGGTCCAGTACTTAACTTCCCCATGAAAACAGTAACCCCAACATTAACCAGGGGTGGCTTCGATGTACCCTCAATTGCCACCTCAACGACAATCACACGTCTCTCCCTCGAGCGGCCCTGACCGTCCGTGAGGGGGTCCACTCCATTAAATGCAAGTAAGGAGAAAGCTGCCTGCCGACGGGGGACCATACTTGTCCCTACCGCCATCGCACGACACCCCTCCCAAGGAGGCTGCCCCACCGGTTGCCATCCCCTGCTTTCCAGCAGGTGGGCCTCCCCATCTCTTAAGGAGATGACTCTTACTTATGACCACTCTAACTACACTGACTTATAGTACTGGACCCCTGCCACTAAGGGTTCACCAGGTTTACCTGGACGAACCTGACCCCCATCCCTCCCTAGAACCTTTCTAATGTGCGAACTAGGGCCCCTTTTAGGGCCTTCAGGTACAGGTTGTTCCCTTCAGGGGACAGATGCACCCCATCCCGCCTATACAAGGCTGGTCTTTTGTGTGTCAGGGCACGGGTAACCACATGCCCACCCCCCAGACCAGTGAGCCACTTCACTACATTCCTGATGACCGTCCACCTGGTCCTATCGATCTTCCGGGGGTGCACCCCAACGCCCCAAGACATCCGTTCGACCATGTCAGTCCAAAGGAGAAAAACATCAGGGAAAAGTTTCTTAATCTCACGCAGGTCAGACTTGATGCTCTTGATTAACTGGATGTTTTTCCATAGCGGGATGTCATTTTCGCCTACGTGGATTACTAAGATGTCAGGTGAAGGGCCCCACAGCGTGGCACGAACTGACGGCAAGAGCTGGTGCCACTTCATCCTGCTACAGCCCATCCACTGGATCTGAGCCTGTGTTGACAGACCCAGTTGGGTTCCCCATCCAGTCTGCCCCACAGCCTTGCCCGCCCACCACACCAGGCTGTGGCCCATGATCCAAACTCGCTTCCATGGCAGCGGCCGAGCACCTGTGGAGATAAGAAAAACAGTTAAGGTCGCTTGGCAGGAGGGGGAGGGCACCCTGGACATATGTCCGAAAGGCCCCAGACCTCCAACACCCCAGTTCCCTGATGCCTTGGTCGGGCATTCCATTCTCAGCGGCGAAACTTGCAGCTCCTATGTGGAAAGAGTGTGTGCCGTACGCTGCTGGGGGCAGCCCCAGGTGAGCCGGGGCAGCCCCAGGTGAGCCAGCGCAGCCCTCATGACTGCCATAAATTGGTACCTGGTCACCTGGTGCCCCATGGCATGCTTAAACAGGGGGCCTGGAGCCACCCCCCGTGCTGTCAGGTATGCTTTTACAGCCCAAACCGGGCACATCTCTTCAGTTGCTGCACAACAGCCTGACCTCCTGACCTCTCCCTCTCTGGTCTGCCAGCGAGGTTGGGTCAATCTGGATGTCACTAAACTGGAGAGCCCTACCTGAAGTGTCCTTGGCTGAATCTGCTACCGGTTCGCTCGCGCGAAATGCTCCAAAGAAAGCTAACTTGAATAATGAGTTAAACAGTAAAACTTCAAACCAGATATGGGATAGTGCCCCACACATATCCAGCAGTACTCATAATGTGATCGGGACTCGGTGGTCAAGGTTCCCGCCCCCTTCCCTATGCCAGCTCTCGAGCAGCTGCTTGGTGAAGAAACTCCGGTCAGGGGGGTGGGTGGCCCGCAAGGTTACTTGCAAAACTCAGGGTGGACAGCTTCCCTGAGATGGTACCCGAGGATGCTCCCCTACGCCGCAAAAGCATGGTGAATTGCAACATGTGGTGTTCCAGGATCGGGAAACCTTGGGGCCAACCCTGTTCTCACTGATAGTTCTGGAATTCCCCGAAGGCCCTGCTGTAGGCCGTCCTGGTGCGTGGCACAAGGGATCCTAAAATGGTGGTGTGCAGCTCTACAACCCAAGGATTTACACCAGCAGCGGCAGCAGATCTGGGTTCACTCGGGCCTGAGGTGCCAGCAGACGGAAACGCTCCATCTGGAAGCGAGAAAGGGCATCGGCTACACTGTTGTCAAGTCCTGGCACATGCCTGGCTTGCAACAGGATGTTAAGTTCCAAACAAGTAAGCACGAAAACCCTCACCAGCTTCATGACCCTCGGAGACCTGGAGGACTGGGTGTTAATTATGTGGACAACTGCTTGGTTGTCGCACCAGAAGAGAATTTAATGGTTCGCCAGATGTTCAGGCCACAGGTGTACAGCCACCACAATTGGGAAAAGTTCCAAAAAGGTAAGGTCCTTTGTAATCCCTTGCTCTATCAGACCCGCAGCCAAGGGGCTGCTGCCCACTGGTCCCTAAAAATTAGCCCCAAACTGGCCCCGCCAGCAGCATCAGAGTGCACCTGGAGCTCGGCTTCCAACAGGAGTTGAGCTCTCCAAAAACTGGTGCCGTTAAAGTTGTCCAGAAAATTAGCCCAGGTCTGGAGGTCTTCTTTCATCTCCTTGGTGACTGATGTGATGATGGGGGGGGGGGAGCGGGCTGCCGACCAACTTTGCATAGAAGCGGGACAGGAAGGCCCGCCCCGGTGCAACCACCCTGCAGGCAAAGTTGAGGCTCCCCACAACCGACTGGAGATGGTGCACCGTAACCTTGCCGGCCCCAGACATTTGCAGATCTTTTCCCGAAGAACCTTCAGTTTGTTGCTGGGAAGGCGGGAAACAGCCTCCTCGGTATCCAGCTCAATACCTAGGTAGGTTAACCGGGTGGATGGTCCCTCCGTTTTTTCGGAGGCCAGGGGGATACCCAGTTCCTCTGCCACTCTGAGGAAGGTCTGCATCAAGTCTGTGCACTCTCCCGTTTCCGCCCAGCTGATGAATAGGAAATCATCTAGATATTTCATTATTCCCCTTTTTCCGGACCATTGCTTGACAATCCACTCCACTAGGGTGCTGAAATGCTCGAAGGTGGAGCAGGAGATCGAACACCCCATTGGCATGGCCTTGTCATAATAATACCCTCCTTCGAAATGGAAGCCGAACAAAGGGAAACTGTCAGGGTGGACAGGGAGTAATCGAAAGGCAGACTTGATGTCACACTTCCCGAGTATGGCACCGGGTCCAAATGACCTTACTAGGGTGACTGCCAAATCAAATGAAGCGTACCCCACCAAGGAGAGTTCCTTGGAGATAGCATCATTGACTGAGCCCCCCCGGGGGTACGACAGGTGATGGATTAGTCGAAATTCCCCAGGGGACTTTTTCAGCATGACACACAGTGGGGATATGATCATGTTGGGGAATGGTGGGGCCGGGAATGGGCCAGCTACCCTTCCCTCAGCCCGTTCTTTCTGTATCTTTGCACTGACTATAGCCTCCATCCCAACCACTGACTTCAAATTTGGACAGCTTCGGCGTTGGTGAACTTCAGACACTGGGATTCGAAAACCATCTTGAAAGCCCTCCACTATGTACTCCACTTCCTTTTTGTCAGGGTACCGGCGGAGGGCTTGGGTTAACACCATCACCTTAACTGACATTGGGACTCTTGCCATCTGGGGTCGTGTTATTCTCCCCCCCCCCCACCAGAGCCACCCCTACCGGGGCCCCAGGAAGTGATTTCCCTTTGGGGCCCAGTTTTCCCCTCGGGCAGGCGGTGGAAGTGTGGTGTCCCAAACAATTGGAGCAAGCATGGCGGAACTTACAGGTTGCTCAGGAGCATCTCCTGAGATGGCCGAATTCCCAGCACAAACCCGGGGAGGTGGCCGCCCCTTTCTTTCCTTCTTTTCGAAAGGACTCCGTGGCAGAGGAAGTTCCCCCTTTTGCCAGCAAATGCCCACTGTCTGATCTGGGGACATTGCCCTCCCCACACATACAGTTAAGCCATAGGTCGGGAGCATGTAAATCCCACCTCAGGCCTGGAGTATATGCCACCCTATGGTGGAAAGCTTCATCATAGCGAAGCCATGCACCTGCTGGCCCTGCTTTGTAAGCCCGCCGTACGATGTCAGCATACTTCAGCAGGTCAGCGGTTCAGACAGGGTAGGCCTGGAGCATGACCCCCATATAGATGGAGAAGGCGGCGGTCCAGTTCGACCAGTTTCGATCTGCCTTGGGGCGCTTAAAGCGCTCCTTTTCTTTTTTTGTACTCCTGTTCAGCGGGGTCCAATATCAGATCGCTAAACAGCAGGGCAAAAAGGTCTATGTAGTCACCCTGCCATATCTTCTCCTTTGTGGCTGGGAGCAAATGGCCACTCCCGCCCTTGGGGGGATGCAGCACTGCGCGGGCGTCATCATGGGGGGAACAAAACCCTGTACCCCCGTCGTGGGTGGAATTGGGGCAGCTGCAGGGACCCACACCCGCAGGGCCTGTCTCGCGAGTGAGGTCATGCTGGCCGTGGCGGACAGGGGGGCAACCCCCTACTGGTCCCCCGGGTCCCCTGTTCCCAAGAGGAGGGGTTTGTGGAGGAACCACCGGGACCCAGGTCCCGCCCCACCAAACTAGCTGCGTCGTCCCACTGACTGTTCCCATACCCTGCTGGTTTTCTAATGCTGTCCTCTCGGGTCCAGCACCTCCCACTGCAGAGGCCTGTCTGGGGGTGGCGTTGCTCCCCTTTCTACCCTCCCAGTGTAACTGGGCACTTCACCTGGGTAAGGGACCAGCTGAACTACAGAGGCCACCTCCTGATGGGTTCCTGCCGCCTGGGCGCGTTGATGTATCAGCACTTGCAGAGTCCTCTCCATGCGTTCCATCCTCTGTCACAGGTCTTCGTCGCCATGCTCATGGGGGGGCGCCACCCGCTGGTCCAGTCCTTGGCTGAAAGAAAGAAGGAAGGGGCTCCCCAGCCCATCCCAGTGCAGGCCCAGGCACTGCAGCCTGCCCTTGCTGGGCCGGGGCCTGAGTGGGGTCATAGAGCCCCGGGTAGGGGATGGCAAAAGGCGCTGCCTGCCCCAGTTCATGTCCTCTCCCTTCACCCATCGTCTCCATTATGCCTGTTACCCAAGGAGCTGCCGTAGGCATCTGAGGGTCTGGTGGGAGAGGTGCTGTCTGCCCTGGTTCATGTCCTCTCCCTCCTCCCATCGTCTCCGTTATGCCCGTTACCCCAGAAGCTGCCGTAGGCATCTGAGGGTCCGGTGGGAGAGGCGGCCCAGCAAGGGCACCCCGCAGAGGCCTCACACCCCAGTAAGCCTGTGCCCTCCCATCCTTGCCAGCCTCCCAATTGTAATGAGCAGGGAGCTGATGTGACTCCCCCCTCTTCGCAGGGGGGGCGGAATCCCCAGCCACCCATGCGTGGACACCCCTTCCCTGGAGGAAGTTGAGGGGCCGGGTGGGAGAGGGGACAACCCCAGTGGGGGATCACCTCCCCCCTCTTCAGTAAGTTGGCAAAGCAGGGCCTCGCACCCTGCCATTCTAACCAAGAGGGGAATTTCCCCTCCTCCTTCAGCAATGTTGCCCCCGTGTGAAGGGAGGGCTGGGGCCGAAACTGCAGAGCTCACCCCTCCTGGTCCACCCGGCACACATGGCCCTGTGCCCGGGGAGGGATCCGACCCAGCAGCCTCAAGCCTCCTCTTCTTCACCGCTGCAGAGGCACTCTTCTTATTCTTCCCCATTGGGGGAAAGCAGGTTGGATCAAATGGAGCCACGCGGACCCAGGGGCCCAAAGAAGAAGCTGGAGGGGTCCGTGCTGCCGTTCCAATGCCGCTCCTGGACTTGACTGAGACTGGAGTTGCAGCTTCTCTGCTCGTGGACCCCGCCCATTAGACGGGGTCCACATGCCTAACTTGACCAATGGGAGCACAGCCTGAGCCACCTAGCAACTCAGGCTGCGCCCCCATCTCTCTGTGCGCCGTTCGTTCTCCCGCTCTGGAGCCCGACTTCGGCCCCAGCGGTGGGAAAAACTTTAACCCCCGGCGTCCTGCCTCCTATTTAGGCAGGCGCATCAAGGGGCCTCATGCCCACCACCCCTGTGGGGGAGGGGGCGGAAGCAATTTGGATTTGAATCATTATTGCTCTTAACTGGAGGTGACATTCATCATCTGAACTGTAGGGGGAGCTGAAGGGACTGGTTCTTCTGACAATGGGATGAAGTTGGCTATTGCTGCTGGTCAGAAAATTGCCTATATAGGAGAGTAAGAAGCAAAATTGCTGGAGAAGCTACTATTTATTTATTTATTTATTTAAAATTTATATCCTGCCCGTCCTGCCCACAGGGCAGCCCGGGGTGGCGAACAGCACTCAATAAAACAATATAAAAAATTTAAACAATTTTAAAATACAATATGTGGGGAAAGCCCCCACCCCACCCCTACCCCTCACCAAAAGCCTGACGGAACAACCAGGTCTTACATATACGTCGAAACAGCAGGAGAGTGGGAGTCAGCCGAGCCTCCTCTGGGAGCGAATTCCACAGCACAGGGGCGGCCACCGAAAAAGATCTAACATCGGTGGCCACCCGCCTCGCCCGGGGAACCTCCAAAAAGGCTCCCACGGACGATCTCAAGGGTCGCACGGGCACATGGGGAGTGAGGCGGTCCCGCAGATAAGCAGGGCCCAGGCCGTGAAGGGCTTTAAAGGTTAAAACCAGCACCTTGAACCTGGCCCGGTGCTTTATAGGCAGCCAGTGCAGAGCCCGGAGCACTGGTGTCATGTGCTCCCTGCGACCCGCCCCCGTAAGGAGACGGGCCGCGGCATTCTGCACCAGCTGCAGCCTCCGGACCAGCTTCTCGGGCAGCCCCACGTAGAGCGCGTTGCAGTAATCCAGCCTCAAGGTGATGAAGGCATGGATGACAGTGGCGAGGTTGGAGTCTGAGAGATACGGCCGAAGCCGCCGGACAAGATGTAACTGCCGAAATGCACTCACCGCCACGGCCACAACCTGAGATTCCAAGCTGAGCCACGAAATAAGGAGCACACCCAGACTTCGCACTTGAGAGACCATGGGGGGGGTGAACCACCCCCAACAAGAGGAGATTCAACCACCCCGAGGCCCCCCAAGCCCTCGCCCACCAACATCACCTCCATCTTGTCAGGATTCAATTGCAGATGGCTCGACCTAATCCAAGCCCCCACAGCTGACAGGCGCTGGGAAAATAAGGAAACTGCATGGCCTCGGTCGATGGAAAAAGAGAGGTAGAGCTGAGTGTCATCAGCATACTGATGACACTGCATGCCCTGAAACCCCCTCACGATCTCCCCTAATGGCTGCATATAAATGTTAAACAAGAGGGGGGACAGAATGACACCCTGCGGGACTCCACACATGAGGTCTCGGGGGGAAGATGTACACTCCCCGAAGACCACCCAGTGAATTCTCCTGGCCAGGAACAAACGAAACCAGTCCAAGACTGTTCCACCAATTCCAGCATGGTCCCACAGGCGAGTCACCAACACCTCGTGATCGACTGTGTCAAATGCAGCCAAAAGGTCTAGCAGGACCAGTAAGGTCTGACAACCCTGGTCTAACGCCAGACGGAGATCGTCAACCAAGGCCACCAAGGCCATCTTCGTACCATACCCAGACCAAAACCCAGACTGGGAGGGATCAAGGAAACCGGTGCGGTCCAGGTGTTCCTGGAGCTGCCATGCCACAGCCCGTTCAATAACCTTCCCTAAAAAGGGAAGGTTAGAGACCGGCCGATAACTGGCAGGAGCATCAGCGTCAAGAGATGGTTTCTTGAGCAGGGGTCCCACAGCCTCTTTTAGGCAGTCAGGCACCCTGCCTTCCCGAAGGGAGGCACTAACCACCCCAGCCAGCAACCGCCGTAACATCTCCTGGCTAGCTTTCACCAGCCAGGACGGGCAGGGATCTTGCTCACAAGTAGTGGCATGAACAGATCCCAGCAAGGACTCCACATTGGCAGGCACCACCATCTGAAACCGCCAGGTCAGCTATCTGAAGTAGTACTTGCTGGCAGTGCACTACTACCTTGGTGGACCCCGCCCCCTGCTGTCCAAGAGTGAACAAGAGGCAATTTTATAGAAGAAAAATGTGCAGCATGGTTCTCTCTGAGATACCATATTCTCTATCTGTGGGTGTCCCAGTCACTTCAATAGGACTTGCTTGTGTGCTAACTGGTAGAATGCCAGTGGGAAGCCATGAGGAAGGGTTGCTGCTCAGTGACTTTGTATGTACCATTCAGGATTACTTCATACAGTGGTAGTGAATGGTGATATCCTCTGATTGCAGGGGCTAAACACTATGTGGTGTTTCAGACTGCTGTAATGGTGGCTTCAGGAGTCTGCGTGTGTGGAGGGGAGGCCCCTTAGAATAAAAAGAGCTTCGTCCTTTGGAAAATATTGCTAGAATCATTGGGAGTATTTACAAGAACTAGATGTATAGAGGGGAGCAATTGCATGATGGAAACATGTGATGTAATCCTGAGTTGCTTCTCCTTGAAATCCTCTGTGGTTCTACGCTGTGGCCATTGCACTTGGTTAAGTTGTTGTCCAATTCAGGTAACTTGCTGTAATGGTGTGCCTACAGGAAAAAAGGATGTGTTCTTTCCTGCTAGCCAAACTATACTTTGTCAAGCATGGCTTCCTTATAGTCAACCAGAATCCAACATCCTCTGGGCTGTTCTTTTTTGCAGTTAGGTAGCTATTATAGAATATCTACTAGGAGACAGTACATTGGAAAATGATTGCAAAGACTACTAGGGAGCAGGCAACCTAGGATGTTAAACAACAAGAGGTGGAGTGAGTAGTCAGGCAGCAAACTTGGGAATATGTTGTGGTATCTAACGGTTCCTTGAGGGGAAAGTATTCCTCGTGTTTAGCCTGAGACGCTAATCAAATACTTCTGTATTTGATGCTTATCTGGGCTTGTTAATCTTCTACTGTAACCTTTAAAGACTGATGTCTTTAAGGACTGTTTGAAATTGATCCTTCACTGGCCTGCACCTGCCATCACTTACCAGGCCAAACAGCACTCTTCAAGTAGCTCTTGATGTTCTCCAGCAGATGATGATAGAGAGCATTTGCCATCTTACATGCTTTGTTGGCTTATAGGAAGGGGGAAATTAACATTTACGGGCTATCGGGAGCCGGGACACTTTGGAAAAATTGGACTTAACCCCAGAGTTTGGGTGATGGTCCTGATAGAGGCACACTTAGAAACACTTCGGCAAGTTTGTTGGGATCACCATAATCTAGTTGGTGTCAGCACTGGTTGAGGTGAGGCTGTGCAAAGCAAAAAAGCTCAGGTTCAGAGGTCAGCAGAGTACAACTTCTAGCTATTTGCTGGGGTACCTATCTGAAGGAAGGGCTTTATATTTTTCTCTTGTGTCTAGAAGAAATATATAATAAATATAGAATAAATAAATAAATAAATAGAAGAACTAGTAATTAAATGATGATGAAAATTTTGTATTGATACTCCAAATACTCATTTACTGAAATATGAAAATTTGTGAAATAAATGCAAAAGGACATATGTTCCAGTTCTAATGTTCCCCACCAACCACGTACTCCAGAATATGCCCTGTTTCAATGAGACTACTCCAGAGGAAGTGGTTGGTGGATCACAATCCAAGTTTTTGCCTCCTGTTTTGTATTACGGTCTCTGTAAAAGATGTTTTTCTGCATGCTCAAAAATGAATCAAGTGTATGCATATGTATAAAGCAGGGGCATCTGTTCCCAACAGCAGCAAGCATTAACTCTGTCTTAGGCCTGTAACATCTTGACATGCTTCTGTGGCGTAAATGTGGGGCTGAGGTGGGGAGCTTGTTTTTCAATGATCATTCCAGTTTCACAGTGTGTACCAAAATTAAATCAAACTGCCTTGGCCTTTCTGAATGCTGTATCATCAGCCAAACAGGCTTGATTATGATGTGGTCTTTTGACTAAGAAGGAGGATGCTTATTTTTGTGCTCTACAGAAGTTTGGCTGCCTAGGGCAGACTGACCCTCTCATCATGAGCTCTTCTTCTTAGTAGGGATGATGGGAATTCTTTTTTCCTATAAACTACTTTATTATGCTGCTCTGAAGACCTCATCTTCATTTTGATCCCTTACAGCCTGATCCTCCGTTATAGTTCTTCATTGTTTTATGCTGGGCAATGTTTCACACCCACTCTGCAAAGGTATAAAAGGACATTGCCAAATCTGGAATTTATTATACTTCTCACTGGTGCAAATGACTACCCAGGGTTCAAATCAAGGATGAATTGTCCTAGCTGATAAATAAAAAGTAGTGTACATAGGAAATAATAATCTTAACTATTATACACAACAATTGGTTCTAAATTAGCTGTTCCCATTCGAGACAGTTCTTGGAATCATTGTGGCTAGTGCATGGATGTGGACTGAGTTGATGTTTTCAGTGGCCAACACACCAATGTTAGGAACTATTGGAAAAGGGATGGAGACTATTATAATGTCACTATATAAATCCATGATATGCCCACACTTTCAATATTGTGTGCAATTCACTTTCCCCATGTCAAAAAAATACAGTCCATCTGGAAAAGAGATGGAGTCAAAGTAGTTCAAATGACCTCTGTTATTGCAGAAATGACTATTGGTGAGAATATGCAAGCTTGTGGGCCACACAAGCCCTTCCTCAGGCATGCAGCATAGCAAGCAGGGAGGTAGCTAGGTAGGAATGGGCCATGGCACAGAAGATGGACAGGGCCCCCTGATGGGGGCACTCTACTCCAGTGTGCGTGTGCATTCTACATGCGTGTGGTCTGTAACAAGGTGGGTCCCTGAGGCCAATGAGTCCCTGCAGGATGGATACCAAAATGCAAGACACACTCTTTCCAAGTTCCAGTGCTCCTTTATTCACAGTGGATTCAAACCATCACCAGCAGTTCCATAACCGTTCCACATAAGGTCTTCAGGTGCCTTTACCATAGGCCCCGTGGCAGTCACAGCCCCTTCCAGCCAGGTTCTTCTAGCCCAGCACATCCACTCTCTAGGTAGGGTACCTGTTCTGCACAGGACCCTTTTGGCCAGGCGCAACCCTTCCCAGCCAGGTCTCTCAAGTCCTTCTAGCCAGGGCTCCTACTGGCTGGCTTCCAGACTCAACCTCAACCTCTGAGCTGCCCTTGTGAAGCAGACCTTCCAGGGTTCTGCCTCTCCCTGGTCTCCCTAGGGTTGCCAGATGGGTATATTTTTCCAGGTCACTTATCTGGAAACCCTAGATCTCCCCCAGCTAATAAGTGCCTCCTTATGTGGCTGAGGCTCCTGTGGCTTACCTATCACTCCCAGGCCTTCCTGGGGCCACTCACCCTCACATTAGCCAGTCTGCTTGGCCTTCTTAAAGTACCAGAAGCTCTTAAGGCGTCTCCACCTGATAGGACAGCACCCAGCCCTTTCTGGCACCAGCACCTGTATCATTCTTTGCACCTGCCCACAGCATGGTCCTCTGGCCAGTAATGGCACCAATATCTTTCCAGCTGGTGCTAGCTTTAGCCCTATTACATGGGCCACCCAGGCTCATGGGCCCTGGTGCAGCTGCACCTGCTGCACCTATTATAGCTACACTCTTGATAGCAAGTCAGAACTATATAAAGGTGCAGACAAGAGGAATAATTAAATAATGGTATAGTTACGTTTTCTAATTTGGGATTTTCACTGATTGTTTATTAGAGATGATCACTTTGTTTCCATTGAAGATTCTGGTTTGAGTTCATGGAGAGGTTTACTATTTAATTAGCCTTTACAGATGTTTTTTGAAGATATGAGGTCTGAAGGCGCTTGTTTTCAAGATTTGACTGTTCATTACAGTTGGAGGTATATCTTTTTGTGTAGATATCGGTGAGTCTTTCATCTTTAGCAGTTGTTTTATATCTAATGGAGTTTAATTTTGATTATCAGCATTTTTTTATTGTTGTGTTTTAAAAATTGATTTAATCATTTACAGTTATTTTACATCTAATCAAATTTAATTGTGATAGTTATCCTTATTTTCATTTTTTATTTGTATATGTTTATTTATTTTGATCTTAATTTGAATTTATATCTATTGATAGAAGTTTTGTGGTTTCATAAAGATGGGGCTTTTTACTAACAATTGACATAAATTTCCTAGTTGAAAGCTATATGTTTATGGTTATCTAAAGTACTTTTGAAAAATAATTTTGAATTTTTATCTGATTATAGATTATTATTTGAATACTGTTCACACAATTCTGATGGAAGACCAATTGGGTCTAAACATGTTAATGGTCATGAATATTGGATCCATCTCTTAATTTTAATTTTTGGTTTTTGAATAACTTGATGTAACATATATTGACCTTTTGGTAAAATTACATTGACTGAACACCACATTATTTAGAATAAGTGGATTCCATATAGTTACTGCATAAAAAATTCTCTTGTGATATAAGTATTTATGAAATATTAAGTTTGAACAATAATGGCCCTTTTTACATGAGATGGTACCACTCATGCCCACGCAGCGGATCTGTGTGGACATGAGTGATGCCGTCACGAATGGTACCATCTCGTGTAACTCTCACGGCCGGCAAGTGGGGGTGCGTGCATGCACACTCCCGTGAGACGTGTATCCCCACTCACTCCCCACGCGCAGAGCAACTGGGGGAAACGGAAGTTGCTCCGTGTTCGGGGATGCAAGGGGGGTGGGGGTGCACCCATGTGCACTGGCACCCACGTGCTGCCCATGGTGCGGCATGCACACACACACACACCCCGCAGCCACCGCCCGTGTAAAAAGGGCCAATATTGGAATTATATTCATGTTAATAGATTTGTTTCCCCTGTATCATTTTTTATTCTTACTAGTATTTATGCACCCTTACATTTTTGTAGGGGAAATAACATGCATGTCTGTTCATTGTTAATCAGACATGCCATGGTGAAGGCCATAAAGTATATTCAGTATAAGGAAGGATTCCAATTAGAGAGGTCTAGAAAACTGAGGTTCTACCATATTCTTTATACAGCACAGCTGTGTGTGTGATCTTTGGCCTGTGTGTGTGATCTTTGGAGCCAAACCACTGACTTAGACGAGGGCAGGTCAGAATTCACCCTCTTGTGTTTATAAGGTGGCATTAATGAGACATAAGATAATGTATCTATAGACTGTGCTAATAGGCTATGTTTTTGAATATGATCGGTCACTTATTCCATGGTTAGCTGTATTTTAGCATCTGTAGCTGTAACAGACAATAAATAACTGTATTTGAAATAGACTTCTGATCAAAGGATTAATTGGAGAAGGTTGTCTGTTTATCATAACCTCGATCTGCTGCTGCAGATTCATGATTTAACTTCTGGGAGTTTTCTACAAACTGGTTAAAACTAGAAATATAGCAATTTATACTTGAACTTTCACAGTGTGCTAAGAATGCTTCTTTGTAGTGCCAGAATAACAGAATGTAATCTTTTAATGGTCCCATGGAACACTGAAACTCCCATGGAGGCCTACTAAACTCACATTCTTTGGTTCAAATCATTACTTCCCAAAGCTTCATAGCCCCAATGTCCTGTACGATATGTAACACTGCATCTTAATATATGCAAAGATCTCAGTTGATGCTTGACTGGCACTTAGATATTCTCCTTTTAGTTCTTTGTTAGTGTTCTCTTGTTGAACTTTCATGAGGTTGATGTGTTTTTTCCCCCTAAAGTCTAGAGAGAGGATGGTTGCCAATATAAGAGATGGAACCAAAGTAATTCATAGGTGTGAGAAAAATATTCTCTGCTACACTTTTACCTGCTTTACACAAACATTTAAACCAAGGTAAAAAGATATCAAAACCCCAGATGACAACCACAGACTCCTTACACACGCATACCAGCTCAGAATCTCTCCTGCATCGAGGTGTAGTTGGACTCATAAGTGGAAGGAGGCTGTCGAGGAAGTTGCATCTCCTAGATTCTTATGGTGCATCTGTTCTGGCCCTGGTCCATCTGTGTAAATTAGAGCAGCATAGGAGCTGCTCTTACTTATGCCAACTAGATACAATTCCAGTCATAAACAAGTACAGTATAGCTCTGTCCAACATGCCCTCTCATTCCCCGTGGGGTGCAGGGCCGTTGGTATAGGAGATGGTTATTTATAGCCCACTGTGTTCCAAAAAACCTCCATAACCCCCCAAACACACACAAAACACTATCCCCACCTTCCAAACACCTGGCTAAATAAAGATGCCTTGCATCAGCTCCAGAAAATGCTCAGATCTGGGCTTTGGTGAACCTCCAAGGGAAGGAAGTTCCAAAGACACAAAGCAGCCACTGAGAATGCCTCTCTACAATCCCTTACCATAGAGACTTGATGCACGGATGGAACATGCAAGAGAATGCACCCAGCTGACCTCAAAATCACAATAGATCATAGAGAAAGGACAGACTAAGTATGTGAGGGGCAGGTCATTTAGGGCACTTTAGGTAAAAACCAGCACCTTGTATTGTGCCTGGAAAGCTATTGGCACTCAGTGCAGTCTCTGGAGCAATGGTGCACTGTGCTTCCAGTGACCCACTCTTGTTAGGAGGCAGGCTGCCGCATCAGCTGCAGCTTCCAAACAGTTTTCAAGGGCAGCTCCACATAGAGCACATTGCAGTAGTCTAGCCTCGAGTTTATGAAGGTTGTGGCCAGATCTGACTGCAATCTGGAGATATACCCCTATGCATGAAGAAGTCCTCTGTTAGAATCACATTCCACCACTTTGAAAAGGTACGTGGAAGTGAATGTCTGCACTAAGTTAGACCAGACCAGTACTTATGATCTGAGGTATTTTCACCCACATTAGGTATTTCTAACCAATAAGAGGCATTTTTAGATATGTTTGGTTGTCAATTTTGGAGTTAGTTGTGTATTGTTTGTATCTTACCTTCACATTATCATATGTACATTGTCAGTTGTTTTATTGTGGTTGGTGTGTTCAGCATCAACATTGGTCAGTTCTGCATGAAATGTAAAGGTGGGGCTCGCCCCTGTCCCCCTCACCACCAGTCAGGCCACACTGCTCCCTCAGCAGTCTCCATGCCCCCAGCTTTCTGGTTGGCTGCCCACGATCTGTATTTAGGGGTGTGCATGTCATTTTTATTATTACAGTGACTATAACTAAAATTGTCAATTTCGTTATTGCAATAACAAAAATGAAAACCGAGAATGACAACAAAAACAATGTCATTATCGTTGTCATTATTATTAGTGCTGTGGCAGTTGAGTTTTGGAGGGGGAAGAGGGAGCAGACAACTGAGCCCTAAACAGGGTTAAACTCTTGAACTGTGCCTGTGATGGGAGGGGCGAGCAGCGTCTGATGGATGTATCGCTGGCGAATGAGCAGTGCAAGCAGGCCCCAGCAGTCTCCTGGCACTGTGTGATTGGTTGTGGGAGGCAGCAGGCACTGAGCAATCGGGGGGGCTCTGGGGGAGGGCATTGTAACCCTTTATAATGGGAGGGCCAGGCTTTTTCTCTCCATTCTGTGAGAGCTTTGTTAAGTTGTAGATCTGTGATACAATCCTTCCAAATTTCATGTAAAACGGATAGACAAAAAAAGTTACAGCCACTAACACATTTACAAATAAAATGCTTATAATCTTTAATCCAATCCTTTTGAAAATTTTCAGACATAGTATTATTAGGGAGGAGTATGACCTTGCCAGGTTTCATTCAAATCAGATGGGAGACAAAGACGATACAGCCAGGAATGTGTGTGCCGCTTTTTGTAAAATAAAGAATTTAAACTGCTTATATAATATCCCTTTATTCAATCTCTCTGAATTTTGTCACACAGAATGCCCTCCATTGGGTATATAACACTGCTATGTTTCACCAAAAGCGGATGTAAAACAAAAAGTTACAGCAGAAAATGTTTTTCATGTTTTTCCTATTAATTTGTAATAAACAATTTTGTTTTGTTTTTCATTCTTTTCCTTATTCAATAACAATTAAAAATCCATAATTCATTTTTTAATTATAATAACAAAAACAAAACGCACATGCCTAAATTCCACTATGTAGCGGAGGGACGCCCCCAAATGGGCCGTACCAAACGGTTTCGGGTTTGGCCGAACCCCGAATGGGCCAAACCCCTGGGGATTCATACATTCCTAGTCAAAAGCAAATATGGGAACAGTGTTCTCTGGCTGAACAAAAGCTTTATTCTCCAAGATGTCAATGAAGAATGAAACAAATGCACTGACAAGATTGTGCCCTGACGATAGCTTCATATCTCACAGTTACACACATCTTCACAGACTGCTGATTTCTGATGGATGGATGGATGGATGGATGGATGGATGGATGGATGGATATCAAGGTTCAGTAAATCCTACAGCCCAAAGAGTGAGTATTCTGAAAGCATCTGTCATGCACTAGTTACTGCAGGTATATGAAGCTTAGAAACAATAATAACCCCCATCTTTCCTCACAAAGCACTCATGCCTCTTTATGCCCAAAATGAGTAGTTTGTTTTGTTATTATGTCTACCTCCTTTGTTGACTAACTTCCTCACGCAGGCTTGCAAATTCTGCCTCACTCCACACTAGCATTTCAGACTCAGTGAGATCACACATGATGTGATGTATAAAGTGAAGCAGCTTTGAGCCCCAGCAGCCAAACAGTGAGACCAAGCGAGTGGGAGTCAAAAGCACAACACCTACTCTCTGGTGGTGAACAGGAGCAGTGTTAGCAACAAATTAGTGACTCTCCTTTTAGATAGAGTTCAATTTCTTTGAATGAAAATTTTTTTAAACCCTCTTGTTCTTATATGCACAATTAACCTGTGGAACTCATTGTCAGAGGATGTTGTGAAGGTAAATGGCATAACTAGATTTTTAAAAGGACTGGATAAATTCTTATAGGATAGGTCCATTTACAGAGGTGCAATAGATGGAGTTCTCATTTAATCTCTGCCTGTCTTTAACATGGGAGTTTTGAGTCACTGCACTTCCAGGTTGTGACTTAGAATCTGTTTCAGGGGATTTCTCCTTTGTTCAGTGTCGTAGCTTAACCTGAATGGGTTAGAAAATTAAAGCCAAATGTTTACTAATCGCTGGTGGTTTGGAGAAAATTCTTTTTATTTTAAATTAGTAGTTATCAGCAGTAAAAGATCACTTTGAAGTGAATGCCAGAAATCCTCAAGTCACACATGCGTGTTTGAGGTGGTATCGTCGTTTATACTTCCTGTCTTGCAAACAGCACAATGCCCCGGGACCCATCTATGTGGCTTTGGAAAGTCTGAATCTCCTCCACCAGTTCCCTGCAGCAGTGCATCCCAGCTGAGGTGGGCTGTGGCAGGGAACCGGCTTTAAATGTCTCTCAGCTGCATGGACTTAGTGGAGCCATTCAGAGCAGTTCTGCTGCTCTGTGACTGGTTTGTTCAGCTCCGTTGTATAAAGTTGCCGGGGGTGGGTGGGTGG
>QEPC01011255.1:11424213-11436440 GCA_003113815.1 Sphenodon punctatus | reverse complement strand
GGGCAGGAATGGCTGGGGGGTGCAGCTCGGGGGAAAGTAATGGCTGGCAGGGGGTAGTGCAGCTCGGGAGGCAGGAATGGCTGGCAGGGGGCAGGGCAGCTCAGGCAGAGGGGTAGGAATGACTGGTGGGGCAGGGCAGCTTGGGCAGGAAGATAGGAATGGCTGACGAGAGGGCAAGGCAGCTCGGGCGGGGGGATAGGAATGGCTGGTGGGGGGGCATGGCAGCTTGGATGATGAGAGTGAAGCCAAGTCTGCAGTAGCCGTTCGAGTGCAGAGCAGTGGGGCTCACACTGAATAGGCAAAGTAATTTGCTGCCATGGGGAATGCTTTTAAAAAGCTGATTAAGAGCCTGTTTGGGAAGAAGGAGAGGCGGATTCTCATGGTAGGTCTGGATGCTGCAGGGAAAACCACCATTCTCTACAAACTGAAGCTGGGGGAAATCGTAACCACCATCCCAACCATAGTTTCTAATGTGGAGATGGTAGAATACACAAACATAAGTTTCACAGTCTGGGATGTTGGAGTCCAGGATAAAATCAGACCCCTCTGGCATCATTATTTCCAGAACATACAAGGTTTAACCTTTCTAGTTGACAGCAATGACCGAGAGAGAGTAAATGAGGCACAAGAGGCGCTCACCAGCATGCTGGCAGAAGACGAGTTCCGGGATGCTGTATTAGTGTTTGTAAAGAAGCAGGGCCTTCCCAATGCTATGAATGCTACAGAGATCACAGACAAACTTGGCATGCATTCCCTTTGGCAGAGGAGCTGGTACATCCAAGTGACATGTGGCACCAGTGGAGATGGGCTTTATGAGGGTTTGGCCTGGCTCTCCAATCAGCTCAAAAACCAGAAATGATCTCTTCCCTGAACAGCTCAGCAGTGCCATCCAGCCTCTGCAATGTGCGGGAGTGTATGTGTGTACATGTGCAAGAGCGTGGGGGGAGGGGGGGGATGTTGAGATTGGGAGCAGCTTGCTCACACTGTGCCTTAAAAATGTTGTAAGTGTTGCATTTTAAACACTACCTTCCATTGGGTGTTTTCAGACGTGACGAGATCACAGTGAACCATGCTGAATACCTACATGTGGTCACTGTGCCCTGCACGTCTGTTCAGCAGCCGCCAGATATTTGCCACGCTGAATGCCCACATGGGGTCAATTTCAACCACGCTTCCGGCGCTCCCGGCACGAAAATCCCCAGAAGCGTGGTAAAAGTGATTCCCGGCCAGAACCCAAAAAAAGTAACGTCTGGCCGGCGATCACGTCCCGGAATCCCCGGCGGGATTCCAGGCCGTGGTCAAACCGGCCCGACGCTGCGGCGGCATTGGCCTCGCCTCCCGCCCATCTCCTCAGAGGGCAGGCGGTGAGGGAGCGTGGAGGGGGCGGGGCCGTGAGGCCGCACGTTGAGCCTCGCGGCCCAGCCCCCTCCCTGATTCCCCGCCAGGATCCTCAGCACGTCTATTTGCCGTGCCTGGGTGATACTGGCGGGGAATCTCTGGGTTGTTTTCGGGACGGGGCCCGTCACGTCTGAAAACACCCATTGCTTTGACATAGTGTTTTACACCAGCAAGGGGGAATCAGGGAGATGACAGGGGGATGTCTTTTGATTACATGGTACATAAGCTGAAAAAAGAGCCTTGGTATCTGCAGGACAGTAGCGTAAAATGAATTTATTTGGGACTTTTCATTGTATTGTTTGGATCAAGGTTCCCTTTGCCCCACCCAAAGAATTTTCTGCTTCAACTTATTTCTGTCCAGTGGGATGGCATAAACCCAGCTGGGAAGATGCTGTGTGGTCTGGTTAGTCAAAGTGGAACTTGATGAAAGAGCTGAGTTACTGGTTGTACCATATTGACATCTCTGCCACAAGCCTAGCTTTCAAGATTATTGCTTCTCACTCCTCTGACTTGTCCAAAGTATTATTCAACAATTCAAAAACATAATTAAATACCAACCTCTAAAAACCTTCGCTTTTAAATTCATAGTTAAGGCAAATTGGTGAAAAATAACAATTCCACTACTATACCACCTAAAAATGTTGCTATTATAATACATCCTTTTCAACTACATCAATAGTACTCCATCTCATACATTTCATTAACAACTGTCTATGGCCCTTTTCAAACGGATGCCCCCTCCCTCCCATCACCCACATGTGCGGGTGGGGGGGGCGTCTGTGTGAACGTGCAGGGGGGGATGGGGGGGTGTCTGTGCAACCACTGCAGCCGGTGGGTGGGAGTGCATGTGCACTCCTGCACGCCAACTGCACCGCCTACCCCTTTCCCCATGCACCTGCACCTATTAGAAAAGGGCCTAGACCAATGTATTCTCAACATCATAACTTTTATTCTTAAATACCATCAACGTTATAATATCAACAACAAAANCTGTGCAACCACTGCAGCCGGTGGGTGGGAGTGCATGTGCACTCCTGCACGCCACCCACCTCCACCCATCATCCATGCACGGAGCAACAGGTGCCCAGGCCGGATACTCCATGCATGGCAGGGGGGGGGTTGTCTGTGGGAAGGCACTCCCACTGCACCGCCTACCCCTTTCCCCATGCACCTGCACCTATTAGAAAAGGGCCTAGACCAATGTCTTCTCAACATCATAACTTTTATTCTTAAATACCATCAACGTTATAATATCAACAACAAAAATTTGCACCACTTCACCATCTCTACTGATTAGTAAATTTATTTTCATTCAGACACCTTAACAAGTTAATTTTGGTGTAGAAATTGTATAGTTGTTTTGGAAATTCAGAAATGAAATATAAGTTATATTGTAATAAATAATTAACTTGTTAAGGCGTTTGAATGAAAATGAATTTATTAATCAGTAGAGATGGTAAAGTAGTATGAATTTTTTTGTTTTAATGTTGATCGGAGGTTTTCAATCTTGGTATTTAAGGAAGAATAGGAGTTATGATGTTGAGAAGACGTTGATATAGACAGAGTTGTTAATGAAACGTATGAGACTGGGTACTATTGATGTAGTTGGAAAGGATGTATTATAACAACATTTTTAGGTGGTATAGTAGTGGAATTGTTGTTTTTCACCAATTCGCCTTAACTATGAATTCAAAAACGCAGGTTTTTATATGTTGGAATAAATAGCTGTTAGTCAAGCTCATTAGGAGCCTTTAGCTGTCAGGGGCCAGGAGTGAATAGCAGGAAATGGATCACTGCAAAGACAGGATGTTGGGCTAGGTGGACCATTTGGTCTGACCCAGCATGGTACTACTTATCCTCCTATGCCACAAAGCATACTGAATTGAGATGAGGCCTGCTAAGGTGTCACAAACGGTTGCTTAACACAAAAAATAGCCAAGTTTAACTATTCAATATTACAGTACAAATACTAGGGGTGGGACACAGGGCCTAATTTCAGTTTTGGTTTTATTTCGGTTTTGGATCCCTGAATTTCCGTTCATGTATTGTTTTCTGTTTGGGGTCTCAGGTTTTTTTCCCCATTTAATTCAATGGGAAATTTTCCCATTAGCATCAATGGGAAAGAGAACCAAGGATTGCCCAAAAGGGATCCAGGACCATACCCACCCCCCAAAGCAGGCTGTCCCATCCACACCACTCCCAGCCCCAGAGGGTGGGGGTGAGGCTCCATCTCCTTAATTGCCCCAGCCCCCTGGGCCCCTGCACTTACTGCTACCAGTCTGGGTCCAGAGGATGGGGGTGAAGAATGGTTGCCAGCTGGGCTGCCAGCTCCTCTGCAAGTGGCCAGGCCTTCTCTGCTGCTGCCAGGTCGCCAGACCTTCTCCACTTCAGGGTGGCGGAGAAAGTTTAGCTGCCTGGTAGTGGAGCCAGCTCCTGCCAGCAGTAGAGGAGGCCCGGCCACAGAGCCAGCTCTTCTGCCAAGCATCTGGGCCTTCTCCTCTTCTTTCTTGGTCCAGAGAGGAATAAAAAGCTTCTAAAGTGGCAGCACATGTGCACAAAATGGCTTCTGAGGTCATTCTGCGCATGTGCAATCCTTATTCAAAATGGCGCTGGCAGCATTGGTGCCATTTTGGGAAAGGTCATCCATTTTGTGCATGTGTGGAATGGCTCCCCACGCATGCACAGAATGGCTGCCCTTTTTCAAAATGGTGCCAACGCTGCCAGTGCCATTTTTGGATAAGGGTTGCACATGCACTGAATGACCTTGGCAGCCATTTTGTGCACGTACTTTGCCACTCCGGCATTGTTTTCTTCCTCTCTGGACCAAGCAAGAAGAGGAGAAAGCCCGGATGCCTGGCAGCGGAGTCAGTTCCCGCCACCAGACAGCAACAGAGGAGGCCTGGGAGCTGGCAATGCAGCTGGCAGCCCAGCCAGCAGCTGTTCTTCATCGCCATACTATAGGCCTGGACCAGTGGCAGTAACTTCAGGGGGTAAATCCAGGTCCTGGAGATGGGGATGAGGGTTTTAGGGATATGGATCCCCACCTTCCGAGGCTGGAAGTGGACCCTGGGGAATGGGGTGGGGGAGGTTTCCCCAGCCGGCTGGCTTTTCCCATTGAAGTCAAAGGGAGGATTTCCCATCGCCTTTAATGGGAACATAAGATCTGAAAATTGGGAACCAAGACAGTCCAATTTTTGGATCCTTCAGATTTAAACCAAAACAGCCACTTTCAGGCTGTTTCAGTTAAAACCAAAACCAAAAGTCCCACCCCTAAGAAATACCCCCAGGGTCCCTTTGTGCTAGCTGCTTTGGGGAAACACTGTAGTACTGCCCTGCTTTGGAGAAGTTAAAGCCTAAACAGCCAAGACAAATGCCTGGATATAAGAAGGACCTGTATGGAGTGATCCATCCACTCTAGTTTGTTCCCTGCATTTCATGCATGGGATTTGGCTAAGATCTATTGAAGGATCCATCTCTCATGAAGTTACCTAATCCTTTTTCTTAAAAAAGAAAAGAAAAGCAGTTATATTATTGGCCTTCATGTCATGACATCCCATGGCAATGAGTTCTACTGGTTGATTGTGTTTTGCTTAGTATGAAAAAGTACTTTTGTTTGTTTTAAACTTGCTGCCTGTTAATTCATTAAGTAGTTCTGTTGTTATACATGGGTAAATAACAGAAAGGTCACACTTTTCTGTGACAACGTCATGGACTAAACTTGGCTCTCCTGCATCCCAGGGTGTTTTCACATGTGATGGGTCCACTACAGTCTGCTCTGGGCCATGGTGGATCCATCACACCATGTCAGAGCTGGCCGGGCTGCCAAAGAAGAGTGACCGCAGCCCAGGCTGGGGAAGGGGTGGAGAGATGATGGGGTGACGCATGGACATGCATCTGCACCGCCCTGCCCCACACTGCTTGGAGATGCATGACCCCCTCCCTAACAGGTGGCCACAGAAGCCTATGGGGCTGTGGTGACAGCTGCCCAGAAGCACTACACACCCGGACTGAAGTAAGTGTAAGCGGGCCATCAAACGTGATGGCCTGCTTTACCCCGGTCTGTCATCCATTGACTAGGCCATGACAGCACTTAGCCCAGGCTGTTCCTTGGGGATGGTCCTGAGGAACAGCCTGGGCTAAGCACCGCCACCTAAACATCCCGGGCCAACATCTGGTGGCCCCTTTTATACGTGATGTTGGGCACAGATTAATCCATGCTAAAGCAGATTAATCTGTGCCCAATGTCACATCTGGAAACATACATTATATGACTATACTCTTTTAACTTAAGCTTTGCTTCATCAAGGAACTTAGCCATATGTCTAATTTTAAGCATATGACATTACATATTCCATTGCTGTTCTGATATTCAGACAGTTCTGAAACAGGTCTTTTTAAGATGTCCCCAAAACAAAGGCACCCAAAACCATTTGTCACCTGGAAAAAAAACAACCTGACCATAAATCCTGTGGCAATATGAATTTTTAAAAAATCTGAATTTTATGAGAGATACCACAGAAGTACAAAATATCAGGTGCATAATTTATTTCACAATCTAAATACATGAGAAAAATAGTCAAAATGGCCATTTCTAGAAAAACTAGAGATGAAACAAATATTTGAACAAAAATAATTCATGAAATGTGTTTGTGCAAAGCAAATTAGGAGATCAGAATTAAAATTATTGATTTTCTAAATTTGTTGACTTGCTTATTTGGTACTTCAGTTACCTTGTGTTAGGTGACCCAGGTCTTGGGGACTCGGGAGTGGGGTGAGCCCTCATAGGATCAGGACATGTGGTTGACTTGTGGTCTGGGAGCCAAAGATCAGAGCCAGGATATCCTAGGTGGGAGATCAAGCTGAGGCGTGAGACAGAGCCGTGGTCTGCAAGCCAGTGGCAGACTAGTGGGCTAAGCTGAAGAATCAGTCAAAGGAAGAAAGAAAACGGATGTGTGGACTGGGAATCCAGGCAAAGGCTGGGGACCATGAGGTGGAAGATGTGCACAGGTGGAGGAACAAGGTAGTTGGTGGAGGCAGAATAGATCATGAGCAAGGTTAACATAGTGCTGCATTGCCAATGTGTTGAACAGCTCTGAGGAAGGCAGCACTGGAGGGGAGCAGGCTGGAATAGTCATCTGGGTCCCAGCAGCCAATCCGGGATGGTTCAGCAGCAGTTAATGACTGTCAGTTGAAGGAGCTGCACTCAGCCTAGTTGTAGCCCTGACACTTCATTTTCATTATTTGGTATTTTTTTGTCTTTGAAGGTACTATTTGGTGGGTCTTCTGAATATCATTCCATCTGTGTGACATAATGCAGGAGAAAGTCACATCAAATACTGAATAATAAAATACTGGATCACAAACTGAATGCAGTACCAAAAAACCAAAGTGATGAATTTTACAATGGTAGTGAATACATAGGGAAACGTTTATTCACTTCTTGAAATGAAATTTTATTCACAAATTTAAAACTGTACATTTGTTTAAGCTCTAACAGAGATGCATTGTGGTTTCCTCTTTTCATTGCTTTATTGGATATTTATAATCAATAATTTACAAATAGGAAGCAAATAGACTCACCGCAGGCCCTTATTGATGTTTCTTGTCATTTGGTCTTTGCTCTGTAAAGCTAGTTCACATCTTAAAAAATGCTTTGATAGACTAATAATGTAATCTTCCATGAAATGCACATCTGTAAAAATAAAAGGGGATAAAATTATAACAAGTGAATAAGCCTTGTTCTTGTGTTGATTTTTATTCAAGCAGAGCTGGTTCCTATCATAGACCATATCATAGATTCATATCACAATTGCGTCCTAGTCTGCTTCATCCCACTTACTCTGTCAGTTCATATGTTAACATTTCATTTCAAGCAGAAGACATTTCCATGGACGGGGAAATTAGCTTTAAACTCTTTCTGTGAGACTCAGAAGTATTTTTCAAGTAGTGGCAGCACAGTGATCAAACTCCCAAACAATAAGGGAATAAAATCAGTCTGACTTTAAAAAAAACCACCTGGTACAGAAAATATGAGCCCATAAGGAAGAAGTAATTATGGCTGGTTGGAAATAATGGGTAGATTCAAATGAGACAATAGCCCACATTAGCCTTCACCAGGCGCATTCCCATATGCCTGTCTATTAGGCATCTGTCACATGACATCTGCCATGCAGCTTCCACGTGGCCACCACAGAGCTGCCACTCACAGGGGAGTCCAGGGCCATAGTGAACCCACTGTGTGGACCAATCAGGGCTAATGGGTGCCCACATGTCCACGTCTTGTCAATTAGGTTTGCCTGCAGCCTTGCTGGCATCCAGATCCACCAGCACATAGTCCCCCCTAGTGCACCCAGCCAACTGAGAGGTGATAACAGTAGCAATCTCCCTTCCTTACAGCTGCCTCTCAGCTGAGAGGCACGCTAGAGGTCTCCCTCTCCCGCAGTCTCCCCCTGCAGCCTCTCAGCTGAGAGGCAGGGAGGGAGACCGTGAAGGGGTGGATGGGAGATCTCTAGCATGCCTCTTAGTTGATAGGCAGCCACGGGAAGGGAGATTACTAGCGCCACTGTTGGAAGCTGCTGCAGCACATGAAATATGGGCATGGGGCTGCCCATTTAGGACGGATGCGCTAAACATGTGTTTGGAGGCTGCATGGGGGCTGCACAGACTAAGCAGGCTACACTATCATCTCATTTGATTCCACTCCGTATCCAAGTGTTCAACACAGGGGTTGTAACTGGAGCAAACATTTCTCATATCTAAGTCTTATTGGTTTTCATTAGGCATGGGCGAACAGATCGCGGTTCGTGTTCGGCCGTTCGGTTCGGCCGCGATCGGTTCGTGTGTTCGCGTTCGGCCGTTCGGTTCGTGTGTTCGTGTTCGGTCGTTCGGTCGTACCTCGCGTTCGTGTTCGCCCGTTCGGTTCGGCCGTTCGTATGTCAGCCGTTCGTGTTCGGTTGTTCGGGCAGGTCGTACGTTCGTGTTCGGCCGTTCGGTTCATTCGCCATCGGGTTGTGCGTTCGTGTTCGGTCGTTCGGTGTTCGGGTGGTTTGCGCGTTCGCGTTCGGCCATTCGGCCCGGAAAAAAAAATGTTTTTTAATATAATATAATATAATATAATTTTTTAAAAAAATTTTATTGCATTTTTTTATCAAATATTTATATCTCTATATCTACACTAATAACTAACTAACTAATAAATGTATTCTAAATTTCTAAATGCTATGAATAACTCCAACAAACCCTAAAGCTGAATCACAGTAAACTCACTCTATCAGTAACCTTAAACTAAACTACTCAAACAAAAATGTATCGACCTAATCCTATCTATCTCTACCTATGAATTGAATATATGGGATGGGGGCTAGGGGGGCTCACAAACAAGACAAGGAGGGGTACAAAACTGAAATGAAACCTAAATCAATCTATAAATTAATAATATATACTACTACTCTAATGAATCAAAAAAACAGGGGAAGGGAATGGGGAGGGAATATTCAATGGAGGGGGGAGGGAAGGAGGAAGATTGAAGATTGAACACAGGGAGGGATAAAAACAAAAAATAACAACTAAATCTATCAAAGCTAATGTAAATAAATGAGAATATGGGGGTAGATGGGTTGGATGGGTGAAATAGGAGGAGGATGGCAATGGATTGGGGAGCTGGAAAATGCTGGGTGAGGGAGCCTTCTGAAACGCCTGCTGCTCAGGAACAGTGACTAGCTCAGAAGGTATTGGGAAGGGGGGAGGCAGACAGTTTTGTTTCTTGCTGCGCCCGCCTCAAATCAGCCCCATTGGCTCCGTGCAGCCTAGCCCGTGGCCAATCATAGACTGCCAAGCCAGTGGTCTGAGGCGAAAAGAGATGGTGATTCATCAGGCTGGCTGCTACTCCAAGCCACTCTCCACCCTCCACCCCTGGTGCCTGGAAGTCTGCTCCTAGCTGAGTCAAATGACTTCCCCCTCCCTGCTACATTTGGCCTTCCAGTGACCTGACAGAAGACCATGTTTTAGCCACCCGAACACAACCGAACGCGATTCGAATTGAACGAACTGTTCGGCCATTTCGTAGTTCGGTGTTCGGTTCCGTTCGGTGTGTTCGGCCATTTCGTAGTTCGGTGTTCGGTTCGGTTCGGTGTGTTCGCCATTTCGGTGTTCGGTGTTCGGTCCGTTCGGTGCGTTCGTGTTCGTGTTCGTGTTCGGTTGTCCGAACAGGCCGAGTTCGGGCCGAACACCGAACTACCGAACCGCGTTCGCCCATCCCTAGTTTTCATGAATCAAGCCTTCTCCATGATCTGGCCTCTAATATCATTGACCCGTGTGGTGTGGCTAAGTTGTTCTTTTAGTATGAGACTGGAGTGGGCACAAAGGCAGCTTTTGTTATCTTCATGCTTATCTGATCCTGTGTCTGACAAGTCCCAATTCAATTCAATTCAAATTTATTAAGCTGAGCCGAAGGCTATAGCCGCATCAAAGAAAAAACAAACAAACAAATAACAATCAATATAAAACGACAAGTCCCTGATCTTGGGACCTGTGGCCGCTCTGATTTACTCCACTGAGCACGATGCCAAGCAGTCATTCTAGCAGCTGTGGATGAAAGGGGTGTGCAATTCGTTTTTGTTATTATGATAACGAAAACCAACATTTTGATGTAACAATGAAAATGAAAAATGTTAACAAAAACAAAATGAAAACAAATTTTTATTTTTCAAATAATGGGGGAAAACTGGAAAACGTATTTCTGGCTTTAACCTTTTTGTTTATTATTCAATTCTGATGAAATTTGGGGAGATTGTATCCCCAATGGAGGCCACTATATGTACCACATTTTGAAAAGATTGCACAAAGGGAACCAATTTACAAGCAATTGACTCTTGTGGTTTTAGGAAATACTCCATACACATTCCTCACTACAACTTCTTTATCTTCCATTCAATTTGCATTACACCTGGACATATTATATCCCTCTGCAAGTTTACCAACCCTGACAAATTTCAGAAATAGTGGGGAAAGTGTCCTGATGTTATAAGCCATTAATTTGAAAATGCATTTCTGGCTGTAACATTTTTATATTATATCCTGTTTACAAAACATTTGACAGGAATGTATCCCACACCTTCCCAGTCATCTCTGACAAACTGCAGGACAATTTGATAAAGGGTCCCAATTTTATAAGCCAATTGAAGTTGTCCCCTTGAAGACCATTAGTCAGATAAATAGCAGCACATGCAGTGCCAGTCAGAGGCAGGCACCTGGCATGGCAGGGAGGATTTGGAGCAGCCCAAGAGACTGACAAACATATCCACTGGCCAATTACTGCATGCTTTCAGCTTTACAGGACCAATCAGTGGTGGCTTGGAGGTGGGCATAGGGGGCGTCTCTGAGGCAGGCATAGAAGGGGCATAACTGGGACTATCTCCTGATAGCATCCCAGCAATCAGGAGACATGTTTTACACATCCAGGTGGACCAGTTATCATCACAGTCACATCCTGCAGCACTTTGACAGAAGACAGAAGAGCAAGGGTGCAGCAAGGTTGAGAAGGGCCCTGGCTCAAGCCTCAGTTATGGGCCCCTCATGTACGTGCGTGCAAAGCACGCGCGTGCTCTGAAAACCCAAAGTGGGTGGAGCTTAAGGGATGGGGCGGGGCCTGCTGACAGCTTCTAAATATACAAAATCCAGAGGCTAGGAGTTATAACTGCGACCAGTCCAGAGGTGCTGCTATCAAACACATCAGACACCCAAAATGCAGCTAGCTTATTAAGTGCATTATGCCATGAAAAGAGACATAATATATATAACCAGTTCAGTTGTGCCCCATAATCAGTTCATGCTGCCCCCAACCAATAATCAGTTCATTTGTATATATATAACCAGTTCAGTTGTGCCCCATAATCAGTTCATGCTGCTCCCACCCAATAACCAGTTCATTTGTGCCCCTGCCCCCATCAATTCACGCTGATTCACCAGTTCAGTTGTGCCCCTATAATCAGTTCATGCTGCCCCCACCCATAACCATTTAATTTGTGCCCCCAGGGCAGCGTGAATTAATTATATGGGGGTGCAAATGAACTGGTTATGGGGTGCGGGTTTAAATACAGTATTCCTGTTAGCAATAACTTCATTAAGAAAAGTTAGTGGAAGAGCAGCCATAATAATCTCAGAACCATATTTGCAGATTTATTTTCCAACATAGAACAGATATTGCTTTACATCCTAAATTCCTAAATAAGATAGTATAAGTAAGACAGTTGTGAGAATGTAGCCCTTTTTACACAAGCCTCTCCCACCCATGAACACGCAGATTTCTGTGTGTTCATGGGTGGGGAAACCCCATGTGAACAATGTGATGCACACGCCCATGGTGTGTGAGGGTGCGTGCACGCCCGCCTAACACGCATCCCCACTCACACATACCCCACTCGTCCCCATGCACAGAGCAACCGGGGGGGGAGCGATGGTTACTCCGTGGGTGTGGATGAGTGGGGGGTGAGTGGGGATGCATGTGCAGCCATGTGCATGCCCTGTCCATGCACTGGCATGCCCACAGACCTCCCCCACCCAGCAGAGCCATGTAAAAATAGCTTATGAGGAGCCACTCGAAGAAGAACAGAAGGTTTCTACCTTGTAAACAAGGTTCTTTGAGATGGCTCTGAACATTGTCATAGAACCCACTAGGGGTGGGAAACCGGTAGAATCCGGTATCCGATAATGCCAGTATCGGGCGTACCGACATTATCGGATTCGACCCGGTAATCCGGACCCGGTACCGGATTTCGGGGTACCAGTTTTTTTACATTGCAGCCATTTAAAAATGGCTGCAATGTAAAAAA
>QEPC01011255.1:11361312-11413676 GCA_003113815.1 Sphenodon punctatus | reverse complement strand
AGAGTGAGTTTACTGTGATTCAGCTTTAGGGTTTGTTGGAGTTATTCATAGCATTTAGAAATTTAGAATACATTTATTAGTTAGTTAGTTATTAGTGTAGATATAGAGATATAAATATTTGATTAAAAAATTCAATAAAAATTTTTTAAAAAATTATATTATATTATATTATAATATATTAAAAAACATTGTTTTTTTCGGGCCGAACGCGAACGCGCGAACCACCCGAACACCGAACGACCGAACACGAACGCACAACCCGATGGCGAACGAACCGAATGGCCGAACACGAACGTACGACCTGCCCGAACAACCGAACACGAACGGCCGACACACGAACGGCCGAACCGAACGGGCGAACACGAACGTGAGGTACGACCGAACGACCGAACACGAACACACGAACTGAACGCGGCCGAACCGAACAGCCGAACGCGAACACACGAACCAATCGCGGCCGAACCGAACGGCCGAACACGAACCGCGATCTGTTCGCCCATGCCTAGTGATTTAGTTTTAGTGTTTGTAGGAGTAGGTCTGTGTACTTATTAGATAATCCATTTAGTTCATAGCATTTAGAATAGTTAATAGCAGTTACATTAATGTAGACAGATATATATAATATTAGATTAAAAATAAAATAAAAAACCCCCATATAAAAACCAAAAAACCAAATAAAAAACAAAAGAAAACCATATAAAACCCAATAAAAAACCATATAAAAAAACAACAACCCATAACAACACTTACTGAATGGCTGAACGGCCGAACCGAACAGCCTAACTGCCTAACCGAATGGCCTGTTCGGACGACCGAACCGAACAGCCGAACCTGAACTCAGCGAATGAACCGAACAGACGAACCGAACGCATCAGAACCGAACTGCCGAACTGAATGGACGAACCGAACGCAGCCGAACCGAACAGCCGAACCTGAACTGCAATCTGTTCCCCCATCCCTACAAGTTAATGCCCCCATTTTGTGGATCTCCCTTCCCCAGGAGGTTCATTTGAGCCCGAACCTGGGAAACTTCTGGAGATGGTGAAAAACCTTTTTTATTTGAAAGTGCATTTGGCAGGCAGGGATAAATGGGGCTTGGGTGGGGTTTTTGGATAGGGTTGTAGGGAAGGGAGGGATGTGTGTTTTGATTGTTGAATTTTTAAAAATAAATTAATTAAATAAACTCAGCCTATTAAAAAGTCAAGCTTCTCAAATGGATGCACTGACTTTGGCTGTAAAGTTTTAAAGACACTTGGAGGATCCCAGGTGGAAGCAGCCACAGTCTCTTTCAGCAGCTAAAGAATCATCTCTCACAAACACACCCACAACTGTCCTACCGCTTTAGTTTTCAGCTCCCTCCTGCCTGGGTGTTAATATCTTTCTTGTTCTTTGATAGCCCTGCTTATCCCAAACTTGTGACAGTAAGAAAAAGTGCTGCACTCCCGCCACCCAGCAATTAATGAGTCAGGGCCATAAGTATCAATTTCAGTTTCATTTCCCATCAGCTAGCTCTTTCTCCAGCTGGATTAATGAGGTGTTAAATGGTTAAAGTGTGGAAAAGGTAAATAGAGAGCTGATATTTACCCTTTCTAAAAATAATAGAACTAGGGGTTAACCATGAAGTTAACAGAGCGAAGATTTAAAACAAATAAAAAGAAGTACTTTTTTACCTAATGTACAATAACATTTTGGAACTTGTTGCTTGAGGATGTTGTCCAGGCCAGTAGCGTAGCAGGCTTCAAAAAGGGACTGGATTAATTTTTGAGAGCCATGTCCATTAAGGGCTAGGGCTACTAGTTGGATTGGCCAAGGGTACAAGAACCTTGAGTATTGGGAACTGGAGGAGGATGACAGGAAATGGATTATTCTATTGTAACTTGCTGTATACTCCCCTGAGGCAACTGAGGCTGGCCATTGTTGGAGACAGAATGCTGGCTTGATGGACCATTGGTCTCACCTGGTAAATGGCACTTATATTCTTACATTCTTAATGACTGCCCTTGTCTTGTGAACCCAGTACAGACCAAGTCATTCTAGAAGCAGAGTACACAATAACAAAATCCATTACTGTACCAGACAAAAAGGGACTATAGGAGGGTATGACACACACACGGGCCGACCCTGAGTGTGGAGACCTCCCCGAGGCTGGGGACTAGGGCTGCCATCTTTCCGCAAGCTTTGACCTAGAGAGAGTGGGGCCACATCAGAAAGAGGCAAGGCAAAGAGACTCCCCTGCTCCTTTCTGACATGGCCACGTTCCTTTGGAATGCTATGACATCATGATGCTCTGAAGGGGGTATGCCCATCTCATAAGCCCAGCCCCCCTCCTGAAGACCTGATGTCTCTCGGTTATCTAGATCATCCTGGATAGCCTGGAGCTGACAGGCTAAACCCTGGAGGGATGGTAACCCTATTGAGGGCCCCCGCACTGCAGCGTAATCAGCATAATGGTTGATCCGGCCCTTTTGCTATTTGCTGCTCCAGACATGACTGCATTGTAAAGGCATGTTGTTGCTTGGTCATTTGGATTTGAAAAGGAGCCACGAGTGCTCAGCATCTTTGAAAACCAGGTTTTATCCAAAGGCAAGCTATTTCTGGTATTCTATTTTATTATACTCTTTTATCACTGCTTTCCACACATCTCTAATTCGCATACAAATGTGCAAACCTTTATCAAACTATTGTCGTTTGTCTCCTTCCTGCCATTGATTCTGGAGCGCCTCAATTCCCATCATTTCGAAGGTGAGTCCATCATACTAATGACATTCATAAATATCCTTAATTCCGTCGTGTGGACAGTTTTCCTCTTGCTCCAGTCTGAATACAAATAGGCTGCCATTTATCTGAAGAGCTATTGTTTTTTTCAGGCTCTCTCTGCACAGATTAAAATTCAAAGTTTGGCTTTTAAAAAAATGATTGTTTGCCATGTCATGATCTGACCTGTGGCTAGCCTGCTGCTAGCCTGCTGAGTACTGGGCTTAACTTATTGCTCTGCTTCAGACTCCTGGTGGTGGCAATAGTCCCTTCATCTTTTTTTCCTCTCTGCCTCAGTTCCACATCTGTAAAATGTGGGTAATTCCCTACCACACATTGGGTGATTTCAGACGTAACGGGGCCCATTGGCCCCGTACCAAAATCACCCTAGTCATTCCATGCCGGGGTCACCCCATCACGCCGCAACAGACGTGCCGGGGGGATCCCGGCGGGGAATCTGGGAGGGGGTGGGGCCGCGCGGTGCAACATGTGGCTGCATGGCCCCGCCCACTCCACGCTCCCACCGCCCGCCCTCTGGGGAGACGGGCGGGCGGCGGGGCCAATGAGGCCGCCACGTCGGGCCGGATTTGCCACGGCCCGGGATCCCGNCGTCCCGCCGGCGATCCCGGGCCGTGGTGCCCGACCAGACATGACGCCGGGGTTCACCCCTGCATGGGATTGCATTCGACACACGGCAGCCTCCGGTCCCCCCACTTCGGCTGCTCATGTGTCGAATGCAATCCCCAGCCGTGGTAACATCTGGGGGGAAACATCCGTTTCCCCCAACAGACGTGACGCTATCACAGCCACCATGCAGAATTGAGCGTGGTTCACTGTGATATCGTCACATCTGAAATCACCCAGAGATGCTGAGGTGATCGTCAGGGTAGAGATTTTGGTACTCAAGCTGCTATGGTGATGGCGGCCTTCTCCCTGGCAATCTACCCTGGTATGATTTGTTTAATGTCAGATGCAATGATACAGAAGATCCAGGTTGACTTTGAAAACAAAAACACATTGAGTGTCTTTAGACGGACCAACCCCAGACGTGCTCTGAGGGTGGCCAGTTCCACAGCCTGCAATCTGAATGTACGGCACCCCTCTCCCCCACCCCACAGAGCTGCAGGCAGATCCACTGCTGCTCTAGGAAGCTGCCCGCAGCTCAATGGCATTGCCAGGGCAATGCATGGCCTGAAGCAGAGCTGCAGCAACCCATCTGCTGCGCAGACAGACCGCTGCTCCACCCCCAGACAGTGCTAGAGCTGTGCACCGGGGACCCATTTCACTCTATTTTTCATTCTTGTTATTTAAATCTTTCATTTTCTTTTTTATAAATATCAAAATTTTGTTTTCGTTTTTGCTTTTGTTTTCGATTTCCATTGGAGTCAATGCAAAATATATTTTCAGATGTACCTTTTTTCCTCTTAATTATATTTGGATAAAAGATGGTGAGATTCTACCCCCAATGGAAGTCATTAAGTGTACCAAATTTCAGAAAGATTGGATAAAGGAATCTGATATTATAAGCCATTCAATTATGTTGTTTTGCAAAAATCTGCATATACATTCCTGGCTGTAACAACTTTATCTCCCACATAATATGGACGAAATGTAGCACATTTATACCACTTCCCAAATTTGCTATCTGTGCTAACTTTCAGAAGGATTGGATAAAAGGTTCTGGTGGTATAAGCGATTAACTTATAAATGTATGTCTGACTATAACATCTTTGTAGACCAACCAGTGTATATGAAATTTGGCAGAGCTATATTTCACACCTTCAGGATAATCTCTGCCAAATATAAGAAAGATGTGATAAAGGGTCCCAATTGTATATACCTGCACAGCATATGCAGAGAATAAACCTATGCCAGGGATTCTCTTGCGTATCACTGTGGTATAAGACGTGTTTGTGATGCCAAATTGGCCAGTAGAAATGTCAACCAAAACCCTCATTCTGTGCTTTGACCATCCCAACTTCTCTCCCTCACTTGTTTCTGGGAAGTCGGAAGCATCTGTTTAGGAAAGAGTCAATAGAGATTTTCTTATGTCCTCTGTCATAGTGCTGCCAGATGTGATTGTTATGATAATTGGCCATCCTGGATGTGTAAACCATGTCTCCTGATTGCTGGGATACTATCCCCAAAGTCCCAGTTATGTCCCTTCTATGCCTGCCTGAAGGCTGCCCCTTATGGCCGCCTCGAAGTCACCACCAATTGGTCCCATAAAGCTGGAAGCATGCAGTAATTGGTCAGTGAATGTGTCTGTCAGTCTGTTGGGTTGCTCCCCATTCTCCCTCCCCCAGCCATGGCAGGTGCCTGCCTCTGACTGGCACTGCATGTGCTGTTATTTATCTGAATAATGGTCTTCAAGGGGACAACTTCAATTGCTTATAAAATTGGGTCCCTTTATCAAATTGTCCTGTAGTTTGGCAGAGATGACAGGAAAGTGTGGGATACATTCCTTCCAAATGTCTTGTAAACAGGATGGAATATAAAAATGTTACAGCTGGAAATGCATTTTCAAGTTAATGGCTTAAAACATCAGGACCCTTTATCCAATCTTCCTGAAATGTGGCAGGATTGGTAATCTTGGGGAGGGAGATAATCTTCCCAGGTTTCATGCAAATTGGATGGATGATAAAGAGGTTGTAGCCAGGAATATGTATGCATCTTTTCTTAAAATCACAACATTCAAGTGCTTATAAAATCGGTTCTCTTTATCCAATCTTTACCGATTGGATTAAGCCCTGCCACATTTATTGAAATTTGGTACACATAGTGCCCACTGTAGGGGGTATAATTTTTCCAGGTTTTATCAGAATTCAATAAGAAACAAAAAAGTATAGCCAGAAATGCATATTTCATTTTTCCCCATTATTTCAAAAACAAAAATTTGTTTTCATTATTATTATTATTATTATTCTTTTTAATTATTACAATATCAAAAAAGAAATGAAAGTATTCATTTTCGTTATCATAATAATGAAAACAAATTGCACACCCCTAGCCAGTGTTCTGGGTTTAGGCAGTTCAGTCTGCTTGCAGTGCTCTGGGACATTCGGGAGCACTGCCAATGGATCTTCCCCAGACCACAGACAGCCTGTCCCACCTCTGCTCCCCCTCTAAACCAAAAGTCCACCCAGGGATGAGGCGGGGAAACTGTCCATCTAAAAACACCCATTGTGCCTGATCCTCCTGACTCCATTGAAGTCAATAGAGGTGTGCACCGGGGGGCCATGTCATTGGTTTTGGTTTTTCATTTTTGTTACTTAAATATGTCATTTTCATTTTCATAAACAGCAAATTTTCATTTTTGCTTTTATTTTCATTTTCCATTGGTTTCATTGGAAACACATTTATGTCTGTAACATTTTTGTTTTTTACTATATGTGTCTGACACTTGGAGGGATCGTACCTCCAATGGAAGGCATTATGTGTACCAAATTCCAAAATGTTTGTATAAAGAAATCCAATTTTATTAGCAGTTTAATTATATTATTTTGCAAAAATATTCTTATAAATTCTTATCTGTAACTTCCTGCCTCACATTTAATGTAGATAAAACTTGGCACGTGTACACCTCTTCCCATATTTACTATCTCTGCCAACTTTCAGAAGGATTGGATAAAGGGTCCTTGTGGTAAAAGTAATTAACTTATAAATGTATATCTGACTGTAACAGCTTTGTACTCCAACCAGTGTGCATGAAATGTAGCAGGACAGTATATCACACTTTCATGATCATCTCTGCCAAATATCAGAAAGATGTGATAAAGGGTCCCAATTTTATATGCCTTCACAGCATATGCAGAGAAGGAGTCTATGCCAGGGATTCTCTTATGTGTCGTTTGGGATGCCAATTGTCCGGCAGAAATGTCAACCAAATATCCTCATTCTGTGCTGCAACCATCCCAACATCTCTTCCCCACTTGTTACTGGGAAGTCAGAATCATCTGTTTAGAAAAGAGCCAATATAGATTCTCTTATGTCCTCTGTCACAGTGCTGCCGGATGTGATTGTGATGATAATTGGCCAGCCTGAATATGTAAACTGTCTTCTGATTGCTCGGATGCTATCCCCAAAGTCCCAGCTATGTCCCTTCTATGCCTGTCTGAGGGCTGCCCGCTATGCCCGCCTCGAAGCCACTACCGATTGGTCTTGTAAAGCTGGAAGCATACAGTAATTGGCCACTGAATGTGTCTGTCGGTCTGTTGGGTTGCTCCCCATCCTCCCTCCTACAGCCTCCCTCCCCCTGCCATGCCAGGTGCCTGCCTCTGACTGGCACTGCATGTGCTGCTATATATCTGAATAATGGTCTTCAAGGGGACAATTTCAATTGCTTATAAAATTGGTTTCCTTTATCAAATTGTCCTGTAGTTTGGCAGAGATGACAGGAAAGTGTGGGATACATTCCTTCCAAATGTCTTGTAAACAGGATGGAATATAAAAATGTTACAGCTGGAAATGCATTTTCAAGTTAATGGCTTAAAACATCAGGACCCTTTATCCAATCTTCCTGAAATGTGGCAGGATTGGTAATCTTGGGGAGGGAGATAATCTTCCCAGGTTTCATGCAAATTGGATGGATGATAAAGAGGTTGTAGCCAGGAATATGTATGCATCTTTTCATAAAATCACAACATTCAAGTGCTTATAAAATCGGTTCTCTTTATCCAATCTTTACCGATTGGATTAAGCCCTGCCACATTTATTGAAATTTGGTACACATAGTGCCCACTGTAGGGGGTATAATTTTTCCAGGTTTTATCAGAATTCAATAAGAAACAAAAAAGTATAGCCAGAAATGCATATTTCATTTTTCCCCATTATTTCAAAAACAAAAATTTGTTTTCATTATTATTATTATTATTATTCTTTTTAATTATTACAATATCAAAAAAGAAATGAAAGTATTCATTTTCGTTATCATAATAATGAAAACAAATTGCACACCCCTAGCCAGTGTTCTGGGTTTAGGCAGTTCAGTCTGCTTGCAGTGCTCTGGGACATTCGGGAGCACTGCCAATGGATCTTCCCCAGACCACAGACAGCCTGTCCCACCTCTGCTCCCCCTCTAAACCAAAAGTCCACCCAGGGATGAGGCAGGGAAACTGTCCATCTAAAAACACCCATTGTGCCTGATCCTCCTGACTCCATTGAAGTCAATAGAGGTGTGCACCGGGGGGCCATGTCATTGGTTTTGGTTTTTCATTTTTGTTACTTAAATATGTCATTTTCATTTTCATAAACAGCAAATTTTCATTTTTGCTTTTATTTTCATTTTCCATTGGTTTCATTGGAAACACATTTATGTCTGTAACATTTTTGTTTTTTAATATATGTGTCTGACACTTGGAGGGATCGTACCTCCAATGGAAGGCATTATGTGTACCAAATTCCAAAATGTTTGTATAAAGAAATCCAATTTTATTAGCAGTTTAATTATATTATTTTGCAAAAATATTCTTATAAATTCTTATCTGTAACTTCCTGCCTCACATTTAATGTAGATAAAACTTGGCACGTGTACACCTCTTCCCATATTTACTATCTCTGCCAACTTTCAGAAGGATTGGATAAAGGGTCCTTGTGGTAAAAGTAATTAACTTATAAATGTATATCTGACTGTAACAGCTTTGTACTCCAACCAGTGTGCATGAAATGTAGCAGGACAGTATATCACACTTTCATGATCATCTCTGCCAAATATCAGAAAGATGTGATAAAGGGTCCCAATTTTATATGCCTTCACAGCATATGCAGAGAAGGAGTCTATGCCAGGGATTCTCTTATGTGTCGTTTGGGATGCCAATTGTCCGGCAGAAATGTCAACCAAATATCCTCATTCTGTGCTGCAACCATCCCAACATCTCTTCCCCACTTGTTACTGGGAAGTCAGAATCATCTGTTTAGAAAAGAGCCAATATAGATTCTCTTATGTCCTCTGTCACAGTGCTGCCGGATGTGATTGTGATGATAATTGGCCAGCCTGAATATGTAAACTGTCTTCTGATTGCTCGGATGCTATCCCCAAAGTCCCAGCTATGTCCCTTCTATGCCTGTCTGAGGGCTGCCCGCTATGCCCGCCTCGAAGCCACTACCGATTGGTCTTGTAAAGCTGGAAGCATACAGTAATTGGCCACTGAATGTGTCTGTCGGTCTGTTGGGTTGCTCCCCATCCTCCCTCCTACAGCCTCCCTCCCCCTGCCATGCCAGGTGCCTGCCTCTGACTGGCACTGCATGTGCTGCTATATATCTGAATAATGGTCTTCAAGGGGACAATTTCAATTGCTTATAAAATTGGTTTCCTTTATCAAATTGTCCTGTAGTTTGGCAGAGATGACTGGGAAGGTATGTGATGCAGTCCTGCCAAATGTCTTGTAAACATTTTGGAATATAAAAATGTTACAGCTGGAAATATATGTTCAAGTTAATGTCTCCTATGATCAGGACCCTTTATCCAATTGTTCTGAGAACTGACAGGAGTGTTAAGCTTGTGAAGGGACATAATATTCACAGGTTTCATGCAAATTGGAGGGAAGATAAAGAAGTTGTAGCCATTAATGTTTATGGATCATTTCTTAAAATCACAACATGCAATTGCTTCTAAAATTGGTACACATAATGCTCTCCATTAGGGGTACAACCTCCCCAATTATAATCACAATTGAATAAGAAACAAAAAAGTTATAGCCAGAAATACATTTTTCAAATTTTTCCCTTTTTTTCAAAAACAAAATGTTGCTTTTGTTTCTATTTTCATTATTATTTGTCATTTTTGTTATTGCAATAATGATAACAAAAATGACAGTTACCATTACTGTAATAATGAAAATGACATGCACACCCTCAATGAAGGGGACTGCATCCAATTTGGCTGATTCATGCCCTACAGACCACCACATGGAGCACACATGGCATGGGTGAACATGGTTCAGAAGTTCGGAGTTCGACCCAAACTCGGCCTGTTTGGACGACCGAACCAAACTTCCAAACTGAACACTCGAACTTCCGAACAGTTCAGAAAAGTTTGGATGAGTTCGGATGAGTTCGGGGGTGGGAAAACGTGACTGGAAGGGGGAGGCAGCTGAGGAGCAGACTTCCTGGCACCAGGGATGGACACCAGGGGTGGTTTCAGGGCCAAAAATACCGATACCAAAAACAAATTGGTTTCGGTATCGATAGCACTTTTTTGAATGTTCGGCCGAACTCCGCCGAACCCGAACTCGGGTTTCGAACTGAACAGCCAAACATCTGAATGGCGTTCTGTTCTCCCATCCCTACCATCGACATACCTTTGAACCTGCTCACAGTTTTGTCTTGTCCTATTGCCTGTTTCAGAGGGATCTGCCCTGCACAAGGAGTAGTTAACTGCCTTAACTACTCCCTGCACAAGGAGTAGTTAAGGCAGACATTAGGAAAGGCAGGAGCTACACTCAGTTGAATCAGGCCACTCAGCACAGATTATGGTGGGGAAGAGTGTTCCTGGTGTATAATATACCACCTCAAGCAGACCATGGTTAGTGGTCCTGTGGGTATTCTTCTTGCCCTGATTAATTTCTGTTCTTTGTGCTTGTCATGGCCAATGTCATTAGTACCTGGTATGCAGCATAGATCGGGCATAAACTTTAGGCCCTGAGAACCAAACCTCAGCTACTAGACTTAAATGATAATGACTTGCAGTTGCATGTCTAGAAGGATACTAGGGGCCTTTTATTCTCAAATGATACATGTTAAAAAATTACAGATGTTAAATCTGCAGTCTGAAACTGTGCTGATACCCCTGGGGAAAATAGAACCTTAGCTTTCTTTATCAATGACAGTGTAGCTAAAGAACCATAGACTCTGCTTCTTGATCTCAGAGAGAGTGCCCCTAAATAGCAGCAGTACCAAATCTAAGCATCATGCACACATGGGGACACACCTGTACACAGACATCAACACACCCAATAATAATAGAAACTTCTTTATTCAGATATCGCTAATCTGGATGCTTTCTTATTCCAGACTTGGTTTACATTCCTTGAACTGTCAAACCCACTTTACAAATATAGAATGCATCCCAAGGTGTCCAGAGAAGGGGGTTTCTAATTTCTATTGTAATTCTTTGTCTTCCCTTCTTTGCATCTCTTAGAGACAGGAACCCATCTCTTTTTAATGATTATTCAGTACCAGGTACATTGCTTGCGCTATATGGCCACTCCTTCGACCTTGTATTCTCAAAGAACAGCTCCATCTCCGATCTCTCTTTTGATGTCCTCCCCTTCTCCAACCATCATTTTGCCTCATTCCAGACCTCCCACCAGCCCTTCCTCTAGCTCTGATTCTGCTGTCTCTGCCTTCAATTCCTCTCTATTCTCTACCCTTGACTCCCTTGCTCCCCTCATCTTCTGCCCTACCTACCCCATTAATCCCCAACTCTGGCTCATCCCCTGCATCCACCACCTCCATTCCCATTCTTATGCTGATGCATGCCTCTGGCAGAAATCTCATGAGCATACTGATTTTCTGAACTTTATGTTCATCCTCTCTGCCCTCAGCTCTGCCATTTCCCTTGCAAAGCGGCACTACTTTGCCACCCACATTGAATCACATTCTTGCAAAACCCTGCCATCTCTTCTCTACCTTCAACTCCATTCTCAAACTCCCTTGTCCTCCACACCTCTCTTCCCTGGATGCTCAGGATCTCTCTCATTTTTCACTAACAAAATTGATAAAATCCACCAGGATATTGCTTCCCACTCCTCTTTGTCCCCCATTTACCTCCACCCTCCTCCTCCTCCTTCCCATCAGCTTCCTTTTATGAGATCACCTCCCTGCCCTCCACATTCTTCACCCCCTTCTCCTCCTCCTCTGTCCCTCCTTCCCACCAGCTTCCCTTGATGAGATCACCTTGTCATGGGGAAAAGGGGGCAACTCCGACATTTGGGGTAATGGGACACAGAATTTGGGGTACTGGGGGTAAATTTGGCTACTAAAAAGGACAGCTAAAGGAAAAGATTAGAAGATTGTGAGCCTTACCACCCTGCTAAACTGGTTTGGCAGGGTGGGGGGACAGAAAAACCATTGTTAGGCAGAACCAGCATTTTGTTGCTAAGGTAACGCCCAGGTGGGATCTGCAACCAGTTCAGAATAACAAAAGGCACAGGAGGGGGAAGTTGTTGGAAATGCAAGGACTGTGAGATCATTGCATCCATTTGTCCAATGCAGAGTTTACAGAGGAGTGTGAGTAGCTAATCATCAATAAACAGGCAGGAAGCATACTTAAGCTTAAGTAGCTTTATTAGGAAAAACATGTAGGATAGGAAAGGCCTACATCTATACTAAGTCCTAAGACTAGGTGTGTTCAGGAGGGAGGAAGGAAGCTCTCTGAGATACAAAGAGATGAGAAACCTCCTGGGGGAGGAGATTGACCAATCAGGTCCTGGCAGGAGTAGGACAGATAGGATGGGGGAAGGGTTCCCTGATCTGTCTGTCTACTCCTGGTGTTTCTAGCAAACAAACAGGATGAGGTGCTTAGGGGGGATGCAACCAAAGGAATGTATTTCCAACAGAAATGACCCGAGCTCCCTGCAAAGAAAAGTAGAGACAGAATCTCTACACTCTCTCTTCCATCTTGACCAGAAAGGAGTAAACAGCTTGCAGGAGAGGCTGCACAACCATGAACTAGAGATTTTTCAATTCACTAAAGGGACTGATCCCAGCCTCAACACCAAGGCCATGAGAAACGCTGATGGACCTGGACTGTGCCTTAAGGTAAGAGGACAGTTAGGGAACTTCAGTGTATTTTAGAATGCATATTTTATATTTGATTTCTTGACTTGCACCATCCAATCAACAGTCTTATAACTGTATTTACTTAATATGTTTTATAACCAAGCCTAGCATGCGTGTGTGTTTATTTGGCCTTGGGGGGTTCACCCTATCTAGGTGAGAGCCTAGATGGACCTTTTTTATATATATTTTATATATATTTATATTTTATATATATATATTTATATATATATATATATATTTATATATAAGACAACCCCACCATGAAGTCTTCCAAGCTACAGGTGGCCAGAGAAGGTTCTCTGAGTTATGGCTGGGCTGGGAGAACAAGGGGAGATGATTCTGAGGGTGCGGAACTTTCGAAAGCTCCCTGATTGTGGTTAGGATTTCTGATCACTTGGGAACCCATGTGGGCACAGGCAACTGGGTTGTGGCTGGCCTAGTGGGCATTCAGGGGACAGCCTAGAGAAAGAGGGGGACCCCGATCCAAGTGACAGTGGCGAGCCAGGCCAGTACTCTGGAGTGCCCCATTTGAACCCTGAAAAATGCTTAAGAAAAGTGAAAAGGGCCAGAGGGACTAGCCCAGACTAACCCACTTGGAAATTCAGATAGCAGCACATGTAAGTGTTGCATAGCAGGGCTCCAACATGAAAAGGCCACCAGGTGGCATCAGAAGGCTGAACTGATCGTTCAGTGCAAAGCAGGGTTTTGTTTTGTTTTTTGTTCATTTTGGGTATAGGGACAGTGAACAAAGATGGCTCAGAGCATCAAGGGGCTGAAAAAAATGAAAAAGGAACAGCTGATCACTGAATGCAATCAGTAGGGAGTTAGACCCATCTGGACTTAATGTAGAACAGATGAGACAAGCTATCCAGAAGTATATGCAGCAACAGCGACGAGAGGATGCATCCTCCTCACATGACCAAGAGGAGGACTCCTCCTCTGACGAGGAAGACACAATGACCATCAGCAAAGAGCTCCTGGAGTTCAAAAAACTCCAGTGGGAACAGAAACGGGAATGCCAAAAGATGGAAATGGAACAGCAAAAGATGGAAATGGAACGTGAGCGCCTGAGGCTAGAACACAAGAAACTGGAAAAGGAAAATGAATGCCTGAAACTGGAAAATGAAAGGGAGCGCCTGAGGCTAGAACACGAGGAAAAAGACAAACAATGGCAGCATGAATTGCAAATGGGGGGAAACTGCCCCCCAGAGAGACTCCCGAGCCAGCAAACACCACCAACCCAAGAGAACAGCGCATCCAGCGTTACACACAACTAATCCCACCCTTCGAGGAGAAGATGTGCATAGAGGAATTCTTCTCACGTTTGAGAAAATCTGCAGGCGCAACAAGGTACCAGCAGATCTGTGGGTGCCTGTGATTGTCCCGAGACTGATGGGTAAAGAATTGTCTGTGTATAATACACCAGAGGGCTTCAACACATCAGAGGGATCAAATGGTAATATTACTTTTGAATGCCTTAAAATGTCTGTTTTAGCTCGCTATGAAGTGACACCAGAAGTGTACAGAGAGCATTTTAGATCTCTTAAAAGTGAGGGGATAACCCACAAGGAATATGCATGTAAATTGAAAGATAACTTGTTTAAATGGGTTAAAGGAAAGGAAGTAAAATCTTTTGAAGAAATGTTAGAACTAGTTGTTTTAGAACAGTTCTTGAATGCATGTTTTGTACCAGTTAAATTACGGGTTATAGAGAGAAAGGTGATTACACTTGAAAAGGCAGCTGAGATTGGGGACGAGTATATGTGTACCAGGCCCCAATTTCAAGCCAAGGGTTCCAAGGGGGAAGGGGATCAGTCAAAATCCCAGGGCAACAAGAAATATAACCCCAATTACAAAAGAGGCTTCCAACCTAAACAAAACAGGGAAGACCACAAGGCACCCCAAGGGGGTGGAGGGGACCAAGGGGGAAACAGACCCCAAAAGGAGGGACCTAGCAGGTTTCCCAAAAACAAGCCCGGGGGAGGACCGGAGGGATGGAGAGCTCCAGGCTCAAGGGCCAAACTCACCTCAGACCCCCTAGGGTGGGCCATGGGAATTACTACCAGTGCCCAAAGCCAGGGCACATAGCAAGGAACTGCCCAGACAGAGAGAGCGGGGTAGACACCTCAGCAAGGGCAGGGGGTTATTTCCTATCCATAGAGAAACCAATCCCAGAGGGAACACTGGCTTCCTACAAATTCACAAATGTGAGGGAAGAGAAAAGGAAGCAAATGAGAGAGACTAAGATTAACAATGTACCCTGCATAGGATGGAGGGATTCTATGGAAGAAATATCAGTAGCCAGCAGAAGGGTGATACCAGAGGAGTGTATCCAGCCAAGTAAAACAATTATCATCCAAGGAGTGTCTGGATCTACACCAGCTCCCATTACAGAAATAGAACTGGAATGGGAAGGTCTGAAAGGATCAATGGAAGTGGCGGTAGTAGATAACTTGAAACATGACCTTTTAATAGGAGATGATATATTTATTTATTTATTTATTTATTACTATCATTTATACCCCGCCCCTCCTGTAGACAGCTCGGTGCGGCTTCCAACAATATAAATACATAAAAACAATATAAAACAATTTAAAATTATCAACAATAAAAATGTTTAAAACAGGGTCCTGGAAATTAATTAAATAAAACAGAATAGGGGCGAAAAAACAATAACCCTAACCCACCCTCCACCCCCAAAGGCCTGGGCAAACAGCCAGGTTTTACAACACCGCTGGAATGACAATAGGCTTGGGGCCAGGCGAGCTTCCTCCGGAAGGGAATTCCAAACACGCAGCCCGGCCACCGAGAATGCCCTCTCCATTGTGGCCCCCCGCTTTACGCAGGGAACCTCCAGGAAGGCACCCCCAGTCGACCGCAGGAGCCGCTCTGGGGCACGGAGGGCGAGGCGGTCCCTGAGGTATGAAGGGCCCAGACCGTGAAGGGCCTTAAGATCAACACCAAAACCTTGAACCTGGCTCGGCACGCTATCGGCAGTCAGTGCAGAGTCTGGAGCACTGGTGTAATATGCTCCCGACGACCCATCCCCATAAGGAGACGGGCCGCCGCATTCTGCACTAGCTGCAGCCTCCGAACCAGGAACAAGGGAAGCCCCACGTGGGCTTCCCATATATGGGGGTAGCATACAGCCATGGCCACTAGTCAGGCCTGCTAGGAAGAACAGGCCAAATCAATGCAACACCCCAAAGCAAGAGAAGAACAGGTACAGGAGTTTGGGAGGGAACCAGACACTGTGGTCCAAGGGAGGGTCCCTGAGGAACAGAGCCCTGAGAACCAAACTGTCCATTTGTGCAGCCTCTACCAACGCAGAGACAGAAACCACTTACATACAGACCACACCCAGGGAAGGTCCCAGAGTAGAAGAGGTGCTTACAGACCAGGGTATGCATGACCCAAATCCAGACATACAACCCTCAGACTTGGCAAAAGCCAGGGAGGCACTGACTGAACCCCAGACAGAGTTCAGAGTGCAGCTTGAAGCTGACAGTTCTCTGTCAAGGATCAGGGAAGAGGCAGCAGGCAGCTCCTCAGCAAATCAGGACAGAGGTATTTTCCAATGGGAGTGGGGATTGCTGTATAGAGTCCCACCCCAGGGAGACAGAGGCTACCCCAATAAACAACTGGTAGTACCACAAAAGTTTAGAGGGGATCTATTAAAACTGGCACACACATGCGTCTTTGCAGGACACTTAGGAGTCTCAAAGACACTGAGCAGGCTAGAAGCCTTGTATCATTGGCCAGGGGTTTACAGGGATGTAAAAAGTTATTGCCAGACCTGTGACCCCTGCCAGAAGCACAACAAGGGAACAGGCCCTAAGAAGGCCCCTTTGCATCCTCTGCCCATAAATGAAGTCCCTTTCCACAGAGTGGCTATGGACATAGTGGGGCCTGTAAAGAAGCCCTCAAGAACTGGGAAGAAATACTTACTGGTTTTGATAGACTTCGCTACCAGATACTCAGAAACTGAAGCCCTCACTAATATAGAGGCACCTGCAGTTGCAGATGCTCTGATAATCATATTTAGTAGGGGTGGGACACCCGGGAGAATACCGGATACCGGATGTACCGGTATTGGATCTCCCTGGTACTGGATTTACCGGTATCGGCATACCGGATTTTTAACATTGGCTGCGGTACCGGATTTTTAACATTGCGGCTATTGACTTCAATACATTCCGTGTATGTTTTGGCTCCGAGAAAGAATCTGGAAGCCAAAACATGTGCTGGGTTTGTCGGGTGAGAACATCACCACCACCCACCTCCCCACTCATGGCTTTGCTGGCGATCATCCCAGAGATTGCAGAGTACTGGGAAATCTAGTCTGCGGTCTCCCAGATGATTGCTGGAAAAGCCACGTTTGTGGGGGGGGGGGTCATGTTTGCATCCAACGAACCCCACGCATGTTTTGGATTCCGGTTTCTTTCCCAGAGCTAAAACATACACAGAACATCAGGTATGAATGTGGCCTAAGCTAAATATGTGTACCCACAACCTCTGCCTACATGAATGTATCCTTGTCTCTGCCTCTGGTGCCCCATCCCTCATCTCGCTTAGATTGTAACCCTGTCTATTTTCAACTGTTGTAAAGCCCCAGGTACATTGCTTGTGCTATATAAATAAATAATATAGCTTGCGTTATACAAATAAATAATAATAATTAATAAATAAATACATTAGGACACCACCATCTTCTCACCAGTAAGTCTCATACTTCCTCTCCAAACACAAAAGTCCAGCATTTTTCCTTTCTTGTCCTCTTCTATCAGTTAAATAAACATGCTGTAAACCCCCTTGAGATTCCTCTTGAGTCTTGTAAGCACTGTAATTATTGAGTTGGATAATCAAATCCAGTTTGCCCTTTGACAGGTGGAAACAGTTAACCTGCAGCAAAAGAACAGCCTCACTGAAAAACATATTCACCAGGGGGTTTGGGTTTTTTTATTATTATTATTATTATTATTTCCCCACCCAACAATATATTTGGTCCTTTATTTTAAATATTATTTAGTCCAGCTTCAAAGTGACCTTCTGAGGTAACCATTCATCTAATTCCTAGCAGAGAAGATTTTTTGAATAAGTGCATGAGCCTCATAATTAGGCCTCTAAACATTAAAGAGATTGCTTTATTTCCCCAGGACCTGCATGACTGGAATACATTTTCCTCTTGCTCTTTTGTCTGAAAAGGGTGTCAGATTTATGAATTAAAACCATGTGTAAGATTTGGAAGCAAAGGAAAAAATGCACCCAAAGTAGACTTCCTCTTTTCGATATTCTTTTATTCAAGGTTCCCCAAGGAATTATTTTCATTGCAAGAGAACCTCTTCTGCTTTTAGGAAGAAGAATGTCTGGAAAAGCCATTCAGTTTTGCCATCGGATTGGTCAAAGTTGTCAAAAAGTGTGTAGAGATGTTTAGGTGTCCACCTAAAAAGAGTTTAAAGGGTTCTGATTGTTTTTACTAGTGGACAGGGCTGTAGCACTTTCTACAACTTAGCCTTTTTAAGAGTATCTGAGGTTAGGCCTGCAGACTAACTAGTAGGGATGTGTGAACGCAGTTCAGATGTTCAGAGTTCGGACCGAACTCAGTCTGTTCGGACGTCCGAACCAAACGTCCGAACCGAACTCGAAAATGGCCGAACAGTTCAGTCATGTTTGGGTGAGTTCGGATGAGTTTGGGGGCGGGAAAAATGTGACTTTGGGTGGGAAAAACGTGACTGGAAGGGAGAGGCAGCTGAGGAGCAGACTTCCTGGCACCAGCGGTGGAGACCAGGGGTTGTTTCAGGGCCAAATGATACCGATACCAAAAAAAATATTCGAATTCAGTATCGATAGCGCTATTTTCGACTGTTCAGCCGAACTGAACTCCGCCGAACCGAACAACCGAACCTGAACTCAAGTTTCAAACCAAACAACCAAACGTCCGAATATCCGAACCACATTCGGTTCGCACATCTCTACTAGCGAGATGAAGGTATGTCTCCTGTTTTATGTGGTACTGCTGTACACTTACCCACTGTGGAATGTTGTAGATAGGAAGAAATGTGTCTGTGTCTGATGATGATCTTGTTGCAGTGGCTTAAATAGCACTCTTCATCAATGGAGCTCCCTAAGGGTAGGCCTCATTACCATCACAGCCATAAACCAAGTCAGTAGCAAAGGCAGGACAGAACCTATGATTCAGTCAGTAAATAGTTCACATGCTCTCAGCATCATTAATTCCTAGATAGTGATCTTAGAGCTACCATACCATTGCAATATAGGGACCTAGTACATGTAATTTGCCGGTTAGTCAAAATAACTGCTAATGCAATCAGACTCTTCTGGAAGAGAGCACTGGAACAATCCCTCCCAGACGTATAGATGCACTCTACCAGAGCTTCACACTGACTGAACTACTCCACTGCTTTCAGACACTCGCTTTGTTCCTTAATGATTTTATCTCCCACAGAAACTCTTCTCTGTCTGTTCCACTTAGCTGTAACCTCCCTCTCATTCTTCTGTACGCCTAAAGAGAATCGGCAGCATATTTGGCAGGATGTATAGTATGTAAAAATTAACATATCAAAGCTGCTTGAGAACAATGTTCATTATTTCTGAACATCCTGATTTTTCTTTTAACATCCCATAGCAACAATTTACTGATTGTTCCAAATGAGTGCAAAGTAGAGTCCTGCAGGCTGAATCTGTCTGGCAAGACCTGAATGTTCCTGCCAGGCTCAGTTCAGGAGCCCTCCAGACCCATGCCCCTTGGACTTGGGCCACACTGGGCACCTGATGGGTGAGAGGCTCCGTTCTGTGGAGCACCATGACATCACAGTGCTCCACAAGGGAAGGGCCATGACAGGAAAATGGCAGGGGTTTGCTTTAACCCTTCCCTTCTCCTGATGCAGCCCCACCCCCATGGTGAACTGTGATGTCATGGCGCTCCATAGAGCTGGTGAGGCTACCCCAGTTACATTGGGCCCAGGTTCAAAAGAGCCTAGCTGCACTGGGCCTGACTTCTGAGGGCTGACTTTTGAGTGAGCAGGGCTCTAGTATAAAGAGATTTCATCCTTTTGGCTGCATTCTTTAGAGATATGGACTCTGATGCTGTCCCAGTCAAGCCTTGTTTGCTTCAGTGGGGATTGCCTTGAATCCAAGCCATGCTGTATAGGGACTGGCGGCTCAAAGTATACAGCATCTCTCCTATAGAATCCAGTCTATTGCATGACCATTGACTACACTGACCAGTCAGTCTCCTATAAGAAACTGGGGCCTGGAACCAGACCCTTGGGGTCAGTGGATAGCTCCAGGGGTAAAGCTAGGTGGGAATGGTCCCCCTGCTGAGGCAATCTACTCCACTGTGCATATGCATTCTACATGCATGCAGGCTCCCAAAGCATATGGGCCCTGGTGTGACTGCACCTAATATAGCCACGTCCCTGGCCAGCTCCACAACACCATGGCTACACTTCAGCTCTGGCTTGTGTTCTGCTTTGTAGGCCTCCCCTCTGTGCCAACAGGACTGCACCTCCCCTGCCAGGATATAGGGATTCTTTCTCATGTTACCGGGGGGGGGGGGGGGGGGGGGGGGGGGGGGGGGGGGGGGGGAGGGCTTCTGTAATTGCAATCGTGGCTCTATTCTTGTGGGAATAGTGCATTGAGGATGCACTATTCCACTTTTATCCCACGAGAACACTTGCACATGACCGGGCCCCCAAATGTAGCTCTGTAGTAAGGGACAGCCTTGCCATGGTTGAGTGTTGTCAGGATCCAGCCCAAAACATACAGTCACTCAGGAGATTAGCTATACAGTATATTTACAGGCATAGTCCATACATCATCTCCACCATATTCTCAAGTCTATTTTCTCCTCCCAGCTAAGCTGAGAAAGTGCTCTAAGGCTTCCCAGTAGCCACAGAAAACTACATGGAACAATGCTTCCTGTTCCTGCCTGACCGTGCCCTGCTCTCCATTCTTGTCTTCTCCAGACCTGTCACAGCTTGCATCCCTGATCCTGAGTCAGCCTACACCCTAGAAAGTGGGTCCCCTGGCAATTAAATTCAAGGGGAAGCTGAGCCCTGGGAAATGTTTCCAGTAGACGTGTGTATCTCAAATGTGAAAGACCAGAAAAAGTCTGATATTGGTCATTTCAGGGTTGAAAACCAGAAAAACCCTGGCTGGTTTATTTAGCTTAGGCTTTCTATCCTACCTTCTGTGCTAGTCATCATATAACTCAAATCACAAGAACTCTTGTTTTATATTCAGCTGTAGAGAGGCAGTTTTGTCCAGTGGTTTGGTTGCTAGCTGGAGAATAGGGTTCAGTTCCCTGCTCTGGGGCAGGCTTGGGCCCCAGCAATTCATTTTTTAAAAAGTTAAGCACTAGTAGGTCCTGATAGACAGCATATTTATATCATGGGCCCCAATTCAGGAAAACAAACTGGAAATGGAGGGGCACTGGATCCTAATTCCCTTAGGTCTCACTTCAGATCTCAGCCTAAAAACCTTAAATGAGAGGGAACCATTTTTCCTTAGGACATACCTGTATTGGGCAGGACAGGGAGGGTTTATCAGTGGCTTGGTAGGACTCTTCCATCTATACGTTATAGGAGTCTATGAAACCACATTGTATCAGACAGTTGTTGGTATATTTTTATTTTCTTTTATTTTTTTATTTTGTTGAATGTATATGCTGCCATTCCCACAAAGGCTCAGGGTGGCTTAGACAACAATAAAAATAAAAACAACAATAATAAAATTATAATTAATTAACAATAAAAATCCCCTTAATTTGCCACCCAACCCTCCCCTACACCCCCATCCCCCACCCTATCCCATCCAACCCTATCCCTGCCTGCTGAACACCTGGCCAAATAGAAAGGTCTTACATTATTTCTGGAAGATGAACAGGCTCAGATCCCCAGGGGGACGAAGTTCCATAATCACAGAGCAGCCACCGAGAACACTTCCCTGTATGCCCTGGCTCTAAAAACATCTCTGAGGGATGGCACCTGCAAGAGGGCAGCCCTGCTGACTTCAGGGGCCACGAGGGGACATGAGGGAGGAGGTGGTCTTTCAGATACTGGGGACCCAAGCTGTTTAGAGCTTTATAGGTTAAAACCAGCACCTTGAATTGTGCCCGGAAAGCTATTGGCAGCCAGTGCAGTCTCTGGAGCACCACTGTAATGTGCTCCCAGTGACCTACCCCTGAGAGAAGGCAGGCCGCCACATTCTGCACCAACTGCGGCTTCTGAACAGTCTTCAAGGGCAGCTCCATGTAGAGAGCACTGCAGTAGTCTAGCCTTGAGGTTATGAAGGCATGGATGACGGAGGCCAGATCTGAATCTGACAACAATTGTCGCAGCTAGGGCTGAAACAGCAAGCCGCTGTGGTAGCTTTTTCTGATGGAAAAAGTTCTTCCATAATGAGTGGCATGGTGCGATAGAGACATTGATTTGCTACTTTCATTCCGCTACTTCTGCTGTTCCGCTACTTGAATTCCGCTACTTCCACCGGCTGCGAAAATAGCAGAACAATGTTTGTTCCGACAGTTTAGATCTTCTACAATTTCTGCCGGCACTGCAAAGTAGTGGAACAATGTTTGTTCCGACAGTTTCCGAGATTGTTCCAACAGTTTATGGATTAGCGGAATGCTGGCGGAATTAGCAGAATGCCAGCAGAAAAACTGCGGAAAGTTGCGGACAATTCCAAAATGGCAGAATGGAATAGCGGAGCAGAAAAAGGAGTTGCCACTTCAGTCCTAGTCACAGCCTCCTCGCCAGATATAATAATAGAAAAGCACTCCTGGCCACTGCCGTAACCTGACAATTCAGGCACAGTAGTGGATCCAAGAGCATCCCAAGGCTGCAAATGTGAGTGACCAAAGGAAGTTGAACCCCATCAATAACAGGGGTCCCCACATCTCCCAGGTCACATGGCTGGTCAAACATCATCACCTTGGTCTTGTCTGGATTCAGCCCAATTGGCTCCCCCACATCCAGTCCCCAACAGCAACCAGGCACCGGGTAAGCATCGAGACTGCAGGACCTGGGTCAGATGAAAAGGAGAGAGAGAGAGAGCTGGGTGTCATCAGCATATTGATAGCACTTCACTCCAAATCACCAAATAATCTCACCCAGGGGCCTTAGATACACATTGAACAGGAATGGAGACAAGATCGAGCCCTGCGGGACCCCAGAAGGGAGCTCCCAAGGGGACAATAAGCCATACCCATCACCACCCTCCGGGTTCTCCTAGCCAAGAATCACTCAAGAACAGTCTTGCACACCCCTTCCAGGTCATGCAGCTGTGTCAGCAACAACCCATGATCCACCGTATCAAAGGCCACCAACAGATCTAACAAAATCAACAGGGTACAATTTCCCCTGTCAGTTTCCAAACAGAGATACATTCAACCAAGGCACCAACAAGCACAGTCTCAGTGCCATATCCAGGATGAAAACCCAACTGACATGGGTCCAGGAATCCAATAGCATTGAGATGCTCCTAGAGCTGCAAGGCAACCACCTCTTCAATAATCTTCCCTAAAAAGTGAAGGTTAAGAGACAGGGTGATAGCTGGCAGGGGAGTCAACATCAAGGGATGGTTTCTTGAGCAGGGGTTGGAAAACCGCAATTTAAGGTCATCAAGCACCCTGCCCTCCCGAAGCAAGGCTTTGACAACCACGACCAGCAACATCCCCACTGTCTCCCGGCTGCCTTTCACCAACCAGGACAGATGGATCTAATTCACAACTGGTCACCTCAAGCACCCCCCCAAGCACATCCTCCATATCAGTGGGCAAGGTTAATCGAAGCTGATCCAAGTAAACTGGACAAGACCGGGCCTCCCCAACCCCAAACTCTAACCCTGCACCCAAAGTAGCAGCACCCAAGTTGAGCCAAATACAAGCACCTTTATCTACAAAGTAGGTGGCAAACATCACAGCGGGTGGGTGCAACTAAATTAGGTTCTGATCCTCAACGCACTGCATTCACACAAAATTGTGAATGTAGTCTTCAGTGGAGCTTTCACGGATGCAGCTCTTGGTTTTAAAGTTGCTTAACTGCTAAGTTAGTAAACTATAAGGGTTGATTGTGTAGGGACATTCCAGAGACTGGGACTTTGCTGAATAGCCTTGTGAGCCTTCCAGGAAGCAAAGGAATAATCAAGGGAAAATCAAAAGTGCATCGCCAAGAACTCTTCCCCAAAGACAGCACAATGGGAAAAGAATCCTTTGGTAAATCAGGCCTAGGAATGAAAAGGAGAAAACCCTGAACTAATGAACTCATTCTTTTGAACACTGAAGATGCACCTCATTACCAGAGAACTCCAGCAGCTTTGTCAAGTCTCTGATAATTAGCAAGCAGGTTGTGACAACCAACGAAGTAAAGTCAATAGCGAGTGATGCAGAATTGATTGTTCTGCACTTTCCCCGTTCATGTTTCTCCTTTGAGTCGCAGCTCCAAGCACGTCCCTGATAATTGCATCATGGTCATGGCCTGATCTGCTGATGAGACACTGAATGTCTTGGAGCGCTGTAGATACTAACTCTAGATCCGCCTGATTTAAGGTTGTAACAGTTGGGTCTTCTACCTGGCTGCCGCCCCCTTATTCAGACAGACCTCTCATTGACTCTTTTGCATATCTGAAAGATCACCTCCTCCTTTAGGTTTCATGCAATCCTTGAAGTCAGCCAGGAGTGTCCATTTGCAAGTTACATCAGTGTGTCAAGCGGTACAGCAAGGGTGCAAAGAGGGGCATTCACAGTGGCTGCCATGCAACTGTAGAAATCTCTTCCCTTGGAGGTTCATCCAGAGCCCAGGCCTGAGCATTTTTTGGAGTTTATATAAGACCTTTCTGTTTGGCCAGGTGTTTGGTTGGTAGGAATACAGTTGGGACGAGGGGAAGTTAGCAATTTTTATATGATTTATTTATATTTTTAATGTGCTGTTATTTATATGTTAGACACCCTGAGCCTATGGGAAAGGGCAGGATACAAATTTAAATAAATAAATAAATAAATAAATTCATTATTCTCAACTGGTAAACTGACAAATATCCATGGAAAACACTGCATAATAATTTCACCACAGATTTATTTGTGAACAGGTCTACTGCTATGGTAAATCTGAGGTGATAGAAGAGGTCACCCCACCTTACCCTATCATCCATGTTTCTTCCTGGATCACCATACATTACCATTTACTGTGTGTCAGATGTGTTCCCACAACACAAATGAATCTCTGGTGAATTACTGTGACGTGCTTTCTGTAATAAGCTTTACCACTTGAAAATGGTGGCATGTCAAAATACTCTTGGATTACATTTCCACTGATGTTACTGTCCTATACAGCTAGTTAGTCAAAGACTCTAGAGAGTCTCTCCAGAAAGCCATCAACACTGTAAAACCTCAAGGACTTCTCCTGACATGTAACAATTTTAGAGTAAGTCATTTGTATCCTAGTATGATTCAATAACATTCTTGGACCTCTAGCTGCCAGAGAGGACCAGTCTGTGTTGTAGGGGGGAAGTAAAAAAAGTGACAGAGTTTCCAGTCAGTGTTTCAAACCTAGTTTAGTTGGAATGTTGACTAGTGGCCAAAAAGAAAAGAGTTAACAGCTGACAGAAAATCATATGGTCCTGGTAGAAAGTAGAAAATTCTCTTATAGTTAAAATTTAATCTTTCATGAGAAATAAGCCCTCGCACATATGGAGCAGGGTGCTCCTGCTTTCTGGAATCCTTCTGACTAATAATGGTGCAGAAGAGTCTCTCTCCTTCTCTCAGATGTAAGCTGGGTGTTCCTACCAGCTAGCTTGGCACACACAAAATGCAGAGCTTGCATTTTTGAGCAGCCTCAGCCATGGGAGCTGTTATAATATTTACCCCTTCTCAAACTAGGGGCACTGTATGACATTAATTGGTAGGAGATTTACAACAGAAAAAAGGAAGTACTTTTTTATTTAACATACAATTAACCTGTGGAAGTTATTTCCAGAGAACGCTGTGAAGGCCAATGGCACTACCAAGTTCAAAAGGGGACTCGGATAATTTTTTGGAGGTCATTTCCATAAATGGCTACTAGTCGAGTTGGTCAGGATCTGGGGATGAATAGCTGGAAATGGATCACTCTATTATGACCTGTACTGTTCTTCTCTAAAAGCAACTGGTGCTGTCCATTGTCAGAGTCAGGATGCTGGGCTAGATGGACCATTTGTTTGACCCAGAATAGCATTTCTTACGTTCTTCCGTGCATTGTCTCTGAAGCATCTGGTGCTGGCCACTATTGGAGACAGGGTACTGGGCTTAATGGATCATCAGTCTTAAGTGTAACAGCTGAATCAGGGTTCACTCTATCCAGCTGACACCGCAGCAAGTTTATTAAGGTGGTCCAGAGCTTATACAGAACTGGCATATAAAGAAACAAAAGGTAAACAATGCAGTTTACTAACCTGACTTGTAATTTCCCTATCTACCTTTTTCTATACATTCCATCTGTATTTAAGTCCAGATACTTAGTCAGATCATGTCAGAGAAGGCCTTCGCAATGTCTCTAAAGAAGTCTCCCTGAAAGTTTTCATCATGGTTGTTTTGTTTTGAAAGGGCTTCCAAGTCTCTTTGTTTCGCTGTTGTAGAAAATTCAATTTGTCATCTCTGTGAGGTGGCCCAAACCTCCTTCCTGGCGACATCCTTCAGGTGATATCTTCTCTTCCACATAGAACTTAGTAGAGAACGTCACATTCACAACCCTATATTGTTCCTGTCCGTGTGTCTTCCCAGACATATGTATTGTTTTAATGGGTTTGTCTGCTTGTGTGATTCACATGTTGGTTTATCTTTCAATCCAGCTTCATAACTTCTGTCATAGCTATTATCAATATTATTTTCATGCTGCTGTGTATGAATTTTGATACAGATTGTACTGATGCCAAAGGGCCCTTAGGTGTGGCCCTTAGTGGGACTGTGGGGGCTTGGCAGTAAGGTGATTGTCTTTGTTTATTATTTTTGTTTGTTGTATGAGATTGGATTGATCCCCTCTAGTGGGGTGTGGAGGGGGTGGAGTAGGATAGGGTGGTTTTTTCCCCTGAAATTCAGGTCCTCGGTGTGAAGGAGGCCATGGATTCAGTGGGGTGCCACCCAGTGAGAGCAAGTAGCGGGGGGGGGGTCCCTTCTGCCTTGGAGGTGGAACAGCCTGCGGGCGGGGGCCGAGGCTGAGCGGATGGGGGGTGGACACAATAATTGGGGTCATGATGAGGTGGGGGAGATATGGCCCCAATGGGAATGCTTTTAAATCATTGAGGGGAATGAGATGTTTGGTGCCTGTTCCCCAAGCAGTTGCCCGGGTAGATGGGGAAGTGGTTTGGGACCAGAGAGCTCTCAGGCCAAAGCTTTTGCTGTTAAACGCAAGGTCAGTGGCTAATAAGTAATCAACGATCCATGACTTGATCTTGGATCAGGCTGCCGACCTTGTTTGTTTGATGGAAATCTGGCTGGACATGGAATCCGGGCCTATTTTGGCAGACCTTGTTCCTGCTGGGTACTCCGTGCAGCATCAGTCAAGGCTTGAGGGGCGAGGTGTAGCCATTGTTTTAGGGAGTCTTGGACTGTGAGGAGGTATCCAGTGCAGGTGATACCAGGGATCGAGGTCCTTCATTTTGCGATCAATTTGACAGAGGATAGATTAGGGATGCTGCTGGTATACCGTGCACCTTCCTGTCCAGCAGCGTCCCTCTCTGCTCTAGCTGAACTGGTATTGAGGGTGGTGTCATGGTCCCTGAAGGCCTTGGTCCTGGGGGACTTCAATATCCACACCGGTGCTGGTCTTGCAGGGGTGGAGCGTGAGTTCATGCCTGCCATGACAACCATGGGCCTGTCCTACATGGTCATCGGCCTGACACATAGCGGGGGGCATACTCTCGACCTGGTGTTCTGCACTGCCCTTGAGGTGGGGGATCCATTGGTGGGGGAGGTGTTAACAATGCCCTCGTCATGGACGGATCATTACCTCCTCCAAGTCAGACTCTCAGTGCATGTATGCCCCCGGAGAAGTGTAGAGCCTATTTGAATGATTCGCCCCTGGAGACTGATGGAGCCGGATCGGTTCCAGACGGCTCTGGGGGTATTGTCCTCTGATCTCAATGGCCATTCGGTCAAGTACCTTGTTCTGGCTTGGAACACCTTGCTGACGGGGGCCATCAACCAGATGGCTCTGAGGCATCCGCTTCCTTATTTTCAGCACCACAGGTTACCTTGGTTTACTGAGGGACTGCGGTGTTTGAAGTGGGAAGGACAGCAGTTAGAGTGATGGTGCAACCATTCTCAGGCTAAATCCAATAGGTTGCGGCATAGAGACAGTTTATGGGCCTATGCTGTGACCATGTGGGCAGAAAAGAAGGAATTCTTTGCTGCCCTCATAGCAGCCATTAACTCTATGGCTGTTAATACACGGACAGGGGTGGGTGTTTTGGCATGGTGGGTGGAGGTGGGGGGTGTGTCCGTTTACATGGACACACACCCACCTACACCCACAGAGCCTCCTCTGTTTTACCAAGGGCTCCATGGGTGGAGGCAGGTGTGTGATGGGTGGAGGTGGGTGTGCGCCGGGAGCGCGCACACACAAACATCCACCACCCTTGGTGTTTACACGGGTGCACACCCGGTGCACATCCATCCCCCCACCCACCACCGGTCGTGTACATGGACTACCCCCACCCCGCACACCCAACCGAACACCAAGCGGAGGGGGGGAGTGTCCGTATAAAAACAGCCTATAATAATCAGGCAAACTCCTTGGCCCATATACATCCACTGAAGGCTAAACTTACTTACAGCAGGGATAGAGTGAGCTCTTTGTCTGTCTAGCCAACGATAACTGGTAGTGAGTCTACTGTGAGCTTTGTCACATGGAATATCATTTCGAGTTGGATAAGAACGTTAGCAAAATAAAAACAATACATATGCAATATTTTAAATATAAACCATCTGCTTTAAAGGCTAAGTGAAGTATAGCTCATTAAGGCTCATCTTTTCAATTTAGTGCATGTGACATGGAGAACACTATCCAATCAATCAACACAGAGTGTTTTCCTAGCGGCACATAGAAAACAGGTGTATGGGAGAGAGCCCGCAGGCTTTGCAGCCACAGCTTCCAAAACACAGCTTTGCCATTCCACAGCAATTTTCCTACTGATTTTTTTCCTATTCCTACCTGCAGTAGAAAATAAACTGAAGCCATAAAGTGCATGGATATGCAGTGTGCAAATGTAACTTGCCACAGTTCTGTGCTCTACCCTACGGCTATGTACAAATTGCTGATTAAAAAATAATAATTAAACTCTCCCTACTGAATAGGACATGTTGTGTGCATACTGAACCTATGCACACATGTCCTAATTCTGCTCCCTCATCTCAGGAAATTGAATCAGACTCTCAAATCAGAGATGACTAGGCTTCATGCAGAAAGCCTAAACTCTACACTTAATTGAGAGGAAGCATAGTGCAACAGCAAGGGTGCTCAAGTGATTCTTGAGACTTTCATGACAGTCGTGTCTCGCCAGTGGCTTCCTGTGGGATATTGGGCAAGTTTCTTCCTCTTCTTAAGTATCTATTTCACCACCCATCTTTTGTTTTTGGACAGTCTGCTTGGGCAGTAAATTTCTGGGAAGGGGGCTCTGATCCTAATGGGACTTGAGCTAGCGGAGTGCTTTGACGACTCATCACACTACCTGTGTCTGTATAATGCTGCTTATCCATTCCTTAGATGCATTGGGCCCCAAATACCTGAAAGACCGTTTCCTCCCACATGTTCCATCGCGGCCTCTGAAGTCAATTGAAAGCATCCTCTTACAGGTACCATCTGCTCGCCAAGTTTCCACAACAAGGGCGGCAGAGAGGCATTCATGGTGGCCACCTCACAGTTATGGAACTCCCTCCTCTTGGAGGGTCATCTAAGTCCGAGCCTGCTCATCTTCTGGAGACAATGCAAGACTTTCTTGTTTGGCCAGGTGTTTGGTAGGACTGGTGTGTTGTGGGTATGGGGATTTTATCAGTTTTCATTTGGGTTTTTTAGTAACTGGGTTTATTGTGTGTATTTTTGTAGATGTTTGTATATTGTAACCCACTCTGAGCCTTAAGGGACTGGGCAGAATAAAAATGTATATAAATAAATAGTACAATAGGATCCTGATTTAGTACCAAGAAGCCCCATATAATGCAAATAAAGTCTACATTACTCTGATTTGGAGGGCTAAATTAGTATATTGTCCTGTGTCACTACCTAAAACAATCCCCCCAGCAGGGTGTCCTATCTAGGGGTGGGAAGTTCAGATCATCCGGTATCCGATACTGCCGGTATTTTGGTGTACCGGCAGTATCGGATTATTCTGGTATTTGGGGGGTACCGGATCTTTTTACATTGCGGCCATTGAAATGAATGGCCGCAATGTAAAAAAAGAAACGGGAAAAAAAAAACAACACTTTCCCTCCCCAGTCCAGGCTGTGCGGGTGGAAGGGGGGACACCCCCCACCCACCCTGTCCAGCCTGGATTTTTCTTTTTAAAAAATTTTTCCCTGAAGTCCCTGCTAGTGCGGGCTCCGGGCCGCCGGCGGCGACCCAGAGCCTGCACCAGCAGGTAAGTGTACTGGTACTAGGATGATCCCTGGGGTGGGGGGTGGTTTAACACCCCCCCACCCCAGGGATCACCCTACCTCCCCACCCAGGGATCGCCTACCTTTGGCGCTCTGGGCAGCGGTGGAGGCGGTGGTCCGGAGGCTTCAGCGCTGGCTGTGGCTGCCGGCTTCAGCACTTTCTAGGCCTTCCGGGGAAACCCGGAAGTTCCCTGGAAGGCCTAGAAAGCGCTGAAGCCAGCAGCCACAGCCAGCACTGAAGCTGCTCGTAGCGCCGTCGCCGCCACCCGGAGCACCAAAGGTAGGCGATCCCTGGGTGGGGAGGTAGGGTGATCCCTGGGGTGGGGGGGTGTTAAACCACCCCCCACCCCAGGGGTCACCCTAGTACCTGCTGGTGCGGGCTCCAGGTCGCCGGTGGCAGCCGGGAGCCCGCACTAGTAGGCTTAGGGTAAAAAAAAAATAAAAAAATTAAAATCCAGGGTGGGTGGGGGGTGCCCCCCTTCCACCCGCACAGCCTGGGAGGGGGAGGGGGGAGGTATTTTTTTCCCCATTGATTTCAATGGGGACAGTTTCCCATTGAAATAAATGCAATAAATCTGGCACCGATAATCCGGTTTTAATCCAGTAACCCGGTATTTTGCATACCGGTAACCAGTTTTTTGCCTGATGTCCCACCCCTAGTCCTATCCATCCCCCACCCCCTCACCCAGGGACACCACTAAGGATGGGACATACTGTCCCCAGGCCCATTTCCTATAATGCTATCAAATTACTTTTTTAAGATCCATTGATGCTTTAGTGTATGGGTTAAAGCCTCTTTAAATAAATTGTGATAATCCATTACTTCAGGTAAGTGCCTGTTGAAGAATTTGTGGGAGCACTTTTTCTTTGTCACACAGATACTTTCAATTATGAAAGATGGCTAAAAATAAAAGAAAATTACACTCTTCAGACAGCTTTGGAGGTGGAAACAGACAGGAGCATTGGGGGTGGGGGCTATGAGGGAGATCCAAGGAAGATGTAAAGAAAGGCTATTTATTTTTAACCAGGAAAAATGTCAAGAGGAAGCCTGAGCTGATTACCTGGAATCTGTCACTCTGTCTCGTAACACGCTGCCTCCGGGATTTGATACGTTCAGGGTATCACCTACTTTGCAAGATAAGGCCCACTGTCTTGCCACTGACCTCGCTAGGCCTTAAATTAAATCAGGTTCTCTGCTTTTACTAACAAAGGAAAATCTTTCAGCTTTGTTTTAAAAATGACGCATATCTCCTTTACAAATAACACTTATATTAATGAAATGCTGCATTACTTAGTATGTCCTGCTTATTGAGCCACTTTTTGACTCCCCTGCCTTTTGTCACAGTTTGTCATACTAGTACAGACACCCCTTCAAAAAAGCATGTCACACAAATTATCTGCCCCCTCCATTTTTCATATTTGAAAGGTATACGCCTATTGTGCATAAGGAACATCTTTTAAATTTGTCAAATATATAACATCTATTGAAAAAGAAGCGATTAGATACATTTCCCCCAACTTTTTAAAATGTCGTGTGAACGTGGGAGGCAACTATGACAAGGGTGTGGGAAAGAGAGATGCTCAGTATGTACGTGAGAATAGCTTTTCCTTCTCTCATACAGGAAAGAAAAAATCAGGACTGTCCAGAAGACAGCAACCCTAAAGATGGGGGAGTACAACAAGCAAGTGGGGAAGGCAACTTGGAGGTGATATGCACAGGAAGGAGAGAGGGGGAGTTGAGTAATATAGCTAAGGCAGCCGACAGCCATGTACTAAATGGTTCTGCTGGAGAAGTAGCTATGAATTTGATGTCATGTATAGCCAAACACCGGGCCCCTTGTCACAAATTGTCACCACTTTGCTAGTTTCCCCTGCTCTCCATTTCTTGATGCATGACATAGTTTATGGACAGCCCCTTAGCAGTTATTTTAAAGAGTGTATGTTTGAGAGGCAGAGACTGGTAATGTATGGGATTCAAAAGAAATTCAAAAGAAAATAAAGGGCTATAGGGAAGGACCCACTGTTCACTGCATTTTCCCTATTAGCAGCAATGGGGTAAATGCAGTGAACACAAGTCCCTGTTTATAGGGGAAGCTATTATGATGTAGTTGGCCCTGCTTCAATCTGTGATGGATTACAGCCATTGCTACGGAAATAGCCAAAGAAAGAATTAATTCCCCAGCAAGGGTCTCTGGCTCCTGGGGCTACACAGCTGTGGGCCCTGATTGACCGAAGACTGATGAGGATGGGGGTGTAACAGTGCAGATCAGGTGACCAGATAGAACCCGTGTTCATATAAACTTGAGCTGGGAGTCTAGTAGAGATGATCACCAAGGGAAGAAGGAAAAGAAGAAAATAGTGGAAAACTAGTGCTTGAAAATAAGCTCAAGTTAATGGGAGTGCTGAGCAAAAAAGCTTGAGAGAAAAACAGTGGGTGACTCTCCTGGTGATATGGAAAAACTGTTTTTCTTGGGTGATAAAAGCTGCTGGGTCTTGAAACAGCTGATAAGCCTAGTGCTTTTTCTATGGAAACTCTGAGGGTCAATCCTGGGGCAGCAGATGATGGGGCACCCTAGTTGCTTACAGGGTCCTAAACGGGATTTGAGTTCTGGATCTCCTGCATTAAAATACAGAGATAGGAACTAACTTCCCTGACAGGAAGCTGATTCATTAGTCTCTTGTGCAGAACAGTGATAAGGAGAAGCATTTACACCACATTTGGGTGTTAGAATAGTAGCTTTCCTCCCCAGGAGGCAGCCAAGTTCTCAGCACAGCCCACTGACTTTGGCCACTTTTACACGGATGCCACCCACCCACGAACACCCGCAAACACCCATCGGATGGGTGGGAGAGCATTCATGTAAAAGTTCACGAGCGGGTGGGGGCGCGTGCATGACCCACGCGCCAACACTCATGGAGCAGCCGTGAGGGAGCCGGAGCCCTCCGTGGGTGGAGATGGGTGGAAATGGGAGTTCAACAACCAAGCATCCATGTAAAAGCCAAAACACCCACATCCACGCAGAACGGACCGGCGGAGCCCCACTGCGCCGGCGCCACGGGCCACACATGTGCTGCCACGCAGACACGCTCACAGGGCGGGGGGCCCACACCGACGGCCCCCCCGGTTGATGACCCCCAGCCCAGCAACTCCCAAGGGCACAGCCCAAGGAGCAGCAGCGAAAGCGAGGTGAGCGCGAGGGAACCCACCCCCTGGGAGGGGAGGGCGGTGTCCCTGGCCCTGACCGCTGGGTCAGGGAACACAGGGCAGGGGGCAGCAGCATAACCCGGTCCCCCATCCCCGCAGGACAGCTCCCAGACAACAACACACTGCACCACCGGGACGATGGCCAAGGAGGACCTCCCAGACAGTCAGATGAGCAAAAGGGAACCCCGGGGGGGAGGGGGGCAGGCCCCCCGGGTGTGTGGAGGGGACCAGCAGGAGCCGTAGTAACCCCTAATGCACTACCCCCAACAGGACTCGACCACCACAATGGCTACGACATCCACAGGGCGGGCCCCATGCCACCAAGCCGGTCGGTCCCCCACACAGGGGTCCCAAAAGGGGGAGCTCTGGATAAGGCAGGAGGTCAGGGACTTTATACTTGTGTGGGGGTCCAAAAGGATCCAGCACGACCTGGTGCGCAGCTACAAGACCAGACAGGTCTATGAAGCCATCACCCAGGAGATGCAGTGGNGTGTCCCGGCACAGGGCAGAGGGGCCACACCAAAGGGCCTCCCAGACAGCCAGGTGAGCAAAAGGGAACCCCAGGGGGAGAGGGGGGAAGGCCCACGGGTGGGTGGGTGGGGAACCAGCAGGAGTTGTAGTAACCCCTATCGCACTACCCCAACAAGACAGCAACCACATCCACAGGGTGGGCCCCATGCAGCCAACCTGGTCAGCCCCCCACATGCGGGTCCCAAAAGGGGGAGCCCTGGTCCCGCCAGGAGGTCAGGGACTTCATACATGTGTGGGGGTCCGAAAGGGTCCAGCACGACCTGGTGCAAACCTACAAGACCAGACACGTCTATGAAGCCATCATCCAGGAGATGCAGCGGCAGGGGTACAATAGGGATGTATCCCAGTGCATTTATTTTATTTTTATTTTATTTCATGGCATTTTTATGCCACCCCTTCATGCCCACGGCATCTCAGGGCAGCTAACAACATGATAAAACAATAAAATACATTAAAATCAACATCACTTTAAAAAAAAATTTAAAAACCCAACCCTAACCCGACCCTCCAATTCCCCAAATTCCCCACCCCACCAATCTCCCCAATTTTAGGGGCATGTGAACCTGCCCAGTGCCTCAGTACATGCCTGGGCAGGTGCCGTGATACCATGGGTGGACAGTCCTGGGGGAGGGGACTTCAGGGAGCGTCCTACGGCACATGCCTTGCTTGTGTGGGGAGGAGGGGGCTCCCCAGACCCCTATGGGGCACCCAAGTGGCAGTGCACCAACAAGGGACAGCGGTGAGTGCACATGGTGATCCCTTAACCCATTCGTGTTCCTCCAAGCAGGGACCAACAGTGGAGGCCGGTGTGGAGCGGCCAGTGGATGACAGGGAGGCTGGACCATCAGCCCAGAGAGCCCTGCGGTAGCTGCGGCCAGGGCACGCTGTCCAGTGAGCCCCAGTGGTGCGGCCAAGAGGGGGAGAGGCCTCCCAAGACGTTGACCCCTGCCGCAGTCCATTGTACATGTCCCCCCGATAAAACTGTTGTACCTATTCCTTGCTGTTGCTTCCTCTGTCCAGGGATGTGGAGGTTGGGCTGTGGGGCATGCAGGGGGGAACCGGCAGGTCGGGTACTCCGTGAACTCCCTGGCCTGCTGGCGGGGCCAGAGCCTACACCAGCGATGCCTCATGCAGTTGAGGTGTCAGGATCCGGTGTGCACTGGACCTGCTCACGCGACCCGGCTTGTGTTGGCCGGCGGACATGTGCGGGGCCAGCACAACCCGCGGCCGACAATGATGGGAGGGCCGCTCCCCACCGGGCAACCCATGGGACCCGGTCACTGGACCCAGTATGCCACACATGGAATGGAGGACCGGCTTCAGGTAATGGGTAGGGCCCAGCGATTTGGATGGGGGTCCCAGGCCTACAGACATAGGTATGGGTCTGGCGCTGGGTGGCGGTCAGCTACCTGGGTAGCAATGGAGTGGCAGATGCCATGCCTGTTCCCCTCAGAGCTGCATGGGGCTGCCCCTCCTTGGGCACGTTGGTATGGGGGCACTGGCCCAGCCCAGGGCATCGGTGCAGGTATGCCGCGGAGCCCAGCAGGGCACAGTGTCGGACAGACGTCCGCCTCACCCATCGCACAAGCGCTGCTCTCCTGAGATTTGCTGCCCTCCGCTTCCGTGCCCCCAGGAGGGCGGACCACCGACTCTGCAGGCAGAGCAGGGTAATCTTCCAGAACAGCATGCGGCCTGTGCCCAGGAGGTGCAGCAGCATGGCCCTGGGCAGTGGGTCCTCACCCCCCGGCAGTATGGTACTGCTACTTCCCACTCCCTGCCACACACCACTGGCACATGCCGTGAGCACGGTGTGCTCCGCTGTTCGGCCTGTGCCCACAGCCCACTCTCCCCTGCTGTTGGGGGAGCTCCTCCATGCGAACCCAGTCCAGGATCACCATTCTCTGTGTGATGCACGGTCCCATGCTATAGCCCCTCTGCCCCACGCCTGACTGGCCGCAGCGTGTCCCTTATGTACTGTGTAGTCCGGTGGGGTCCGGGCAGCAGTTGGTTCAGTGCAGGGGTTGTGCTGGGGGGGCAAGCAGGTGCCAGTTCTGGCTGAGCATCCCCATGAGCAGGCCGGCCGCATGCCCACTGGGGGGGATGGGAGCACGCGCATCCCTGAGTACCCCTGCCTCCGCAACCACATCGGTGTCCCCCCAGCCTGGGTCCACCTTTGCAAGCTGCAGAAGTGCCCGCTGTGGATGCAGTGCCTGGCTCTGTTCCATGCCCTGGCACAGTGCCTGGCCGTGGCCCCCTTTCTTATCTCAGAAGCTGTGCAGCCTCCCTGCTGTCTTGCGTGGGTTGCGGCACCCTGTCCACAGCAGGCCTGCCTATCTCTGGCATGCAAGGCTGTCTGTGGGCAAGGGTATCCGCTCAGTGTGTGCTTGTCCCAGTTGCGGTATCCCTCCGTCTCCTGCCTGTTGCTTCCCCGGAGCGGGCCCCACTTCTGCCATGGCCGGCCCTTCTGCAGAGCCCTCAACCGGGGATGTCAGGGAGGGGTGGTCTCCATGTGCAAACATGCTGTTGGGGGCCCTCTGGCTGAGCACCGACGTGCAGCTGTTGGTGGGCGACCCCCAGTCGGCGGGGGATGGCTTCCGGCTCCTCTCATGGTACATGTGGATGATGGGTCACCAGGTCGGGGCCCCGGCGTGCTGGGTCCATTCCATCAAGCTTGCTTTCATCCTCCCCTGTGCCAGCCTCCTTGGGGGCACCTGCCCGCCGTTGTGGTGCGGTGGACTGCTGTGGAAGTCACGGCGGCACGCCTGCTGATGGAGCTACCCAGGTACGGACTCGCCTTGCTGTCTGGGGGGGCCCCTGTTGCTGCACAGTACACCGACAGCCTCCTGAATGCGTGCGGCATCCCGCGCGCACCCTCGGACGTGGAGGCCCTCCTGTGGGACCTGGGCTTGCTGTCCCCCGAGGTTGGTGGGACCCCACCGCTGTGGAGCTCGCTGCCCTTCAATCAGTGAGGGACCTTCCAGCTGTAAGGACTGCAGCCACAGGTGCAGATCCCCTCCTTCCACGCTACCTGGTGGATGCTCATATGTGCACCCAAGGCTTCCAAAGGGGCCTGGTCACCTGGGAGGGTCTTGCACCAGGGTTGCTGCCCTGGGAGTGCTCACCGAACTGTCCATGAGCAGCCCCTCACCGCCACCTGCTCGCTGCCACCCTGGTGCCCGGGATGGTGCATAGACCCCCCACCCCCGTGCCTCTGAGCGGGCTGTGCGCTGCCTTCTGCTTTGCTGCTGGCTGCCGCCTGGAGTTCTTGGACCCCATTGCCCCCTCTGTGTGACCACTGCCCCTTCCCGCTGGGGCTGCCCAGGTGCCCTGACCCGCCCTGTGTGGGCACTCCTGTGCCCTCCTGTTGTGCCTCTCGTGCCCGGTCGCAGGTGCCCCGGTGCCCCCCTGCTCTGCCTCTCTGTGCTTGGGGGCCTGCTTTTCTCGGCACCAATAAAGGAATGCTGTTCTGTGATGTCCTGTCCTGCCTTGATTCTGTTGCTGCTGTGGCAGCTGGGTGCCCCTTCCCCTTTGGTGGTCTTCCTGCCCCCATCTGTGTGGTTGTGTGCAGGGGGTGTGCTTGGTGTATACTGCAGGGCTCTGGCCTGTGGGGTGGGCACCAGCTGTGAGGTGTGCATTCCCCTGGCTGCCTCCCTGCTGGGTGCTGCTGCCTGGGGTTGCTCCTGGGATGGTATAGGGGGTGGTTGGTCATACAGGCACCCCCTGGCCTCACCTGTGCATTGGTGTGGCCATGGCCCTCCACTCCACTCCCCGCTGCTGTCTCCCCCTGTTGGTGCGGGCCATCTGTGGTGGTGGCGATGGACGGGCGGCGGCAGCATGGGCGCTGGGCGACTGAGTGTGAGTAGCGGTTGTGCTGTCCCCAGGCTTTGGCTTCTGTGATCCCCCTTGGTGCAGGGGTCCGAGTTGTCTGCTGGGTGGTGGCACCCTGTGTGTGGGAGGTGTGCCCCTGGTGGTGTCGCTGCCCCCCCCCCGGAGCCCATTGATGCGGGTATTCCCCATTGCCCTGTCCCTTCTCTCCTGAAGCTACTGTTGTCATGCTGCCGGCGATCCTGCACCTGGGGCTATGGTCCTGCAGCTGGAGCAGGCGGCCTGGGACATGCGGGCAGTGGGGCGGCTGTTCGACGGCATCCGTGAGTGTGCTGCTGCATTGCTGGACCCTGTGCCTGTGTCCCTCCATGGGGGGTTCTGTTCCTTGGTGCCCACGGCCCACTCTGGTGGCTGTCCCCTCTCCCTCTGTCCCCTTCAGTGCAAGCCATGATCGCGGAGTGGACCTGGGAGCAGGGGGAATTGGTGGAGCTCCTCCTGCTCGTCCTGGAGCGGCTGCACCAGCTGAAACGCACCCAGGCCGAGCGCTGGCACTGGGTGCAGGGTCACTGGCCATATTGAGCTGGGTTCTGTCCCGGGCCTGCCTCTGCTGGTGCTGTTCCCCCCCTTCTGTTGCCCCGTCCCCCTCCCTGCCCTGTCATTTGTTGCTGCACCCTGTTGCTGTTTCCCCTTCTTTTATTAAAGGCTTTTGTGTTTCTTTCCTGGTGTCTCGGTGTTGTGCTTTGCCGTGACCTCTCCCCTTGTGCGGGTGCGTTCTGGGGGTGTGGGGGTGTTGCCTGTGTTGTGCGGGTGCCTTCCCCCTCCTTGCCCCCCCCGTGGGCTGTGTGCCCGTCCCTGTGTGCTTCTGTTGCCTGCAGCGTGTGTGCGGCTCTGCTGTGGGGGTGTGTTGGGGAGGGGGGGCGGGCCTGGCACCGGGCAGTCTGGGCTCTGTGCCAGGGCTGTGTGGAGCCGGCTCCTTTGTAGTGGCTGTCATCCCCCTGTCTCCCTCCCGCCCCGCTCGCGTGGGTCCTGGTGACTGGGGGGGCAGGGCCACATTACACAGCTTCGTTTGCCCTCAGTCGGCCATGTTGTGTTATCGCTGTGCCAGGAGGGGCTTCCCCGCCATTCCCGTTCCTGGCTGTCCGTGTACTTGCACGGGTTTTTGCCAGGTGTTTCCTGGGATGGGTGTTTGGGCGCTGGGTGTTTGCGGGCACCTCCCCTTTCCTTCCCACAACCCCCCGTGGCGCTGTCCGTGTAAATGTCTCCCTGCTCGGCGCCACCGGGTGTTCGCTGGGTGTGCTCACCCACCCATCCACACCCATCTCCACCCATCGGTGCTGCTGTGCAGTCCATGTAAAAAGGGCCTTTGGTGCAGATCCATTACACCAGCTGGGAACTTGGGTACTTGCTGCTGCTAGGAATCATTTTTCCCAGAGGCACAGCCAAAACTTGCTAAAGGGGAAGCCACATGCCCTGACCTCCAGACAGGGCCAGCCCTAGGCATGTGCAGTCACACATGGCCCCACGGTAGCCTGGGTCCCACTCCTGCGGGTAGCAGCCCTGGGCCCTAATTTAAATTATGCACATTAGGTCCCACACCAACACTTTCCACATGGCCCTACAAGTCCTGGGGCCAGGTCTGGCACTGCACCCCCTCTTCCTAAACACAGGCCGGGACTGGGACTGTCCCCTCCCCCTGGCTGTATTCCTCCCACCCCATACTACAGTTCCACAGTAAAAGCAAAGTGAGAGTGGTATGTATCAGAATTCCCTCCACTCCCCTCCCACAATGTCCTATTGCTTTGCTTTCCTCTCCTCCCTCCTCCTGCATGCCCCTGAGTGCTCCCTTGTGCCTAATGGTGAAGTGTAGAGAAGAGAAAGGGAGGATGGAATGGTGATGCACTGCTGCCTTCTGCCCAATAAGGATGACGTTTCCCAGCTATTGGAAGAAAGGTGGGAGTGCTCATTCCCCAGAGTGTCTGTGGCCTTGTAAGAAGGTGTTTAACTCCTGGGTTCCCCACTCTGGTTGCACCCCTGAATTTCTCTACTAGTAATGCACAGCTACCGTTGGGGTGGCGTATACTACCTAGTACCTACTTGTTACAGTGCACAGTTATTTGATAACACCATAACATACCAATGGGTGTCTTTAGATAGACACCTGCGTCTCTCCTGCCCCGCCTCACCCCCAGGTGGCCCATCTGTTCAAAGGTGGGCAACCTTGGGGTGAGGCAGAGCAGGAGTCCTCCCAGTACTGGCTGAGGGTGGAACAGCAGTCCGTCTACTTGAAGAGAGGCCACTGCAGGTCTGCTTCTGTTCGGGAGTTGCCCTGGCAACAGCCATAGAGCTGTGGGCAGCAGCCTAGAGTGGCTGGCAATCCGCCCACAGCTCTATGTGGGAGGGGGTGCCACACAGGCCAACTGTGGTGGCAGCAGCCTCTGTTTAAATCTGCTCCTGCCCAGAGTGGCCAACCCCAGGTCTGTCTAAAATCACCCCGAGTTGTGACAAGGAATACCTAATCAGATTTTAAATTTTTTTTAAAAAAATCCCCCGCCCCAAGTTATTTTCCTAGTCAGTATAATATTGCTCCGTTTAGAATAGGACTCTTGTTTCCTGACATGCCCATTTGGAAAGTAGAATGGTGCAGATGTTTTAGACATGGTCAGTTTTAGGTTGTACCCTGGGAGTATAGCACAGGAGGCATCTTACACCTTGGGTATCATGCACCCCATTTAATAAGTATTTCTCTCCTGTATTTATATAAGCAGAGTCTCCTGTATTTGTGTAAGGAAAGCCATGCAGTTAAGGTAGTTCTGCTGCTATGGGGTTATCCCCAGTTAGATACCATGAATCCACACATGGAAAACTACCCAATTCCTCCTTATGTTTTTAAAGGGTAGAACACTGCTTCTGAAATTCCTTCTGCACACCCATGGTTCTTTAGCAAACTCATGAGACTTGACCTCCTTACTAAGTATGATGCTATGTTCAGACTATATTGATGGTTAGTATCTGAAATGAGATGACTGATAAGTTGCCCACATCTTCCTCACCCCCTCCCTTCATACCTTAAAATCCCTCCTCAAGACCCACCTCTTACGCTCTGCCCTCCCCTACTCCTCGCTCCCCTCACTTAACTCCTGCGGATACCCTCCATCCAGTACAATCTGTTACCTAAGGTCTATGTACTCATATCCTCACCACATGGACCAACCAGCCATCATTCCCGATGTAACCAAGTCAAACGTGTGCACCTGGGACCTCGCATCCTCGTGAATGTTACACTCCTTGTCTCTCCCTCTGTTCCCCTTCCTTCGTCTCCCCCCCACCCCCGTCTTTCCCCCCGTCTTTCAGATTGTAAGCCCTAGGGCAGGGACCGTGTCTATTCAATTACTTTGTAAAGCGCCAGGTACACTGCTGGTGCTATGTAAATGTTTGCTAATAATATATAATAATAAGAAAATAATAAGAAAATAATAATAATAATAATAATATAATAATCATAAATAATTAATATTTAATAATTAATAAGTTAAATTTACCAGTTGTGTTGATTAGCATGTCAGTGCTTCTGTTGATGATATCTCTGAAATTCTCTTTAGAATTCAGTGAGGTCTTTCTAATCGATAGAGCTAGCACCAAGTCACAAAGAAGTCGTTACTTTTATGTAGTGATTTTTCTTAAGATGCAACACACTACATAGTTGTGCAGGACTATAAAGTAAATATAGTGCACCCTGAGTCACTAAGCATATAGATAAACTGATGTATTTTGTATTTGCTTTCTTAAATATAAAACAGTTCTGAGAATTAAGGCTCTGATTCAGCAAACTTCTTAGGCATGTACAATTCCACCGAACTGAGGTCGGCCTTAAGTGTTTAATGATTATTTCGACTACTGCATGTCAGTGGGATCATGTCAAAGCAACCAAAAATTAATAAAGAAAATGCAGCTACTCAACACATTGGAAGATCAAATGTGTCCACCACCACCATCACCCTCATCTGTCCTAATGCCTTGAGCTTCCAGAAATGTCTTCACCCCTCCCCCCATATCTGGAACTCCCTTCCTGAATGCATTCAATCTGTTCCCTCTGTGTCAACCTTCAAATCTGTCCTAAAAACCTACCTCTTCCATCAGGTTCTCCCTAGCTACTTGTCCCTCCCACCCAGACTGCTCACTGACATTGTCTTTTCACTTAGCATCCCTTCACTGTAGCCAGAGCCAGACTTACCACAGGGAAACCTTGGGCAACTGCCCAGGTCCTGCTCTTTTCAGGGCACCCACAGTGGCCGCCATGATTTTCACCAGGGCAGGGTGTGAGGGCTCTAGTTTCTCCCATCAGGGTCCCAAACACAACTTCTTTTAGGGCTTTGCTGAGAGTGTCCCCAAGGGAGCGGGGTTACCAGGGCCCCCACATTTTATCTTTGCTCTGGCCCCCACAAATTCTAAGGCCAGCTGTGTCTATAACTAAGCTAATAGAGCAAGAGTCCGTGACGGGTTTACCCTCATCATAAGGTACAGAATTTCCAACCATTGACACAGATGGGCTTTTGTACATATATACCAGAAATGTAAGTCTTATTAGGCAATTTGTGAGCATTTAGGCTATAGGGCACCCCAAAATACCCCAAAAGGACCTTCAACTTACATCATAAGGTGCATGGTTGAAACTTGTGCCATTTTGATCAGAAATGTGTCCTGGTTCATAAAATATAAAATCTGACAGCGTTATTGTGGGCCAAACCCAAATCAGACCCTCTCAAAGTGCCCCCACCCCAAATACTGTCCATTTACATCACTGGGTTCATGCCAAAAAAACAATGCTAATTTGTGTGGAAATCTGGCCTAATAAAATATTAATTCTGCCAGTGGTGGTTTTTTTTTGTGGGGGGCAGATGGCTTCCCCTCATTCTGACATCCTTTTAAGGGGGGGTCTTCCCCAATCAGGCTCTTTGTGCATCTTATAAGGTATATGATTGGAAACCTATGCATTTTGTGTCAAAACATTTTCTGTCACCTAAGGACTAACAAGATTTTTAAATGGATGATACCAAAATCAGATGCTCTCTAAGTGTCCACCAACCCACTCCAATATCATGAGTTTACACCATAAGGTTTACAGCTGAAACCAATGGTACTGTTTATTGCAATATGCCCTGACACATTATGTGCAGACAATCTGACATGATTTGGGGGACCAAATTTGAAAGGCATGTGTAGGGAATATCCCACACAGCACTGGACATCTTCAGTTAATCTATCACACACAGAGAGCTTCCTTCCTCTTATATTAACTTTTCGTCAGTTTTATTCAAAATATATGAAGACAATTCAGTCAAGCAAACAGATTTAGTGAACAACTTTTACTCATTACTTGTGGTCAACCATTTCAAAAGCCACTTACAGATCTAACAGTGTAATGAACAGATGATGTATGACATTAGTAAGTTAAATACATTCTATTGAGCAGCCAAAACAGACCCTCAGGTTCTTATGTAACCTAGGAAAACCTGTTTAATCCGGAAACTGGTTTGCATATATCTTGGTATGTTCTGATGGAGTCTGAAATTACTGGTTTATTATTTATTACATTTTATCCCACCTTTCTTCTAAGGAGCTCAGGGTGGCATACATACATGGTCCCCATTTTTATCCTCTCAACAACCCTATGAGGTAGGTTAGACTGAGACATTGTGAATGGACCATGATCACTCAGTGAACTTTATGACTTAGCAAGGATTTGAAACAAGATTTCCCAAGCACTAGTCCAACATCTAAACACTATACCACACTGGCCCTCTAATAGGTTTAGATATCAGTGATATCTAAGCTAATGAGGTGGTAAACCTGTGTTTGGTCAGTACTAATTCAGAAGACTTCCAGCTGATCTACTAGTTCTTAACATGCATGGAATATTCTGTATTGAAGGACAATTCCATACTGAGAGTCCCCACCTGCTGATTTGGGTTTGGCCCACAATAACGCTGTCAGATTTTATATTTTATGTATCAGGACACATTTCTGAACAAAATGGCACAAGTTTCAACCATGCACCCTATGACGTACGCTGAAGGTCCTTTCGGGGTGCCCTATTGCCTAAATGCCCACAAGTTGCCTAATAAGACTTACATTTCTGGTATATATGTACAAAAGCCCATCTGCGTCAATGGTTGGAAATTCTGTACCTTATGATGAGGGTAAACCCGTCACGGGCTGTTGGACTATAAGCACATGCACCTGCAACTTCATGAATGTATACAGGGGCAGACTGACAATTGACCCTACCAGCAGATTTCCAAAAGGGCCAATGTCCCCAGTGACATCATGGGGCTGGTCCTGGCAGGCAGGGATCAAGCTGTTTTTTTGCAGGGGCCAGGTTTGGCCCAGGTCCACTCACTACTGACTGGGTCCAGGCCTGTTCACCACCTGACTGGTCCAGCTGGGTCCCCCCAGTGGCCAGCCCCTCCCCACAGTTCCCCCCTCCCAATAGGAACTTGTGCATATGCATTACACAAGTTTCTGTGGCGGGAAGGAATTGGTGTGTGTGGCAGAGCAGGCAGCAGGACCAGTGAGCGGTGGCAGCTCAGCCAGGCGGTGGAGGCTGGAGGAGAGAAAGCAAAGCAAGTGGCTGTGGCTTAGCCTCAGAGACTAAGGTCTGGGTCTTCAACCCAGTCTGGGACCTGACAGGGAGAAGGCGGCAGAGCAGTGGCGGTCCAGAATCGAGTTGGAGTGGAGGACCAGGACTCAGAGGTAGACACACAGACTGGGTGGACCAGCTTGGGGGAGCGGGGGAACAGGACCTCAGCTCAGGCCTTGCTATGGCCAGGCTGGAGGGACGTGGAGTGGGGCAGCTGGCCTTGGGCCTTCTTAGGGGCCGGGGGGATGGGGCGCTTTCTCACAGGCCAGGGGTGGGGGTGGTGGCGGTGGCCTGCCTTGGGCCTTCTCATGGATAGCAAACTATCTGGCAAATTATGTGCTTGTTTGAGGTGGTAAACTGAACATGGTGGATAGAAGCATTGCAATTAGCTTAAAGTGCAAACACCAAAGGTTTTGGATTTGCCAAGTATTTTTATTATAAAAATTCATCATATTTTTAATCTATGGTAAAGCTTAATGGTAGATTGTCTCTATGCATATGTTACAGGCCATGTATCACTTCCCGTTGGCTGTTGAGTTTTGTATTTTTCATGTAAATTCTCCTAATCTTTCTGATTAGTTTTTTGGATTTATGTCATTTTGTTGTAGCGTAGTTGGAAACAGGTGTTAATATTGCCAACTAAATAGCAACGAAAGTTGCTAAGCTCCCGCATTGCCATTTTACAGTATGAATTAATTTATCTTCCAAAGTATTTGGCCCAGTTCCGTCTCTTTCATCATAGCCTGCAGGTTATTGCAAGCACAAAGGCCACATGCTGGCTAATGGCTATTCTACCCTGCCTTGCCTGGCTGGCTGTAGCATCTGGCTTTTAACCTGCAACAGAAATGTGCAGCATCCAGCATGGTTAGGTTCTTGGGGAAAATGCAATGCTGCATTTATGGTGTGCATTTTAGAACTTCACATAATATTGTTGGATGCATCTGCATTTTCCATGTGTTTGGTTGTGGTCTTCTTTGTTGAAGAAACTTAAATTTATTAATATGGTTTGCTTTGCTTGCTTTATGTTTGCAGGCAGTGGCACTGCTCCCTCCCTCCCCCGCTCCCCCCCCCCCGACATGCAAAGTCAATTTTGTGGGCCCAACTGGAACTGGGCATGGCTCTTCTTTAAAATGGTCCCCTTGCTGTTTTTCACCCTAATTGTCTTCTTTCTGTTTTAAAGTGTCTGCCTCTGACTCACTGTCTGCGGTCACGGTGATGACCCATGAAGGGGAGTACTGGGACCATGAGGCTAGACTGCCTGTGCTCGCCATGCTGCTGGCACTCTCCCTGTGCCCTCCTCTGTAGCTGCTAGTGCTACTGATGCTGCTGCTCCTACTCCTCTTCCTACTGACATTGCCCAGGGATCGGGCCCTCCCTCTAGCAGCTGGTGTGGGGTCCACCACCTCTGGACTGCTGGGGATCGCCTCTACAGTGGGGTACATTGGTGGCCCTGGAGGAACATCGGAAGCAGCACCAGCACCTGCTCCAGCACCACCACCAGCAGAGACAGATGCAGCCTCAAGTCCTGCAGGCCTTCCAGTGCCCTGCGTAGCAGTGGAGGAGGGTACTGCCAGGAGGTGACGCGGAGCTGCTGAAGCCTCTTGCCCTAAAGCAGGCCTGATGAGTTTCGGGGGTGGTGATGTGCTCTGCCTCTGGCTACTGCTGCTGTCTTCTGCCACTTCCCTGGTATGGCCCCTACCACCTCTGGCAAGTGCCCCATTGCCTCCTCTACAGGCAGCAAACCGGCCTCTCCTTCCCTTCTCCATTTCTACCTCCAAAATAATGTTTATATATATTTATTTAATTTTATTATTTAAATGTTTATCTAATATTATATATATATATATATATATATCTACACTAAATCTAACTGCTATTAACTATTCTAAATGCTATGAACTAAATAGATTATCTAATAAGTACAAAGGCCTATTCCTACAAACACTAAAACTAAATCACTAATGCTATCTCTATCACTAAGCTAACTCCTACAACTAACTAATTTTCTCTCTCTCTCTCTCTCTCTCTCTCTATCTATCTATCTATCTATATATATATATATATATATGTGGGATGGGGGAATCACAAACAACACAAGGAGGGGTACAAAACTGAAATGAAACCTAAATCAATCTAATAATAATCCTACTCTAAATGAATAAGGGAAGGGAATCAGGGATCAAATAAGTGGGAGAGGAAAAGGATTCAATGGAGGGGGGAGGGAGGAAGGAAGATTGAACACAGGGAACACAGGGAGGGGTAAAAACAAAAAANATGGATTAAGAATAGGAAGGAACAAAAACTGCTGGGAGAGAGGGAGCCTTCTGAAATGCCTGCTGTTCAGGAACAATGACTAGCTCAGAAGGTGTTGGGAAGGGGGGAGGTAATAATTTTTGTTTCTTGCTGCGCCCACCTCACTGCAAGCCCCATTGGCTCCATGCAGCCTAGCCTGTGGCCAATCACAGACTGCGAAGCCAGTGGTCTGAGGCGAAAAGGGATGGTGATTGGTCAGGCTGGCTGCTACTCCAAGCCTCTTCCCCCCTGGTGCCTGGAAGTCTGCTCCTCAGCTGACTCCCCCTCCCTGCCACGTTTGGCCTTCCAGTGACACCACATTTTAGCCACCCGAACTCACCCAAATGCAATCCAAACTGACCAAACTGTTCGGTCATTTCGGCATTCAGAATTGAGGTCGGTTCGGGTTCAGGTTCGGTTGTCCGAACAGGCCGAGTTCGGGCCGAACTCCGAACTTCCGAGCCGCGTTCACCCATCCCTACCCCAAATGGTCTGGGCCACACATATGAAAGATTGCCTGTCTTTCCATGTCCCATCGTGACCCCTGTGATCAGCCAGGTGCACCTCCCTGTGAGCACCATCTGTTAGCCTTGTTCATACAACAAGGGCTCGCAGGGGGGCATTCTCCGTTGCTGCCCAGTGCCCCCAGTGCTTTGGAACTCCCTTCCTCCAGAAGTTTTTTTTAGTCCAAGCATCTTCCAAAGGTGGTGTAAGTCTTTTGTTTGAAAAGGCTTTTGGTGGGCAATAAATAAATTAATGCAACTTAAATTGTATTCACCTCTTTTGCAGTCACATCAAATTGCTGGGTCTTGTTCATTTTGTGAGCAACCCCAATCCCTAGATTCTTTTCACATGTGCTGCTGCGAAGTCAGATATTCCCCCTCTTGTGCATTTGATTTTTCTTCCCCAAATACAGAACATACATTTGTCTTGGGCAAATGTTTCAGACCGGATTCTGAACCTATCAAGATATTTTTTTAAATTCCAATCCTATCCCTGCCCCTGTGTTGCACCCAGCACCCCACCCTCCCATGACAGGCAGCCATGGCAGCCAATGATGGTCAGCTATGACAGCTGGCCATGGTGGACCTGATTCAGACCATGTCTTCTGGGCCACAGCAGACGTGATTACCCACTTTGGCCCAATAGGGTGGACCTTATCCGGGCTGAGACCTGGACATAATCCACGGGTGAAAGCTCAGGCTAGCTGAAGACACAGCCTGGGGCAATCCTGGACCAGCATCTGGAGGTGCCTGCACACACATGGTCCTGAGAAAAGTGGGTCAAAGTGGACCACAGCAGCCTAACCTCATCACGTCTGTTTTCATCCATAGATTATAACTTGTAAATGACAAAAGCCATGAAGGAATTCCCTTTATGATATATTCTGTTGGTTTGAATCATAACAGGACTGTTTTTTTTATTAATTGTAACCCAAGTGTTGTCAAGTAATGACTGTTACCAGAGATATAGTGATTCTTAATCTTCTGTATTAGATTCCGAATGTGTAGCACAACAGACAACCTAACTGGCTAATAGGAAACCACAAGGGTAATTTGTTGCACAGGTATTTCCCTGCTAATGTACTCATGACGCACAGCATTTTTGTCTGTTATGCATCTCTCCTAGCTTAGCTGCTTTGGGCCAAATCCCTGCCCCATAGCTATTGCCCAATATAAGGAGGGTTTTGTTGGGACCTCTATAATGACTGCAAAAAGATGGCCTTGAATGAATAGTGAGTGTAAAGTAAAGAAGTCAGAGCTACATGCAAGGTGCAGGTATGCCCACCCAGAACTCCCTGTAGAAATTGGGGCATTCACTCCTTCTCCTGCCATCTCAAAGGTGAAGCTTGGGGTAGTAGCATAGATGAAGCTGCCAACTTGCCACCCATCCAGTTTTCAACTGGACAGTCTGGGAATTGAGGCTCTTTCTCTGGTGTCCGGGTTGACACGTGACCCAGACACCAAATGTTTAGAAACTGGAGTGTGGGGGAAATGTGCGGGTTCTCTTGTAGAAAGCACATGGGGATGTGAAGGGGGGGGGGGGGGGGGTATCTACTGTACAGGGTGGTAGAGGGAGTCTATTGTATGGGGCACTAGGAGAATGCAGGAGGTGTTGTATGGAACACTAGATGGCTACATAAGGAATGGGCTGTAGGGAGCAGGGCAATACAGGGTGGTAGAGGCTTGTGGTGAGGGGTAGCCTTAGAAATAAGGAAACTCTCTTAAAATACATCCTGTCTGGTAACCAGTAACTAGGAGCTCTGTGTTATGTACTGGCCCTCTGGAGTTAGGAGACTAGAAACTTTCCACCCTTTAGGAAAAAATGTAAACCCTGCTTCAGTTTTAGGCAATTGACTATTTTAAATTTGTATATATTAGCACTGTCCAGTTTTCTTCCCTGGAGCAAGTGAAATCACTCTTACCATAGCCCAAGAGACTGCCATGTAGATATGAATGTGTGAGATCAGAGGATCTGTGCTGCTGCTATCCTTTACCTTCCCTCAGTGCTACAATTTCCTGCACAGAGACTCTAACTCCCTCCATGGCATGCAGGAGTGCAGAGTTCCCCACTTTATAAGAATAAAAATAGTAGTGCCATACTGAGTCAGACCAATGGTCCATCAAGCCTAGCATCCCATCTCTAACAGTGGCCAATCTTGGTTGCTTGGGAGAAGCACCCAAGAGGTTCCAATGGGCAATCCACTCCCTGTTGTTTACTCATAACTCCCAACAGTAAGTAGTTATATCCCCTAAACCTACTTGGCTAATAGCCATTAATAGAACTACTCTCCAAGAACTTATTCAGTCCTTTTTAAAATCCAGCTATATTACTGACCTTGACCACATCTTCGGGCAACAAATTCCACAAGTTAATTGTGTGTTCAGTGAAAAAATACTTTATTTTATTTGTTTTAAATCTGCTACCATTTGCTCATGGAGTGTCCCTAATTCTAGTACTATTTGAGAAGGTAAATAACCGTTTCCTACTTACTCATTCCACACCACTCATGATTTTATAAACTTCTATTCCTATCCCCTTTCAGTTGTCTCTTTTCCAAGCTGAAGAGCCCTAACCTATCAAGCCTCTCTTCATACAGGAGCCGTTCCATATCCTTCAGCATTTTTGTTATCCTTCTCTGTACCTTTGCTAATTCTACTATATGTTTTTTTGAGATGGGAAAATGGGACCTGCACACAATATTCAAGGTGCAGCCACACCCTAGATTTATATTTTCAGTTTTATTCTCTATCCCTTTCTGAATAATTTGTAACATCGTGTTTGCTTTTTTGACCACTGTCGCACATTAAGCTGAGGATTTCAATACATTGTCCACAATGACTCCCCAAATCCTTTTCCTGAGTGGTAACTCCTAATTTAGAACTCAGCATTATTTAGTTTTAAAAACTGCTCTATTTCCTTTTTAATTTTAGCGCCAGCAGCTGGGGTCCAATTTGGTTAAGGTGTAGCCCATCCCATCCAGTTGGTATAGGCGCCCCCTTCCCCAAAAGGGTCCCCAGTTCCTAATGAATCTAAATCTCTCCTCCCTGCACCATCATCTCATCCATGCATTAAGACTCTGGAGCTCAGCCTGCCTCTGGGATTCTGCATGTGGACCTGGGAGTATTTCTGAGAATACTACTCTGGAGGTTCTAGACTTCAATCTCCTACCTACAAGCTTAAATTTGGCTTCCAGGTAGGAACTTCCCTCCTACCGCTTCCTATGTCATTGGTACCCACGCGTATAGCTTAACAGTCACAGTACTATTCAGGCCTAAACACAGCCTAAGTGCTTAACAAACCAGCACATTGGCCTTAACAACCTTTTAAGCTAATTTTAGTTATCAATCAAAATAAATCTATAAACTTGACAGTGGGAATGTAATTGCACTTAATTACTGAAGTAAATTTAAAATAATTGCATGGATGACATTTCCTCTTCCACAGGCACACAGGAGAAGGTTCAGCCTCGGGATTTGACAGAGCAGCTATAGTCTGGAGACCATGTGGCAATAGATATGATGACCCGGTCCCGTGTTAGTTGAAGAGTTAATGGGCAAGAAACCAAGGTTTGTTCGGAATTCAGGTTGAGAAGGTAAGCATTGTGGACACTTATTTGTAGAATACGACTCGCAGAAAGAGAACAAGTGGTTTCCTTGCTCAGTCTCAACTGCTCCTAGCCAGTTCTGTGTCCCCAAAGCTGTCTCTCCCAACTCAAGCTGCTAGCTGCTGTGTTCCAAAGAAGCTCAACTTTCCTCCACTTCATTCCAGGGCTAACCAACCTCTAGCCATAGCTCTTGCAGTCCAAATATTCTGCAACCACTTCATTTTTCTTCCTAGAAACCTATTTGCTCCCTTGCTGCCTTGCTAGTTCAAGTCACATGGATGGGTGAAGGCTAGGGGTGTTCATGTCATTTTCATTATTACAATAACAAAAATGACAACTGAGAATACCGATAATGATATCGATACCGATATCAATACCGAGAAACGATACTGAGAAATGATAACGAGAAATGAAAATGACAGCCTTGGGATTTGACAGAGCAGCTATAGTCTGGAGACCATGTGGCAACAGATATGATGAACCGGACCCGTGCTGTGGCAACTGGGTTTTAGAGGGGAAATGTGGAGAGGGGAGAAGGGAGTAGATATCTCGGAATCTTAACAGGGTTGAACTCTTGAACTATGCTTGTGTTGGGAGGGGCAAGCAGCTCAGCAGTATCTGATGGATGTATCGCTGGCCAATGAGCAGTGCAAGCAGGCCCCAGAAGTCTCATGGCGCTCTGTGATTGCTCAATGCCTGCTGCCTCCCAAGTTATTGCAGAGGATCATCTTGGGGCTATGGATGCCCTGTCCTGTCCTGTTTTGTGGGATTGGTTTCAGATGGTGGCACCTGCTGATGTGGAGTCCTTGCTGGGATCTGTTCGTGCCACCACTTGCGAACAAGACCCCTGCCCGTCCTGTTTGGTGAAAGCCGGCCAGGAGATGTTATGGCCGTTGCTGGCTGGGGTGGTTAGTGCCTCCCTTCAGAAGGGCAGGGTGCCTGACTGCCTGAAGGAGGCTGCGGTTAGGCCCCTGCTCAAGAAACCATCTCTTGATGCTGATACTCCTGCCAGTTATCGCCCGGTCTCTAACCTTCCCTTTAGGGAAGGTTATTGAATGGGCTGTGGCACGGCAGCTCCAGGAACATCTGGACCGCACCGGTTTCTTTGACTCCTTTCAGTCTGGTTTTTGGCCTGGGTATGGTATGGAGACGGCATTGGTGGCCTTTGTTGACGATCTCCGTCTGGCATTGGACCAGGGTCGTCAGACCTTAGTGGTCCTGCTAGACCTTTCAGCTGCATTTGACACAGTCGATCATGAGGTGTTGGTGACTCTCCTGCAGGACAGTACTGGGATTGGCAGGATGGTCTTGGACTGGTTTCGTTTGTTCCTGGCCGGGAGAACTCACCGGGTAGTCTTGGGGGAGTGTACATCTTCTCCTTGGGACCTCATGTGTGGAGTCCCGCAGGGTACTATTCTTTCTCCCCTCTTTTTTAACATCTATATGCAGCCATTAGGGGAGATCGTGAGAAGGTTTCAGGGCATGCAGTGTCATCAGTATGCTGATGACACTCAGCTCTACCTCTCCTTTTCCATCGACCCAGGTCACGCAGTCTCCCTATTTTCCCAGTGCCTGTCAGCTGTGGGGG